>OY856186.1:169432122-169704668 GCA_963693315.1 Diogma glabrata
AGAGAGAGAGAGAGTGAGAGAGAGTGAAAGACTTCACTGAAAGTAGTTGAGGACCGAAGCTAATATTTTTCTGACTCAAGCGGATGGATATATCCTAGCTTTGGCCACCTTTCCACCAGTTTTCCGCCAGCTTTGCGGGTGGATATATCCTAGTTTTGGCCTTTGCGGGTTGGCATACACCAGCTTTTTGAGTTCGAAGTATACCAGCATTGCTGGTGTGTAAATGCTACATTTGCTGGTCATCATACGATAGTTTTAGTAATCGGCATACGTCAGCTTTGCTGGTCGATATACGCCACCTTTGCTGGTCTACTTTTACTGTACAAAATCCAACATCGAATCATCTTGTCATCAGCAACATTTCTAAATGAATGCCCACTCTAGCAAATATCATCCCTAAAAGCAAATATATACCCGCCTTACCAGTTAAAGATAAGAAAGAATTAATGTAAACTATAAACAACACTTGACCAAGGTCATTAATCTGTTTAGAACCTGATTTTAATTACTATTCATGTGTCTTCTTTTAACTAGCTGATGGAAATGAGTCAACTAAGTGCTCGACATGAGTAATAATTGCTGCCAAATTTTTCTTACACAATTAAAACTGTAGTTCATGTTTATACATGTTGAAAGTTTGAGCTTGATTCGATAGACAATCATGTGAATGCAAATAGAGACTTGTTGGAAATCCAAAGTGTACTGAACAATTTGTCAATTTCTGCTGTTATTGTCCAGATTATCCGTAGAATCCGATTCAAAAGATATCCAAGGTCAAATGCATTTATTTGTAATCATTAATTGTTATTGTATACAGACATCAATCTCTCACATTACTCAAACTTTCACTTATTGGAGATGATAGTTAACAAAGTTCTACTTTTGCAGGTTTGTTGAAAATTTTGTTTAACTATATATAACTTAAATAAAAATTATCCAATGAAAAATAATTGCACAATTATTTCATTATTTAAAAATTAAAAGTGTCAAGAACAAAGAAGTAACAAATACAAATACAAAAAAAAATCATCAACGTATTTTTTTATTTAATTTTTTTTATGGTTTGTTTTCATCAAAAATATCAACACAAAGCTTTTTTATTTAAAAAAAAAACAACACACGAAAAGCTTTTTGAAACAAAAAAAGCCAAAAAAATGGATACATACGTAAAATCCTGATTGAAATTTATCGAAAATCCTCCATTTTTTTCAGAACAATTTTTAATTATTTCACACATTTATAAGTTTTTAAATATTATATAATTATAAAAAATTATATTTTATTGATTGATATTGAACGAAAAAATTATAATTAAATCGATAATTTTTTTTTGATTTTTCACTTTGAGTTAAATATTACAATATTCTTTTGTTTTTCCAAAAAAAATTTACTTTCAAATTGATCACAGAAATTTTTTTAATTAATATAATTTAACAGTTTTATAATTCTATTTACACAAATTTAATTTTTTCAATTAATTTACTTTAGTTTTATTTTAATGCAACAGAAACTTTTAAGTGAAATTAATAACAATTTGTCTTTATTTTTGTATACAAACAATAATCACACAGATAACACAACAACAACCTAATGTGAGTCCAGCTGATTAAATGATGAAATGTCAAAATAATAGAGGGGATATATAAACATTATGTTGGTATACTGTTTTTTATTTTTTTACTACGATCGCGAGCTTAAATTATTTTGTTGTATGTATTGTGTGTAAATATATATTTTTAGAATTTAGTTTTTTTTTATATTTGAGCAATTTTTTGTTTTGATCTATTTATTTATATATATGTTTTTAAATGATCAGGGGTGCGTTTTGAAATTAACTATGGTTAACCATGGTAAACTTTACTCTACCAAATGTCGTTTCAAAATTAACCACATAGTAAAAAATTTACTGGATGACAGATAAACCATCGTTTCAAAACTACATAGTTTTACTGTGATAGTAAAGTGTGACGTCAATATTTTACTTTCTTTTATTCTACTCGATAGTAGAGTTTGTAGGTTCTAATGTCAAAACGTATAAACATTTAAAATGACATGACAACTGATTTATAAAACATATTAGAATTTTTTTTAATAAAAGAAAGTTTTAATTGTTGTTTAAAAAAAGTGAGAAATTATATTTTTTTTGTGAATATATCGTATATTTAATTATTATAAACTAAGCATTTAATAATTTTTAGTGAAATGTGTTAGTTATTTTTATTTGATTCTGAAGACTGAAAAATAAATTATAGAAATAAAACACAAACACTACATTTTGAGTTTTATTTATCGTAGTTAGCATTAGTTTTTTATTGACAATTTAACTTTGACAGCTTTACCATGGTAATTTTCATTCTATATGTGACGTCACTATTTTAAATTAATATTTTAATTAAATTTTATTACCACCAATAATGGTATTACAAAACCATTATTGGTGGTAATAAAATTTAATTAAAATATTAAGTCAATTAAGGTATAACGGTTTTTGTTCAAAATAAATTATTATAATTCACTTATTTTAACTTTGACATTATTACCATGGTTAACCGTGGTTAATTTCGAAACGCACTCCTGTGAAGTGTTGGATGAATTTATACTAAGTTTACACCAGGATCTAACGGTTTTTGTTCAAAATAAATTATTATAATTCACTTCATTTTAACTTTGACATTATTACCATGGTTAACCGTGGTTAATTTTGAAACGCACTCCTGTGAAGTGTTGGATGAATTTATACTAAGTTTACACCAGGATCTAATAGGTACATACTATACTTATTAGGTAGGTCGACTATGGTCGATGTAAACAGTTATCAAAAAAGTACGCACCAAATATTTGGTAGGATGATTTGCTACGTATCAAATTAGGTACGTAGCAAATAGGTATTATTTTTGCGGTGTGAACACTAAAATTAGGTATGACATTGAAAATAAAAATAAATCAACTTATTTTATAAATATGTATTTATGTTTTATGTGATTTTTTTGCTGAAATTAAAAGTAAAATAAATTTTAGCATTAATATAATAAATTTTTTCAGTTTTTTATAAAAAAATATATGGAAATAATTTTTTGCTAACCAAAAAATTAACAATGAAAAGGACGCGCTAAAAATTAATATGTCATACCTAATTAATAAGAGTTTACATCACCGTATCAAATTTAAAAAGTATGATGGTGAAAATGGCTAGCAAATTTGATACGTAGCAAATTAGATACTGGTGTAAACTTAGTATTAATCATTTTTTCACTATCGGATCGTACGTTATTTTATAATTTTTTTGAAAATTGACAGTTTCCTCATTTATTTTATTTCAGTTTATTTTTAAGATTGTTGGTCAGTTGGAAAAATTTATAGATCAACCAAAACCTCCAATATAGAAGCCTAACTCATTTTTTAGCACAAATAAATCGTGAACTTGTAGCGCCATTTTGAAATTAAAACTCAATATAAAAAAATTCAAAAAATCGCCATAACGCCCATACGCCATCTGGAAAAATTTCAAAAAAATTTAATCAAAAACACTAATCCAATTTTTTGCATATGGCAATGTTCATTGTTTATTGCAAATGGCATGAATCCGTAGGGCTATGATTACGGAAGTTTTGGAACAACTATCATCAAACTTATACGTCAATTATGTTCAACTCTCACACGAGTTTATTGAAAATTACAAAATTTAATAAACAAATATTTTAATTAAATGATTATAATTTTCAGAAATTTAATGTCGTTCACCCTTTTTCAAGTAATTCAAATCTAAGTTTGATAAGAATTTTGAATTTTAAATGAAATCTCTTATCAAATTGTTAAATACAAAATATATTTTGATGTTTTGTTTAGTAAGTGTTTAACAAAAGATTGATGAGCAATAATTGCATTATTGCAATTTGTTTTATAACTTTAAGTCGTAGCTTAAGGGGGTTGGTAGGTGACAGAGAAAGTAGCATTCATTTGCTCTCGAGAGAACCGTCCAGTACAGCAATCATATAGTTCTTCCAGTAGATTGAAAGGAATTTCGCACCGGTGCGAGATTCCACTCTTAAAGTGGAATTTCGCACCCGTTCCAATATTGGTTAGATAGTGGACACTCGTAGCTTTGCGTGCATTTGCAGCGCTGTTGCGAAATTCCACCCTTAAAGTTGAATATCGCACCCGGTGCGAGATTGAACTTAAGAGTTCAGACTCACACCAATGGAAACTCGCACCGGTAAAATTTCGCACAAGTGGAATCTCGCACCAGTTGAATCTCGCACCATTGGAATTTTGCACTAGTGGAATCACGCAGAAATTAGCTGTGACCTAAAATGTATCTTTCTCCAATCTAAGTCTTTCGAAATATCAAAGAACTCATAGAAACAAATGCTTTTCATTTTAATAAATTTGGAATCAGTCATATTTTTTCTTCGAAAATGGAAACTAATAACTTTTTAAATAATCCAGTATTGGAAAATGAAGATTTTGTTCCAACACGAGAAGCAACATCTATTTTTATTAAGCATTGTGTGCATTGCACTGTTTACCGTTCAAAAACGTAGAAAAGGAAGTACAAGATATGAATGTAAAGCTTGTCGGCGGTTGATTGATGCCAAAAAAGGAAAGACCTCAGAAAAGCCAGCAGCTGTAAAAGTTAATGAAGAGAACTGGACAATCATGGGTTGGCCTAAGAAAGAACATCACTCAAGCTGTACTTTATTAAATAAAGGAGAAGCACGATCCGTGAGCGCCAGAAATGTAGCGGTACAGCCCAAGGCCAAATTTGGAGGAACATCGAAAGAGGCATATAGCGTGTTTCATAAAACTTTAGCAAAAGAAGTTGGAACCGCAACCAATATTGCTCTTTCTTACCGTACTTTTAAAGAAAACAAAAGTGCACTAAACAAATCACGTAAGTTGTGAAATTACTCATGTTCTATTAATATGCAATGTAAATTAAATCTTAGATTTGAGAAAAAGGGCATCCAACGGAGACTTCATTTTTGAAAATGGAAAGCTCATAAAGGAAAAAACCGCGATTATACCTACTGAAGATATAAATGAAGAAGACTTCTTTGTTATTTATAGTAGTGAGGATCTATCAAACATTCTTTTAGGAGCAATCTGTTGTTAGGGAGCAAAAGATGGTGAATATTACGTTATCGCATTAGATATCTCAAAAGCATTTGATCGAATCTGGCATGCTAGCTTAATCAACAAGCTCGTTGCGTTTGACTTTCACTGTACAATCGAAAAGTTTATTTAAAATTTTCTAACTGACCGACACATTTCGGTTTCCATTTTTTTCTTTATACAAAGTCAGTCATGTTTGGTGTGATTTATTATCAATAACAAATTAACGTCTCTGAACAGCCGAAAATATCATCCTAGCTGAGTTTAAGGTTTCGAGGAATTAGACTTTGTTTAAGGAATTAACGTGACCTTAAGGATCCGGTAATAAAGTTATTAGAAGAAAACTTTCTAAAGTTATGTGAACAATAAATGGGTTGAAAAGGCAGTTGCTCAGGTAGGACGAGAAAAATGTACCAGGCTCGGGTAAGATTGATTTATTTTATTTCCTATTCCTATTATTTCATTTTATTTCCTTAGAAGAATACTCATCCACAAAGTATTTGTAGAATGTTGCCGAATCGGTTTAACCAGGTTTTGTCACACACTGTATTTTAAATTTATATCAACAAACTGCGAACATCAGGAATCCAATATATAGTTTTGCAGATAATAGTACATTGCACAAATCATTCGTCCTCCAATATTCAAAAGGTAAACAAAATAAACGAATAAATCTTGCCCGGAGAGACAGAGCGATAAATGTTAACCTAGAAAACGTTGCCGATTAGAGTAACCAAAATTTGGTCAATTTTAATTCCACCAAAACACAGCTGTTGATTGTTTCCAGTTTGAAGACCGAGGTCCTCAACGATATTTCAATTAATGTGCAATACTTGGGCGCTGCATCTGTTTCCAACCGTGCTCAATTGAACTCTGTTCAAATGCGTGCTTTACGAATCGGGGGTAATCAACATTTAACATCAAATATCGAATGGCTACAAGACCTGGGGTAGGCAAGATTCCGTACAGGCATTACACTGAATAGATGTTGTATTTGCCCTTAAAATGTTTTTACATATTGTACAGTGCCATGTTTTAGTTGGTCCTGGATTTCTTTCAATACCAGCTATGATGATGAGTGTTGAAGCAGTGAGGCCAGTGACAGCTGCTTCTTTACCAAAAAAGTGGAGCGACGGATTTGCATCTTTCGTCGAAAGCACTAGCGGGTAGTTCCTGGGGCAAAGATAAAAATACCACAATAACAACTTACAAAACAAAAGGAAGACCTATTATAAACTATGCTGCACCCATATGGACACCCCAAGTTGCCGACACTCACTGGAATAAGCTACAAACAACACAAAACGCTGCCTTGCAAACCGCACCCAGATGTCACTTGATGGCCCACCGAGATCACTTGCACGAGGAATATAAAATATTGCCGGTCCGTGGACATAATGAAATGCTAACCAAACAATATTTATTGGTCTGTCATATAGAGCAACATTCTGGCAATGACACCTTATCAACGATTGAGCCACATAGAGACATAAGGAGGACAGCAAAATGCTTTCTACATGGTGTCAGAGATAGACAGGTTACTGTAAAAATTGACGAATCTACGTATAGAATGGGTTTTAAAAGCACAGTTGAATAATGTTGAAGATGTAATAAGGAACTG
Organism: Diogma glabrata; assembly: GCA_963693315.1. Taxonomy (NCBI): domain Eukaryota; kingdom Metazoa; phylum Arthropoda; class Insecta; order Diptera; family Cylindrotomidae; genus Diogma; species Diogma glabrata. Next base: position 169,438,856 of record OY856186.1, read on the forward strand.
CGCTCCAAATTGAGTTCTAAATAGAAAGCCACCAAAAGACGCTGACGAGTCAGTCCAGCTACCTAGCAGCATCAGATCCATCCTAGCCCAACTAAGATCCGGTTGGTCACGCATCCCAAACAACTACATAAGTAGAATTGTTTCTGTAACTATTTACAAGTATCCCGCATGTGAGGGTACGCACGATGTAGACCACCTATTCAATTGTCTTAATAATTTAACCAACCTGAGGTAGGGAGATTTGTGGTGCCACTCAAGGGCAGTATAAGAGTACTTGAGCCTGGATATGGAGCCGGAGGATTAGTACCAAACACGTCGCTACAACAACAACGTTAGCTACAACTTTGTCGCAATGTTGCTGATCTCGTTGTTTTAAATAATATTGAACAAATATTATCACCAATAGTAGTCAAATGTATCGTCTTCAATAGTAGATGGAGATCGCATCGGGCGGGAGTTCCAAGCATATTCTTTTACCCGTTTTACTTGTCAGTTGGTTAGTGCAAATAGGCAAACTGTTAAGACTACACATTGTCATAGCGACAGGATACAAAGGGAATTTTTTGTGCATATATAAACAAAAAATATAATTTTTCTCCAACCGGACCATATAAATTATTAAGAATATATGAAATATAATTTTTAACAAAATTATTTGTAAAGAAAAAATGTTTCCAGAGAAATAATTACAATTTCATGACTTTCTATGACTTTCCCTGACCAAAATAAAATCCCCTGACTTTCCATGACTTTCCAGAATTCCATAAATGGTGGACACCATGCAATCTCTTCCAGTTGACTGTATGCTGGTTGTCAAAGTCTACCATGATGTACGCCAACTCGAAATAGATTTCTCAAAACAGGATTTTGAATTCATAGTCTTTCAACTAGCATTGCGAGCTCCGGGTTTCCCTAAGATCTGCTACATCGACCAGAACTAAAATTAACCTAATAAAAAGCTTTAGATAGCATGTTTTCTAAGTCATCCAGTTCCAGCAATGGTTTAGAAGTTTGGGACGCCTCATTGGAAAAAATCGTTCATTTTTCTAAAAGTTTTTTATTGGTTCTCCTCATTGCTTTTGTATTGCAACTTGTTTTTCTCAGCATCCCTTACTCCTTAGTAGTGCTAAGTGTTTGACCTTCTCGAAACTATTTAAAATAATTGAGTCCTCTGAATATAAAGTTGCCACATGAAAGCGGCTTTGTTCTAAAAAATATGTTTAACACCGGAGTTTATCAAAAGGTTACCAGTTTTGTAAGTTTGTTTAAAATTTAAAAGATCTATTTTGTTAGGGCATTCCCCATTGTTTGGTATTAGCAGTGTTAATGGTTAATATTGGAAGACATGACCAAATTTTCGTAGTGATCTCACTGCTGCATTTAAAGAATGCGTAACCTTATTGATTGGGGGAAAGATGATCAGCCCAGGTCATGGTTTCATTTATAATCATTTTTAGGCTATTCACTTATGTTACGTAAAGTATTGCCGTCCCATTATAATGAGGGGACTTACGTGAGAGATGACTTCGGTGCAGACAGTAACTTTGCCACTTTCCATTCCAGTTGAACTGGTGAGGTTGTAACTATTGTGTATCAGATGCAAGATATGTCGGAAAAAAACAGCATTGCCAGTTTTATGAACTTTATAGGTATGTTATCCAACACAGTGGAAATAGATTTTATCAAGAAGATGACTCTCCAAACTTCAACTAACGAAGCGTAGTGAAAGAAGAATGTTAATTCATTTTTAATAATGACTTCATCTACTCTATCATTAGGGTTTCATCTGGTTTAACCAGATTGTTGCAGAGCATAATGCGAGTTGAATTGCTCAGGTGTGAGTCCATTAAAGTCTTAACTTTGATTTTCTAAAGCACCCGTTCGTTTAAGCTTGTTCCAATGTTGTTTAACAAGTTGTTATATACTATAATAAGTAGCCCCAAATGCCTTCTTTGCATCTCTTATTATTATTAGACGTGTAACACAGTTATCTGGAGTTGGATCTTCTTTAAAGGCTCTAACAGCACAACAGCAGAAATATGCCATGGACTATCATCGGTAGAGTATGAAGTAGTTAACTGTCTAATAGGTACTTGTGTATTGAAAAGTTCAAGCGGTGCCGTATTTAAAATGGACATTTGGGCATTTACATCATTATTCAAATATAAATCACTTTCAACCATGTGGCAAAAGGGCGATTAGTTTTATTTACAGTTTTCTAATCTCTAAAATAGAGAGTTGCTGGTGGGTTGGGAGAACAGACATCAAAGCAATGATAGATAAATCAAGACAGATCAAGCAAGAAACGAGAGCCAAAATGTACATCGAAGTGTGTTGGTTTATTGTTGTGGAGGTGGCTGCGAATTTCTCAAAGAATTACAGTTTTTTTTCATACTTTTATACACATGTATTTTATGTTAGTTTCACTCATAGTATACGTTAATTATATGATATATTTTCCTGTATTCAATTCAATTTCACCTGCATACCTAGAGACGACAGTTAGGCCCGCTATACACCTGAGCTAAACTATGCGAAATATGCGAACTATGTTTTTAAAAAATAATGTATATAACTTAATTATAGAAAAAAACATTACGGAAACAAAACATTTAAAAAAGGAAAGAAAAACGGAAACATTCCATTTTTTTTAAAAAGCTTAATTCGCATTAAAACATTACTTTTTTAAAAACATAGTTCGCATATTTCGCATAGTTTAGCTCAGGGGGTCAATTCTAACTTGATGACTTCAAGTCATATAACTTGAATTTCGAAATTTCGTAAATGAAGTCACAAATCTCGATTCTGTCTGGGTCATATGACTTTTTCCAAACTCATTTGAAATGTCAAAAAAGTCATTAAAAAAAAAGCTGTGACTACCGTTATTTATTAAAAATGTCGAATGATAAATTTAAAAAAAAGTTAGGTAAAACGCCCACAAACAGCCAAAAGGTTGCTCTAGTTGATTATTTAGAGGAACATTTTGAGTTGGCTCGAAGCCAATTTTCATCTGCAGAGGATGGAAAAGGTAAACTTGCAGAGCAATGGGAGATCCTATTTTAGAGCTAGATGAAGTTGAGAGCAAGAAAGTAGGCATCATCACATACGATGTCGTGGATGGAAATGGTTTTACAGAAGAAATGGGAGTAAAAACTAAAGACCTCCTCTGTGATAAATATTATTCGAAATCCATCGAGCCTGCCACAAAAACGAAAGAGAAAACTTGAAATGCAGAATGGAAAAACAATTTGCAGCTGTAAAAAACGATATATTGAAATGTACAAAATAAACATTAAAATTGAGAAGCAATTTGGTCCCGAAATCTCCTGCCTACAATCAGAAAATTTACTGCATTTCTTGTATTTACGCTCCCTATTTTTCCTGCGTCTTTTTCGTATTTTATTTCTAAAATAATCGTAGAACGTATATGTTCATTTTAAATCGAGAAACATATGTATTTTATCTTACCGAACAAAATTTCTATGATTTTCTCTTATTTGGCGCCTAATAAGAATATTTATTTTTATAAAAGTTTAAATTATGTTCCATAAACAAACACAAATTTACATAAAATTGGCAGTAACAAAATTCTTTAAATGTCAAACAGTCAATCTATGAAAATTGATTTGAGGTCACTCACTTTTTCACTTAGAATCGCAAAACATCGAATTTTGAGTTCGAATAAATGAGTGACTCTCTTTGAATTGGATTTTTTTACCAGTCATATGACTGAGTCACCTCATCAAGTTAGAATTGACCCCCAGGTGTATAGCCCGCCTTAGTACCTCTTCCTTCCTTAAGTTAGGCTACCGTACACATTAAGACGCGTACGCAGATAAAAATAAAATATTTATTAGCTTTATTTAAAAACCTATGTAAAAAAATGAAATGGCAATGAAAATTTTTTCGATTCTACTTTTCTATATAAAATAACCCCAAAGTCTTTAGACGGATGTAAACGGATGGTGGATATGAGAAAAGTATACACTCATCGGTGTCCCGACAAAATATCACACGAAAAAATCCCACACGAAATAATATCACGTCGAAAATATCACAGCGAAAAAATCACACTATAGAGCGATTTTTCTGTTCCGGCATTTACCGCAATGGCGCTACAAATGGGGGATAAGAGAAAAAAACACAAAAATTTTATGTGGAATTACATACAAAACACAATTTGAATAATTTTAAAAGTTATCTATGAAATTTCTCATTTTAACACAGTTGAACAATTTTAATTCGATTATAAAGTAGTGTAGTATTGACTATATATTAAGCGTAATATATAAAATATTATTCTTAAGTCGCTCAAAAAAGAAAAAAGAAAATATTTTATATATTATGCTTATTATATAGTCAATAATAGTTCATAAACAAATTTAAATTATTTAACTGTAGTAAAAAGAGAAATTTCATAGATAATTTTAAAATTACAGTCGATTCCGCTTAATTGGGACACCGGTTAATTGGGACAGCCGTTTAATTGGGACAAATCCTAAAGAACGGAAACAAAACCAAGCAAATAACACAAATTTACTTCGCTTTTTCGGGACAATACTTCGTTTAATCGGGACAGATCGCACAAAAAAAATTTACTAATCCTAGTAAACATATAAAAAAAATTAAAAAATAAAACAAAAATAATAACTAAATAAGAAGAGAAGAAAAAGAATGATTTTTTTCGTCGGTTCGATTACATATTTGAATCCATCGATGAAAATGTACTTACATGTACGTCAACAGCGAGAGAAATCAGTAGCAAAATAACTATATTACAGGTAATACAGTTTGTAAATTGTAGCTGACAGTTGGCGAGCAATAAAAACCAGCACAACACAAAATTGTTTTGGTTATTGCGGCTTAAAATCTATGGAGATTGCAGAGCACAGCGACGAATTAAATGAAATTTCACCAGGTATTGATATTGAATTTTCGTCAATTGACGACAATTTACTGTGTTATAATGAGAATGAGGATTGTGAGGACGTAATTGTAGCAACAATCAAATCAAAATATCAAACATTGGTGGAATTCAATGACAGTGATGATGAAGAACCTGTAGTCGTAACTAACTGTGAGACAAAACAATGTGTTGACAGATTACAGTGTTATTTTATGCAATATGGAAATGACGGGAGTCCCATGTCAGCATTAAATTTGTACTCTGATTTTGTTCAGCTACAATCCAGCAAAAACAAAAGGCAAACCTCTTTGGACGAATTTCTTCAAAAAATTTAATTAAAGTTTAAACCTTATTTTTATAACAGAATGTATTATATATATGTACATACATATTACATATTTATTATGTATATGTACACATATACTATTATTATTATTAATAATATGCATGTACCATACATCCATTTTATATAATTTTTTAATACATATGTATGGATACGTATAGTTTTGAGATTTTTTTTCAATTTTGTGCAATTTATGAAATAAAATACATTAAAAATTACTAATCCTTTTACTTTTAAAATTTACTTGCTGTGGAACTTTGGATAATTGGGCCAGCCTCTTATTCGGGACAAATTGCACTAGTCCCGATGTGTCCCGATTAAGCGGAATAGACAGTAATTCAAATTGTGTTTTGTATGAAATCCTATATAAAATTTTTTGAATTTATTTAAACAACGGAACAGAAAAATCGCTGTATACGAAAATTTTACATCATGAAAATATCACATCACGGAAATATCACATCCTAAAATACACGCGAGAAAATATTACATCCTAAAATCATACGCGGAAAAATATCACATCCTAAAATCACACACGAAAAAATATCATTTATTATTTAATATAATTTTCAAATTTAAAGTAGTTGTTTGTTTCATTTTGTTTTATAAATTTTAAATAATGTACATAATTAAGGAATTTCCGGTCTGTTTAGGGGCGTTGTTGGTCGCTGTGTTTGCGATTGTTGTAGCGATACAGGACCTGGACCTGGACCTCGGTCCATATGCTACTACCATCACTACTACAAGGGAGATGCAAAAAATGCGACCCTGAGTGTAAACATTATTCTGATCATTCAAATTCCTTTGCCTCAAAAAACTATTAAACTCATCATATGTGGTGGCATGTGATGATAGTAGCTCCAACTCCGTCTTCTGGTCCTTGACGTTTCTTCTAGAAAGACTTTCCTCGTTGATACAGGTGCCGAAGTTTCAGTTCTTCCCGCAACTGTGGAAGAAAAACTCTCCAGAAAATCAGACTTCTACCTCTACACCACCGCTAACGTGACTAAAGTTAGCACTTACGCTACACGGTCTTTAAACTTAAACATTGGTCCCAGACGAGCGTTCTGTCAGACCTTTGTTATAGCCGATGTTACCACTCCTATCCTAAAATAAACTTTCTAAACATGTGAAACATACCGTAACTCACGTTATTGAAACTCATGGTCCTCCCGTTTCTTGTAAGTATCGTCGACTTGCTCCAGACAAATTGGCTATCGCAAAGGCAGAATTTGATCTTATGTTATCCCAAGGCATATGCCGACCTTCTAACAGTCCTTGGGCCTCCCCTTTCCATCTCGTTAAAAAGAAGAACGGCGAGTGGAGACCTTGCGGTGACTACCGTGCTCTGAATAATATTACGATTCCGGATAAATATCCTATTCCTCATATTCAGGATTTTTTGCATCAACTTCATGGATGGAAATTCTTCTCCACAATTGATCTCGTCCGCGCATATCATCAAATTCCTATTGCAAAAACTGCAATTTCAACTCCGTTCGGACTCTTCGAATTCGTTCGAATGACTTTCGGATTGCGAAACGCTGCGCAATCTTTTCAGCGGTTTATGCATTCCCTTCTCCGAGACCTAAATTTCTGTTTCATCTACATAGATGACCTCCTAATTGCTTCTGAAACCTATGAGGAACACCTCAAACATCTTATAACTGTTTTTGAGCGTCTTCCTGACGCTGGTCTCATTATCAACGTTGATAAATGCGACTTTGCTAAAATCAACGTTGACTTTCTTGGACATTCCATTGATTCAACTGGAATCAAACCGACTTCTGAACGTGTCGATGCTATCAATTGCTACGAACATCCTGAAACAGTTATGCAACTCCGTTTCCTTGGAATGATAAATTTCTACAGCCGATTCATTCCTCACGCTAGTGGCAATCAAGCCATCCTAAATGATTTTCTCAAAGGTGCCCAAAAGAATGACAAACGCGTCATTGAATGGTCTGAAGACGTCATTCAAGCCTTCGATCTTTGCAAGCGGTAACTCAGTGAGGCTACAACTCTTTCTCACCCCTCACACTCTGCCCAACTTGCCGTTATGGTCGACGCTTCCAACAAGGCACTTGGCGCTGTCGTCCAACAAAAAATTGACGGTTGTTGGACACCACTTAGTTTCTTCTCTGTGCGACGCAATGAAACGCAACAGAAATACAGTACTTATGATCGCGAACTCCTTGCAGCTTACTCAAATTAAATATTTCCGGAATCTCCTTGAAAATAGAATCTTCACCAATCATAAGCCACTCTTTTACGCTTTGTCGCAGAATCCTGCCAAAGCTAGTTCTCGCCAATTCAGACACTTAGATTTTATCAGTCAATTCACGACTGATATTTGCCACATTTCTGGAATCGATAATGTAGTTGTCGACACATTTTCTCGTGTTGAGCAAATATCAATTCCAGAAACTGATTTATAGTCCAAAAGACCGGCGTACTTTCAAATCTGCAAGATGGAACACAGAAACTAATCCAGATTTGACCATTATATCTAGGAACGCTAGATCCAACGCTAGATCCTAGTACATCCAACAAAAGAATTATACTTTCATCATTTCCCCACAGTCAACATCGTCCAATAATATTTGAATATGGTTTAATGATCCCAATTTCACCATCTATAGAAAAACCCAGATGGAATTTTGGATTAGCAAATAGAGAACAGTTTTCTAAAGAAATAGAAAATATTGTACAATTTATTCCATGCAATCAATGTGATTATCAGCGGTTTGTTGGTGCTATCAATAGTTCTGCCAAAAAGAATATTCCAAGAGGTTTTAGAAAACAGTATGTTCCAGGTTGGAATAAAACATGTAACAAACTATATAAACAATACAATAGAACTAACGATTCGCATGTAGCCACTGAACTTCTTGATGAACTTGATTTACATGGACGTAAGACTTGGCGTGATGCAGTAGGTAGGACGAGTTTCAAGAAGTCTAGTCGTAAGGCATGGAATTTACTTCGTAAACTAGGTAATGAAGCTTCATCTCCAACTTCTCATCAAATAGTAATATTACTGCAAATAATATTGCTTCTCATTTGGTTAATGTTACTAAAGTGCAAGTTCCATCTGATAAATACAAAGAAGTACGAAGAAATCTTAAAATTGAAAAACAACGATTAACTGCAGATCCTTCTCTTTCCTCCACTTTTATATTATCTGAGCTTGAGGAAGCAATTAAATGCATTAAAATGGGTAAAGCTGCAGGACTAGATGGTATTTATCCAGAATTTATATTACATTTCGGGCCAAGAACCATGAATTGGATTCTGGAGCTCTTTAACAAAATCTTGAATTCAGCTCAACTACCATCTTTATTTAAAAAATCAAAAGTCTTAGCTGTAGTAAAACCTGGAAAGAATGGGTCGGATGTTTCTCACTTTAGACCTATCTCCTTGTTGAGTACATTGTTTAAACTATTTGAAAGGATGATTTTACATCGTATTGAACCAATCATATAGATGAAAAAATTCCTAAAACCCAAGCTGGTTTTAGGAAAAACAGAAGCTGTACTGATCAAGTTTTGGCTTTGTCTTGTTTTATTGAAGCTGGGTTTCAGAAGAAATTGAAAACTGGAGTAGCGTTTGTAGATTTGTCTGCTGCGTATGACACTGTTTGGAGACATGGATTACTTTTAAAACTAGCAATAACCTTACGCTGTTCCTGTATGGTAAATCTCATCGATTCAATGTTAAGTAACCGGTTTATTCAGGTTTCATTAAATGGAAAAACAAGTAGCAGTCATCGTCTTAACAATGGTCTCGTTCAAGGAAGTGTTCTTTCTCCAATTTTGTTCAGTTTATATGAAGCTGATTTACCATCAACTAAATCAAATCTATTCAAACAACTACTTTAAAAGAATGTGAAATAGTTTTGGAGAGTGATTTAGCAATATTGGCCAATTACTTTCGTAACTGGAGACTAACACCTAATCCTTCTAAATCGGAAGTATGTGCCTTTCATTTGAACTACAAAGAAGCTCATAAAGAATTAAAAGTCAAGTTTGATGGGATTTCAGTTCGTTTTAATTTTACTCCTCAATACCAAGGAGTCACACTTGACAGAACATTGTCTTTTAAGACGCATTTAGAAAAACTGGCTAAAAAATTATGTTCCAGAGTGAATATCATTAGAAAAATTGCCGGAACTAATTGGGGGGCTGATGTATGTACTTTAAGATCTTCAGTTCTTGCACTTGTATATTCTTGCGCTGAATATTGTGCTCTTGTTTGGCTTAACTCTTCTCATACACATAAAATTGATGTCCAACTTAACAATGCTTTGAGAATTATAACTGGAACTTTAAAATCAACACCTTTACCATGGCTTTCTGTCTTAGCCAACATTGAACCTGGGTCATTAAGACGTGATGCAGCTTGCATTAACGAATTTGAAAAGTGTCATCTACATCAAAACTCAATTCTTTATGACATTTTGCAAGACTTACCTGAATTAATAATTAAAAAACTTTTTAATATTTAATTTTATTCCACAATATTCCAAAATATTGTGGAATAAAATTAAATATTAAAAAGTTTTTTAATTATTAAAATGCAATTCCACCAAGAAATTACGGTAGAAAGTGTAAATTTTACTTACCTGAATCTCGTTTGCCATCAAGAAAACCATCATGGTTATTTGTTCCGAATTTAAGTTCCGAAGTTAAGTTTGATATGAAGGAAAGATGGAAATGTATGTGGAACTCTTCACCTGTTCCAAATGCCAGTTTGGTGATCGACCCCACTTGTTGTGTTTTCGGCTTCGATTTTAGTCGTAAAGAGTGGACCAGACTGAATCGTTTCAGAACAACACATGGCCGATGTAATTACCTGATGAACAAGTGGGACTTATATCCCTCACCTTTATGTATGTGTGGAGTTATACAAACAACGAACCACATAGTTAATGAATGTCCCTTACTCAAATTCAATTGTGGTATAATCAAGTTAAATGAGGTTCCTGTAGAAGTCGTTATTTATTTGAGAAATTTGGTTGTGGACTTGTAATTTTGTAAACTTTTTTTTTGTTTCTTTAAATCATACGATTAAATAAATAAAAATTCCAGAAAACATTAACTACGACGAAATTTCTGACGATCAGTTCAACGATAACGAATTAAAGGAATTAGTGGACACTAGTCCCACACTTCAATTCCGTTCCTTTCCATTATCGTTTGGCAATTCTAGTGCCAAAACTGTTTTGTGTGATACCTCTTTTGGTAATCCACGACCTTTTATTCCAAAGCAATTTCGTCAATCTGTTTTCGAAAGTTTTCACAATTTATCTCACCCAGGAGTCCACAGTTCTGGTAAACTTCTTCCTGAAAAAGTCATTTGGCCGTCCATTAAGAAGGATGTACGACAAATGGCATAGAACTGCCTGGCTTGCCAAAAGGCAAAAGTCTCTCGCCATACTCAATCTCCATTAGGTAATTATCTTCGAACTTCTCAACGATTTTCCGAGATTCATATGGACATTATTGGTCCACTTCCTACCTCTGAGGACAAACGTTATTGTGTCACTATTATTGACCGTTATACTCGATGGCCTGAAGCCATTCCTATCTCGGATATCACAGCTGAAACGGTAGCATCTCTACTCCAATTAGATCGCTCGCTTCGCAGTAACCGTCACTGATCAGAGCTCTCAATTTGAATCCAATCTCTTCAACGAATTGTCAAAACTTATCGGTTTCAAACGTAACCGTACTACAAGTTACAATCCGAAATGTAACGGACTAATCAAACGCTGGCACCGAACTCTTAAATCTGCGATAATGGTCTACGACAGAACGGACTGGACACGAATATTGCCGTCAATATTACTTGGTTTACAAACCACTTTCCGTGAAGATATCCAATCTTCATCGGCTGAGCTCTACGGTACTAACATACGTCTTCCCGGAGAATTCTTCAGCCAAAATTTTAATTCGACTTCACAATCTGATTTCGTTTCACAATTGAAACACATTTTACTCACCTTCGTCCCTTAATTGCGTCAAGACATCTCCTAATATTTTCATCTCCAAAAACCTTGAGTCGTATTCGCATATTTTCTTACGTACGGACTTAGTACGTAAAGCACTACAACCGCCATACAAAGGTCCTTTCCAAGTCATCAGTCGCAATGATAAAAATTTCGTTATTGACCGTAAAGGTCAACATATTTGAGTTTCCATCGACAGATTAAAACCTTGCGTTAGGGAGCAATCTGAAGATGATTTAACTCAAAACTCACCTACTTTGAGAACTGATCTCAGTCGCGTAGACGAAACTTCGCCTTTTACAGATATTGTCCATCCCAATTCTTCGGACACATTCCAGTCTTCTCCTTCTACCTCCGCAGAAACTAGGCAACGCGATGCTATGGCAACTGTATCATCTAAAAGGGTTAGATTTAATCTCATTCCTCAGACACAGATATTTAATCCTGCATCCACAATTACACGAGCAGGTCGAACCACTCGTACCGCTACTCGTTTGCTTCGTGCTGTAGCACAATAGTTTCTATATCGTCCCATCTTCGATAGCACTAGGGGGAAGTGTTGTGGCGAACATCTAGATTAAAAGTTTTTAATTCAAATTTAGTATGCGATGTTTTTTTTTGGTTTAAAAATTAGAGACAAAAAACAAAATAATAATTCAATAATCATATATAATATCACGAGTCGTCAAATAATAGTCGATTATTTTTCATAATCATTATTACGAATGTCATTTGAGGTCCCGAGTGCGCGTAGCGCACGAGGGAAATTTTTGACCTCAAATGGCATGAGTGGTAATGTTGAAAAATAATCGACTAATAATTTGATGACGAGTTGTATTTAGCAGACAATTTAACGAACAGAAATAGTAACATTATTTCAAACAACATAATCCTTTGTTGTCAAACAAAATTAAATATTATTTCTTCTTAGTAGGCGCATAAATGTTATAAATTTGTAATTTATTTTTGATAAATAAACATAAACATGCAATCATTTATGAATGAAAACGGAAATTTTTACTATTTGCAAATTACATTTTCACATAATTTTGTATGTGCATATTTGTTTTAAATTAATATATTAAGTAGGCGGAAAATATTCGAAAATATTCGCTGTTCCTTCCTAACAGAAAAAAATAATCGAAACAAATCGTTTTGATTTGCTAAAAAATAGTAAATGAAGCGTTTTGATTGGACCTTATTGAAACTTTATTTTTTGAGTTGAATTGTCAATTCTAATTTTTCCTCAATTTTAAAAGAGTTCTAAGAGTTAAAAGAGTTTTTTCGATTTGGAAAATAGTTTCCCTTATTATATTTTTTTCAATTTGTTAAGCAGTGTAATTCAAAACTCAAATCACTTTATTCAAGAATAAATAACATCATTAAAATTTTATTTCAAAAAACAAATTACCATTGAAATCTTTCATTACTACATACATTTACAAAATCAAGTATTAAAGACAAATTTAAGCAATATCTATTTTGTATGAGCAACAATTCATGGATGTATATAATAGCCAAAGTCAAGACACTTTTTAAATAAACTGAGGGAGAATTTATTCTACTTAATAATTTTCAAAAGTAAAAGTTACGTTTACTGAAGTGAAGAAGAAATTTTCCATCACCAACAAATTATAATTTACAATAACATAAGTCTGAAAATTTTATGAATTTTAAATCAGTGCTATCAATACACTGAATTTGAACTATAACGCGAATGACTAGTTATAGTGCTGTTAAGTTACAGAGATTTGAACTATAGCGAGAATCTATTAGCTATAAATTGAATTATTATCTCCTGAATTATATAGCACGAATATATAAAAGTTATATATACTTAGTAAAAACGTTTTCAACGATTTCACGTTATAGCCCTATCAAACAAATGACATCCATTTTATTTATTTTGGATCCCAAATGATTTAAGCAATACTCATCTCAAATTTTAGATCAAAAATGTTTATAGTTTACAAGATAGCGGACGGTAACAGACAGACAAGCCGTATAATAGGAATCCTCAAACAATTTGATTGCATTTTTTCACAATTACGTATTTTTATTATTTTGATTTCTTATATACATGACATGAGCATATACACTACCATACAAGAGCAATTATTCTTAACATTTCGATTCTTCGATCACGACTGTAATTTGTAAAAATATTTAGGGTTCGTTCGTAAACACAAAATCGCTTGCTTATTTTCCTATTTCGACCGGAAATGGTCGTTCTTAAACTATTTCTTGCCTATTTAAGCAGCTGTGAGAAGCTGGCCCCGGAATGTCACGATTTTAATTCATTTTGGTATCAATCAATTGCGCGTAATTGCGCGTTTAAGAAAATATATCCCTTTTAAAAGCGCGTCCTTTGGTATAGGAGAAAAATGGAAAAAACTGTCCGGGGCTACGGCAAACTAAAAAGTCTTATATATCGCTAAATAACAACCTTAGAATTGATTTTAAGGTGTCAAATTGATTTTAAGGTGTTATTAGGAGATTCTAAATTATACAACGCGCCTTTCGCAAAAATTATATTTATTTACTTATTAAGCTTGAAACATTTTCAAAAAGTGAGGTTAGAAAAATAATTAGTACATCGATTTTCTTTAGAACAAAATGCAAACTTAGTACAAACACTCGCCGCTAGATGTCACAATTGATAGATAAAAGATTTGATCTGTTGATTCGAAGTAATTTCTTTATTATTTTGAAAATTTTACAAAGATTATTGTTATAATTAAAATTATTTTAATATCAAATAATTTTGTATGCATTTGTTGTTATTATGTGTTGTTTAATTGAACATTTTCAAAAAATAAGTTCATTTAAAAGCGCGTCCTTTGGTTTGTGAGATAACCGAAAAAATTGCGTCCGGGGCTACGAAAATTTTTGAACTGTTTTAAATCACTAAATATTAAGCCTTCCATCGAGTTTATGGTGTCAATTAATTGCGCGTGATCAGCAGATTCAAAAACACTGAACGCGCTTTTCCAGGGAATGAAATCTTTTGAATTGTATAACAACTAACATTAACTTAAGTGAGGTTATAAAACTGACTTTCTCTAATATAATTTTTCACAACTAATCCAGAATTTGATTATTTGTATGCATTTTGGTGTTATTTAATTGAACATTTTTAAAAAATAAGTTCATTTAAAAGCGCGTCCTTTGGTTTAGGGGATAAACGGAAAAATTGCGTCCGGGGCTACGAAAATTTTGAATTGTTTTAAAACACTAAATATTAAGCCTTCCATCGAGTTTAAGGTGTCAATCAATTGCGCGTGATTGCGTGTTTAAGAAAATATATCGTTTTTAAAAGCGCGTCCTTTGGTTTAGAAGAAAAATCGAAAAAACTGTCCGGGGCTACGGCAAACTAAAAAGTCTTATACATCGCTATTAAATCACTAAATATTAAGCCTTCCATCGAGTTTATGGTGTCAATTAATTGCGCGTGATCAGCAGATTCAAAAACACTGAACGCGCTTTTCCAGGGAATGAAATCTTTTGAATTGTATAACAACTAACATTAACTTAAGTGAGGTTATAAAACTGACTTTCTCTAATATAATTTTTCACAACTAATCCAGAATTTGATTATTTGTATGCATTTTGGTGTTATTTAATTGAACATTTTTAAAAAATAAGTTCGTTTAAAAGCGCGTCCTTCGGTTTATGGGATAGACGGAAAAATTGCGTCCGGGGCTACGATAAACTTTGAATTGTTTTAAATCACTAAATATTAAGCCTTCCATGGAGTTTATGGTGTCACTTAATTGCGCGTGATCAGCAGATTCGAAAACACTGAATGCGCTTTTCCAGGGAACGAAATCTTATGAATTGTATAACAACTAACATTAACTTAAGTGAGGTTATAAAACTGACTTTCTCTGATATAATTTTTCACAACTAATCCAGAATTTTATTATTTGTGTGCATTTTGGTGTTGTTTAATTGAACATTTTCAAAAATGAACTCATTTAAAAGCGCGTTCTTCGGTTTATGAGATAAACGGAACAATTGCGTCCGGGGCTACGAAAATTTTGAATTGTTTTAAATCACTAAATATTAAGCCTTCCATCGAGTTTAAGGTGTCAATCAATTGCGCGTGATTGCGCGTTTAAGAAAATATATCGTTTTTAAAAGCGCGTCCTTTGGTTTAGAAGAAAAATCGAAAAAACTGTCCGGGGCTACGGCAAACTAAAAAGTCTTATATATCGCTGAAAAAAAACCTTAGAATTGATTTTAAGGTGTCAAACAATTGCGCGTTATTAGTAGATTTTAAATTATATAACGCGCTTTTCGCAAAAATTATATTTATTTACTTATTAAACTTGAAACATTTTCAAAAAGTGAGGTTAGAAATATAATTAGTACATCGATTTTCTTTTGAACAAAATGCAAACTTAGTGCTAGATGTCACAATTGATAGATAAAAGATTTGATCTGTTGATTCGAAGTAATTTCTTTATTATTTTGAAAATTTTACAAAGATTATTGTTATAATCAAAATCATTTTAAAATCAAATAATTTTGTATGCATTTGTTGTTATTATGTGTTGTTTAATTGAACATTTTCAAAAAAAAAGTTCATTTAAAAGCGTGTCCTTTGGTTTATGAGATAAACAGAAAAATTGCGTCCGGGGCTACAAACATTTTTGAATTGTTTTAAATCCCTAAATATTAAGCTTTCCATGGAGTTTATGGTGTCAATTAATTGCGCGTGATCAGCAGATTCAAAAACACTGAACGCGCTTTTCCAGGGAATGAAATCTTTTGAATTGTAAAACAACTAATATTAACTTAAGTGAGGTTATAAAACTGACATTCTCTGATATAATTTTTCACAACTAATCCAGAATTTAATTATTTGTATGCATTTTGGTGTTGTTTAATTGAACATTTTCAAAAAATAAGTTCATTTAAAAGCGCGTCCTTTGGTTTGTGAGATAAACGGAAAAATTGCTTCCGGGGCTACGAAAATTTTTGAATTGTTTTAAATCACTAAATATTAAGCCTTCCATCGAGTTTATGGTGTCACTTAATTGCGCGTGATCAGCAGATTCAAAAACACCGAACGCGCTTTTCCAGGGAATGAAATCTTATGAATTGTATAACAATTAACATTCATTACTTAAGTGAGGTTAGAAACTCACTTTCTCTAATATAATTTTTCACAACTAATCCAGAATTTAATTATTTGTATGCATTTTGGTGTTGTTTAATTGAACATTTTCAAAATATAAGTTCATTTAAAAGCGCGTCCTTTGGTTTGTGAGATAAACGAAAAAATTGCTTCCGGGGCTACGAAAATTTTTGAATTGTTTTAAATCACTAAATATTAAGCCTTCCATCGAGTTTATGGTGTCACTTAATTGCGCGTGATCAGCAGATTCAAAAACACTGAACGCGCTTTTCCAGGGAATGAAATCTTATGAATTATATAACAATTAACATTCATTACTTAAGTGAGGTTAGAAACTCACTTTCTCTAATATAATTTTTCACAACTAATTCAGATTTAATTATTTGTATGCATTTTGGTGTTGTTTAATTGAACATTTTCAAAAAATAAGTTCATTTAAAAGCGCGTCCTTTGGTTTGTGAGGTAAACGAAAAATTGCTTCCGGGGCTACGAAAATTTTTGAATTGTTTTAAATCACTAAATATTAAGCCTTCCATCGAGTTTATGGTGTCACTTAATTGCGCGTGATCAGCAGATTCAAAAACACTGAACGCGCTTTTCCAGAGAATGAAATCTTATGAATTGTATAACAATTAACATTCATTACTTAAGTGAGGTTAGAAACTCACTTTCTCTGATATAATTTTTCACAACTAATCCAGAATTTAATTATTTGTATGCATTTTGGTGTTGTTTAATTGAACATTTTCAAAAAATAAGTTCATTTAAAAGCGCGTCCTTTGGTTTGTGAGATAAACGAAAAAATTGATTCCAGGGCTACGAAAATTTTTGAATTGTTTTAAATCACTAAATATTAAGCCTTCCATCGAGTTTATGGTGTCACTTAATTGCGCGTGATCAGCATATTCAAAAACACTGAACGCGCTTTTCCAGAGAATGAAATCTTATGAATTGTATAACAATTAACATTCATTACTTAAGTGAGGTTAGAAACTCACTTTCTCTAATATAATTTTTCACAACTAATCCAGAATTTAATTATTTGTATGCATTTTGGTGTTGTTTAATTGAACATTTTCAAAAAATAAGTTCATTTAAAAGCGCGTCCTTTGGTTTGTGAGATAAACGAAAAAATTGATTCCGGGGCTACGAAAGTTTTTGAATTGTTTTAAATCACTAAATATTAAGCCTTCCATCGAGTTTATGGTGTCACTTAATTGCGCGTGATCAGCAGATTCAAAAACACAGAACGCGCTTTTCCAGGGAATGAAATCTTATGAATTGTATAACAATTAACATTCATTACTTAAGTGAGGTTAGAAACTCACTTTCTCTAATATAATTTTTCACAACTAATCCAGGATTTAATTATTTGTATGCATTTTGGTGTTGTTTAATTGAACATTTTCAAAAAATAAGTTCATTTAAAAGCGCGTCCTTTGGTTTGTGAGATAAACGGAAAAATTGCGTCCGGGGCTACGAAAATTTTTGAATTGTTTTAAATCACTAAATATTAAGCCTTCCATCGAGTTTATGGTGTCACTTAATTGCGCGTGATCAGCAGATTCAAAAACACAGAACGCGCTTTTCCAGGGAATGAAATCTTATGAATTGTATAACAATTAACATTCATTACTTAAGTGAGGTTAGAAACTCACTTTCTCTAATATAATTTTTCACAACTAATCCAGAATTTAATTATTTGTATGCATTTTGGTGTTGTTTAATTGAACATTTTCAAAAAATAAGTTCATTTAAAAGCGCGTCCTTTGGTTTGTGAGATAAACGGAAAAATTGATCCCGGGGCTACGAAAATTTTTGAATTGTTTTAAATCACTAAATATTAAGCCTTCCATCGAGTTTATGGTGTCACTTAATTGCGCGTGATCAGCAGATTCAAAAACATTGGACGCGCTTTTCCAGGGAATGAAATCTTATGAAATGTATAACAATTAGCATTCATTACTTATAAGTGAGGTTAGAAACTCACTTTCTCTAATATAATTTTTCACAACTAATCCAGAATTTAATTATTTGTATGCATTTTGGTGTTGTTTAATTGAACATTTTCAAAAAATAAGTTCATTTAAAAGCGCGTCCTTTGGTTTGTGAGATAAACGGAAAAATTGCGTCCGGGGCTACGAAAATTTTTGAATTGTTTTAAATCACTAAGTATTAAGCCTTCCATCGAGTTTATGGTGTCACTTAATTGCGCGTGATCAGCAGATTCAAAAACACTGAACGCGCTTTTCCAGGGAATGAAATCTTATGAATTGTATAACAATTAACATTCATTACTTAAGTGAGGTTAGAAACTGACTTTCTCTAATATAATTTTTCACAACTAATCCAGAATTTAATTATTTGTATGCATTTTGGTGTTGTTTAATTGAACATTTTCAAAAAATAAGTTCATTTAAAAGCGCGTTCTTTGGTTTGTGAGATAAACGGAAAAATGGCTTCCGGGGCTACGAAAATTTTTGAATTGTTTTACATCACTAAATATTAAGCCTTCCATCGAGTTTATGGTGTCAAATAATTGCGCGTGATCAGCAAATTCAAAAACATTGGACGCGCTTTTCCAGGGAATTAAATCTTATGAATTGTATAACAACTAACATTCATTACTTATGTGAGGTTAGAAACGGACTTTCTCTAATATAATTTTTCACAACTAATCCAGAATTTAATTATTTATATGCATTTTGGTGTTGTTTAATTGAACATTTTCAAAAAATAAGTTCATTTAAAAGCGCGTTCTTTGGTTTGTGAGATAAACGGAAAAATTACGTCCGGGGCTACAAAAATTTTTGAATTGTTTTAAATCACTAAATATTAAGCCTTCCATCGAGTTTATGATGTCAAATAATTGCGCATGATCAGCAGATTCAAAAACAATGAACGCCCTTTTACAGGGAATGAAATCTTATGAATTGTATAGCAATTAACATACATTACGAAAAAGTGAGGTTAAAAACTGACTTTGTCTAATATAGTTTTTCACAATTAATCCAGAATTTAAATAATTTTATGCGTTTTGGTGTTGTTTAATTGAAGATTTTCAAAAAGTAAGTTCATTTGAAAGCGCGTCCTTTGGTTTATGAGATAAACGGAAAAATTGCGTTTGGGGCTACGAAAAGCTTTGAATTGTTTTAAATCACTAAATATTAAACCTTCCATCGAGTTTGTGGGGTCAAATAAATGCGCGTGATCAGCACAGGGAATGAAATCTTATGAATTGTATAACAATTGTAACATTCATTACTTAAGTGAGGTTAGAAACTTTCTTTCTCTAATATAGTGTTTACATCTAATCCAGAATTTAATTATTTGTATGCATTTTGGTGTTGTTTTAAATGAGCATTATGGATAAATAAGTTAATTTAAAAGCGCGTCACTTGACTGATGTCACTTGATGGCCCCCGAGATTACCTGCACGAGGAATGTTACATATTGCCGGTCCGTGAACATAACGAAATGCTTACCAAACAATGTTTATGGGCCTCTCTTAAAGAGCAACATCCCTGCAATGACGCTTTGTCCATAACCACACCACCTAGAGACATAAGGTGGCCTGTGAAATGTTTCTTACAAGATGTTTAAAACAGTCATCTACGAGCCTACGTATAAGACGGGCTTAAAAAACATACATTCCAAAGTTGCTGAATACACAATAAAGAACTACGCCACGAATCGAGTTTTTAATTGCAAGCTATGCTACTATATATCGCTGCCGAAGAAGTCAAACTATCACTCAGCACCAGAACCATCCTAGCGCAGTTTAGATCCGGTTTGTCACGCATCTCAAATAACTACGTGAATAAAATTGACAAGAAAATTGTTGACAAGTGTCCCGCATGTGAGAGCACGCCACATGATGCTAACCACCAGTAGCAGAGTTCCTGAAACTGGACTTGGAGCTGGAAGAACAGCAACATATTCCGTCGTTACAACAACAACAACAAAGGCAACTATTGTTATTAGAACTTAATAAGAATAATAACACAGAAATAATACCTATTATTTAAATTTTATTAATTTTAAATAAGTATTACATTTTTTAATTTTTGTAGACCAAGAATAAAGTATGGTATGTTCTTATCATCGACTGCTTTTGTTCCCTGCAAAATCATTTAAATTAAATTTTAAATATTAAGATAAACGCAAGAACATACTTTTGGCAATATATTTTGAATGTTCTTGTAAATACCAGAATTTACAAAAACGTGTGCATCGTGAGAACTGCCAGGAAACTTGTAGCTTATATCTAAGAATCTGAAATATACAATTGTTTGTTTTTTTTTAAGCTTATTATTAATAATAAAATAAAGTTTTTCATTACAGTAATTGTGCATTGCATATTGCTTGCATGTTGAAGGAATTCCAATATTTCTTATTAAAATTATCAATTTTTGGGGCAACAATAGGTATGTGCCATCAATACATCCTATTATTTGTGGGATTTTGCATATTTTTTCGAAATCCTCGCTATATTTAATTGCTTCATCTTCGCTGGGCATATAAATAAATTCCTTAATGTGTTTAATTAAACTTTCGCAGAACTCCAAAAATTGTAGCAACTACTCTAAACTCGCAATAGCTAGCGAGTTTGTATATTGCTAGCTGTTTTTCTACTGATAAACTTTGAAAATTATCAGTAGCAGTCAAATACGTTTTTAGTTCAAGATCATCATTTACAATAGTACAAATATATAAAAATGTTTCCTTTGTCATGCGAAAGTTCTCTATCCATTGGGAATTTGTGTAATGTAAAAATATATTTTCCCAAGCATTCTTTGTTAGTTTTGGTTTCATGTATATTTTGTCGTAATCTACTTTTATTGTACAGAACATTTTTTCAACCCAGAGCGATGATGACGCATATATTTGCATTTGTGTAGGCCATTCCTTTATGCTGTGCTTTTTAAGTCTGCGTTTCATTTTCACTAATCGCAACTTGCTTTTAATACTATTTTTCATTAATATAGAATTTATTTCTGTCATTTTAAGTAAACAAGTAAGTTTAAGTTAATTCTCTTATAAAAAATTAAAACAATTTAGCGACAGCGTCAAAAGCCTTTATGATAAATATAAACGATTGTCAACTAATTTTAAAATTTCTTCAATAGAGGCGCTACAATCGACTTACAAAGTTACATGTACAGGTGAACACTCATACTATACATTCTTATTTAGAAAACCACTACACTACACTACGCCCACGTGGTGAAGTGGTTCTTTAATGAAAAGAAATCAAGACCGGTCTTGAAGTTTTTAACAATTCATCGCGTCACAGTTACAGAACTTAGCTGTTGTCACAGCAGTTTTCAATTAAACTATGCTATTGGTTTTATTTTATTACTATTTTTTGTGCTTTATTGTAATTTTCTACTTAAATCACAATTGCTACATGTAGATACATAAATATTTTTGTCAGCTTTCTTAACTTTCTAGGGAGAGTAATATATTATAAAAACACTTGGACCTAGCTAGATGGAAGAGCCAAATATAGAACAGTTCTTTGTTGTGACATCAGGCTAGTCAGGATGGTCAACTTTCTCATATTCTCAGTTTTTATCATTACTTGCAACTCTCTGGTCAAGAAACTTACCTATTTCTAGCGGATATAATAATGCTTGAACTTGTTTTGTTCTGTTCCAATTAATTTCTTCTAAATTATTTTAAATAGGAACGGTGTTATAAAAACATAATCTTTATTGACTTTTTTGGAATTAAATATAATTTGTTTATAATATACATACATTCCGGTCAACATTTTTTCGAGAATGAAATTAAAAAAATGAGACCTGGGAAAAAGAAGTGCAAAAAAAGTCACATTTTTTTGTAGAATCGAAAACGCTATAAATCAAAAATACAAACAAACTTTTTTCAATATTCTAAAAATATTAAAAAATTATTACAAAATCAAAAAATGAAACGTTTTTCAAAATTCTTAAAATATTACAAAAATTATAACTAAATCAAAAAAAACTTTTTTAAAAATCCAAAAATTATAAAAAAATCAACAATTGAAAATTTTCAATTGACAATTCAACTCAAAAACAAAAGTTTCAATAAGGTCCAATCAAAACGCTTCATTTACTATTTTTTAGCAAATCAAAACGATTTGTTTCGATTATTTTTTTCTGTTAGGAAGGAACAGCGAATATTTTCGAATATTTTCCGCCTACTTAATATATTAATTTAAAACAAATATGCACATACAAAATTATGTGAAAATGCAATTTGCAAATAGTAAAAATGTCCGTTTTCATTCATAAATGATTGCATGTTTATGTTTATTTATCAAAAATAAATTACAAATTTATAACATTTATGCGCCTACTAAGAAGAAATAATATTTAATTTTGTTTGACAACAAAGGATTATGTTGTTTGAAATAATGTTACTATTTCTGTTCGTTAAATTGTCTGCTAAATACCACTCGTCATCAAATTATTAGTCGATTATTTTTCAACATTACCACTCATGCCATTTGAGGTCAAAAATTTCCCTCGTGCGCTACGCGCACTCGGGACCTCAAATGACATTCGTAATAATGATTATGAAAAATAATCGACTATTATTTGACGACTCGTGATATTATATATGAAAGTTAAACTTTTGACTTCAAATTTTATTTTATGAATAATTTCAAAATAGTTTACAGTTTTAAATTCAACTATAAAATCTTTTTATTTTTAAAAATGTAAATATGTATGTATATTATAAACAAATTATTTTTAATTCCAAAAAAGTCAATAAAGATTATGTTTTTATAACACCGTTCCTATTTAAAATAATTTAGAAGAAATTAATTGGAACAGAACAAAAAAAGTTCAAGCATTATTATATCCGCTAGAAATAGGTAAGTTTCTTGACCAGAGAGTTGCAAGTAGAGTTTCGAACCGGAACCGAACCGTAAACCGAAAACCGTTATTAACCGAAATTTTGGGCTGAACCGTAACGTAACCGAAACCGTAATTTTTTATATGTAATGAACCGTAACCGGAACGAAAAAATCATTTTATTTACGGTTCATGTAAAACGGTTTGCAGTGAAAAAACAAAAAAAATATTCTAACAAAAAGCTGCTCATATATTATGAGTAAAATATTTTCAATTTGCATGTTAAATTAGCTATAGGTACTACAATTTTGGTTTCTAATCTATTCCAAAATTTATTACATTTTTTTAAAATACCATGAAACCATGCAGCAAATTTTGAGAGGCATATTGAACGGTTTCATAAAAAAGAATTTAAAATTTTAAAATGTCTTAAAATATCAGCAAAAGGTTCATGTAAACGAAATCTGCCATCAAAGTTAAGCTCAAGTAGTGTAATGACGCTTACTCAAACGTTATTAGACATGAAATTTAAACCTCAAAATATTACGGCACTATGTCTGAAAAACTTCTTACTGAAGCCTGTATCGATGTTCTAGATTCAATAATTACTGAAGTTGTTTCTTTTGAATTTTTGCATAAGAATACTGAAAATCCTTGATTTTGACATCGGAACTGAACCGGAACCGAACCGAAAACCGGAACGAAAAAATAAACTAAGGAACCAAACCGAAAACCGGAACGAAATAATAGTCGGAACGAAACCGTAAACCGAAACGGAAAACATTTCGGTTCGAAACTCTGGTTGCAAGTAATGATAAAAACTGAGAATATGAGAAAGTTGACCATCCTGACTAGCCTGATGTCACAACAAAGAACTGTTCTATATTTGGCTCTTCCATCTAGCTAGGTCCAAGTGTTTTTATAATATAATACTCTCCCTAGAAAGTTAAGAAAGCTGACAAAATTATTTATGTGTCTACAAGTAGCAATTGTGATTTAAGTAGAAAATTACATTAAAGCACAAAAAAATAGTAATAAAAAAAAACCAATAGCATAGTTTAATTGAAAACTGCTGTGACAACAGCTAAATTCTGTAACTGTGACGCGATGAATTGTTAAAAACTTCAAGACTGGTCTTGATTTCTTTTTCATTAAAGAACCACTTCACCACGTGGGCGTAGTGTAGTGTAGTGGTTTTCTAAATAAGAATGTATAGTATGAGTGTTCACCTGTACATGTAACGTTGTAAGTCGATTGTAGCGCCTCTATTGAAGAAATTTTAAAATTAGTTGACAATCGTTTATATTTATCATAAAGGCTTTTGACGCTGTCGCTAAATTGTTTTAATTTTTTATAAGAGAATTAACTTAAACTTACTTGTTTACTTAAAATGACAGAAATAAATTCTATATTAATGAAAAATAGTATTAAAAGCAAGTTGCGATTAGTGAAAATGAAACGCCAGACTTAAAAAGCACAGCATAAAGGAATGGCCTACACAAATGCAAATATATGCATCATCATCGCTCTGGGTTGAAAAAATGTTCTGTACAATAAAAGTAGATTACGACAAAATATACATGAAACCAAAAACTAACAAAGAATGCTTGGGAAAATATATTTTACATTACACAAATTCCCAATGGATAGAGAACTTTCGCATGACAAAGGAAACATTTTTATATATTTGTACTATTGTAAATGATGATCTTGAACTAAAAACGTATTTGACTGCTACTGATAATTTTCAAAGTTTATCAGTAGAAAAACAGCTAGCAATATACAAACTCGCTAGCTATTGCGAGTTTAGAGTAGTTGCTACAATTTTTGGAGTTCTGCGAAAGTTTAATTAAACACATAAGGAATTTATTTATATGCCCAGCGAAGATGAAGCAATTAAATATAGCGAGGATTTCGAAAAAATATGCAAAATCCCACAAATAATAGGATGTATTGATGGCACATACCTATTGTTGCCCCAAAAATTGATAATTTTAATAAGAAATATTGGAATTCCTTCAACATGCAAGCAATATGCAATGCACAATTACTGTAATGAAAAACTTTATTTTATTATTAATAATAAGCTTAAAAAAAAACAAACAATTGTATATTTCAGATTCTTAGATATAAGCTACAAGTTTCCTGGCAGTTCTCACGATGCACACGTTTTTGTAAATTCTGGCATTTACAAGAACATTCAAAATATATTGCCAAAAGTATGTTCTTGCGTTTATCTTAATATTTAAAATTTAATTTAAATGATTTTGCAGGGAACAAAAGCAGTCGATGATAAGAACATACCATACTTTATTCTTGGTCTACAAAAATTAAAAAATGTAATACTTATTTAAAATTAATAAAATTTAAATAATAGGTATTATTTCTGTGTTATTATTCTTATTAAGTTCTAATAACAATAGTTGCCTTTGTTGTTGTTGTTGTAACGACGGAATATGTTGCTGTTCTTCCAGCTCCAAGTCCAGTTTCAGGAACTCTGCTACTGGTGGTTAGCATCATGTGGCGTGCTCTCACATGCGGGACACTTGTCAACAATTTTCTTGTCAATTTTATTCACGTAGTTATTTGAGATGCGTGACAAACCGGATCTAAACTGCGCTAGGATGGTTCTGGTGCTGAGTGATAGTTTGACTTCTTCGGCAGCGATATATAGTAGCATAGCTTGCTATTAAAAACTCGATTCGTGGCGTAGTTCTTTATTGTGTATTCAGCAACTTTGGAATGTATGTTTTTTAAGCCCGTCTTATACGTAGGCTCGTAGATGACTGTTTTAAACATCTTGTAAGAAACATTTCGCAGGCCGCCTTATGTCTCTAGGTGGTGTGGTTATGGACAAAGCGTCATTGCAGGGATGTTGCTCTTTAAGAGAGGCCCATAAACATTGTTTGGTAAGCATTTCGTTATGTTCACGGACCGGCAATATGTAACATTCCTCGTGCAGGTAATCTCGGGGGCCATCAAGTGACATCAGTCAAGTGACGCGCTTTTAAATTAACTTATTTATCCATAATGCTCATTTAAAACAACACCAAAATGCATACAAATAATTAAATTCTGGATTAGATGTAAACACTATATTAGAGAAAGAAAGTTTCTAACCTCACTTAAGTAATGAATGTTACAATTGTTATACAATTCATAAGATTTCATTCCCTGTGCTGATCACGCTTTTTTTTGACCCCACAAACTCGATGGAAGGTTTAATATTTAGTGATTTAAAACAATTCAAAGCTTTTCGTAGCCCCAAACGCAATTTTTCCGTTTATCTCATAAATCAAAGGACGCGCTTTCAAATGAACTTACTTTTTGAAAATCTTCAATTAAACAACACCAAAACGCATACAATTATTTAAATTCTGGATTAATTGTGAAAAACTATATTAGACAAAGTCAGTTTCTAACCTCACTTTTTCGTAATGTATGTTAATTGCTATACAATTCTTAAGATTTCATTCCCTGTAAAAGGGCGTTCATTGTTTTTGAATCTGCTGATCACGCGCAATTAATTGACACCATAAACTCGATGGAAGGCTTAATATTTAGTGATTTAAAACAATTCAAAAATTTTCGTAGCCCCGGACGCAATTTTTCCGTTTATCTCACAAACCAAAGGACGCGCTTTTAAATGAACTTATTTTTTGAAAATGTTCAATTAAACAACACCAAAATGCATACAAATAATTAAATTCTGGATTAGTTGTGAAAAATTATATCAGAGAAAGTGAGTTTCTAACCTCACTTAAGTAATGAATGTTAATTGTTATACAATTCATAAGATTTCATTCCCTGGAAAAGCGCGTTCAGTGTTTTTGAATCTGCTGATCACGCGCAATTAAGTGACACCATAAACTCGATGGAAGGCTTAATATTTAGTGATTTAAAACAATTCAAAAATTTTCGTAGCCCCGGAAGCCATTTTTCCGTTTATCTCACAAACCAAAGGACGCGCTTTTAAATGAACTTATTTTTTGAAAATGTTCAATTAAACAACACCAAAATGCATACAAATAATTAAATTCTGGATTAGTTGTGAAAAATTATATCAGAGAAAGTGAGTTTCTAACCTCACTTAAGTAACGAATGTTAATTGTTATATAATTCATAAGATTTCATTCCCTGGAAAAACGCGTTCAGTGTTTTTGAATCTGCTGATCACGCGCAATTAAGTGACACCATAAACTCGATGGAAGGCTTAATATTTAGTGATTTAAAACAATTCAAAAATTTTCGTAGCCCCGGGATCAATTTTTCCGTTTATCTCACAAACCAAAGGACGCGCTTTTAAATGAACTTATATTTTGAAAATGTTCAATTAAACAACACCAAAATGCATACAAATAATTAAATTCTGGATTAGTTGTGAAAAATTATATTAGAGAAAGTCAGTTTCTAACCTCACTTAAGTAATGAATGTTAATTGTTATATAATTCATAAGATTTCATTCCCTGGAAAAGCGCGTTCAGTGTTTTTGAATCTGCTGATCACGCGCAATTAAGTGACACCATAAACTCGATGGAAGGCTTAATATTTAGTGATTTAAAACAATTCAAAAATTTTCGTAGCCCCGGAATCAATTTTTTCGTTTATCTCACAAACCAAAGGACGCGCTTTTAAATGAACTTATTTTTTGAAAATGTTCAATTAAACAACACCAAAATGCATACAAATAATTAAATTCTGGATTAGTTGTGAAAAATTATATTAGAGAAAGTGAGTTTCTAACCTCACTTAAGTAATAAATGTTAATTGTTATACAATTCATAAGATTTCATTCTCTGGAAAAGCGCGTTCAGTGTTTTTGAATCTGCTGATCACGCGCAATTAAGTGACACCATAAACTCGATGGAAGGCTTAATATTTAGTGATTTAAAACAATTCAAAAATTTTCGTAGCCCCGGAATCAATTTTTTCGTTTATCTCACAAACCAAAGGACGCGCTTTTAAATGAACTTATTTTTTGAAAATGTTCAATTAAACAACACCAAAATGCATACAAATAATTAAATTCTGGATTAGTTGTGAAAAATTATATTAGAGAAAGTGAGTTTCTAACCTCACTTAAGTAATGAATGTTAATTGTTATACAATTCATAAGATTTCATTCTCTGGAAAAGCGCGTCCAATGTTTTTGAATCTGCTGATCACGCGCAATGACACCATAAACTCGATGGAAGGCTTAATATTTAGTGATTTAAAACAATTCAAAAATTTTCGTAGCCCCGGAATCAATTTTTTCGTTTATCTCACAAACCAAAGGACGCGCTTTTAAATGAACTTATTTTTTGAAAATGTTCAATTAAACAACACCAAAATGCATACAAATAATTAAATTCTGGATTAGTTGTGAAAAATTATATTAGAGAAAGTCAGTTTCTAACCTCACTTAAGTAATGAATGTTAATTGTTATACAATTCATAAGATTTCATTCCCTGGAAAAGCGCGTTCAGTGTTTTTGAATCTGCTGATCACGCGCAATTAATTGACACCATAAACTCGATGGAAGGCTTAATATTTAGTGATTTAAAACAATTCAAAAATTTTCGTAGCCCCGGACGCAATTTTTCCGTTTATCTCACAAACCAAAGGACGCGCTTTTAAATGAACTTATTTTTTGAAAATGTTCAATTAAACAACACCAAAATGCATACAAATAATTAAATTCTGGATTAGTTGTGAAAAATTATATCAGAGAAAGTGAGTTTCTAACCTCACTTAAGTAATGAATGTTAATTGTTATACAATTCATAAGATTTCATTCCCTGGAAAAGCGCGTTCAGTGTTTTTGAATCTGC
This sequence comes from Diogma glabrata, assembly GCA_963693315.1. Taxonomy (NCBI): domain Eukaryota; kingdom Metazoa; phylum Arthropoda; class Insecta; order Diptera; family Cylindrotomidae; genus Diogma; species Diogma glabrata. Next base: position 169,467,921 of record OY856186.1, read on the forward strand.
TGATCACGCGCAATTAAGTGACACCATAAACTCGATGGAAGGCTTAATATTTAGTGATTTAAAACAATTCAAAAATTTTCGTAGCCCCGGAAGCAATTTTTCCGTTTATCTCACAAACCAAAGGACGCGCTTTTAAATGAACTTATTTTTTGAAAATGTTCAATTAAACAACACCAAAATGCATACAAATAATTAAATTCTGGATTAGTTGTGAAAAATTATATCAGAGAAAGTGAGTTTCTAACCTCACTTAAGTAATGAATGTTAATTGTTATACAATTCATAAGATTTCATTCCCTGGAAAAGCGCGTTCAGTGTTTTTGAATCTGCTGATCACGCGCAATTAAGTGACACCATAAACTCGATGGAAGGCTTAATATTTAGTGATTTAATAGCGATATATAAGACTTTTTAGTTTGCCGTAGCCCCGGACAGTTTTTTCGATTTTTCTTCTAAACCAAACGACGCGCTTTTAAAAACGATATATTTTCTTAAACACGCAATCACGCGCAATTGATTGACACCTTAAACTCGATGGAAGGCTTAATATTTAGTGATTTAAAACAATTCAAAAATTTTCGTAGCCCCGGAAGCAATTTTTTCGTTTATCTCACAAACCAAAGGACGCGCTTTTAAATGAACTTATTTTTTGAAAATGTTCAATTAAATAACACCAAAATGCATACAAATAATCAAATTCTGGATTAGTTGTGAAAAATTATATTAGAGAAAGTCAGTTTTATAACCTCACTTAAGTTAATGTTAGTTGTTATACAATTCAAAAGATTTCATTCCCTGGAAAAGCGCGTTCAGTGTTTTTGAATCTGCTGATCACGCGCAATTAATTGACACCATAAACTCGATGGAAGGCTTAATATTTAGTGATTTAATAGCGATATATAAGACTTTTTAGTTTGCCGTAGCCCCGGACAGTTTTTTCGATTTTTCTTCTAAACCAAACGACGCGCTTTTAAAAACGATATATTTTCTTAAACACGCAATCACGCGCAATTGATTGACACCTTAAACTCGATGGAAGGCTTAATATTTAGTGTTTTAAAACAATTCAAAATTTTCGTAGCCCCGGACGCAATTTTTCCGTTTATCCCATAAACCAAAGGACGCGCTTTTAAATGAACTTATTTTTTAAAAATGTTCAATTAAATAACACCAAAATGCATACAAATAATCAAATTCTGGATTAGTTGTGAAAAATTATATTAGAGAAAGTCAGTTTTATAACCTCACTTAAGTTAATGTTAGTTGTTATACAATTCAAAAGATTTCATTCCCTGGAAAAGCGCGTTCAGTGTTTTTGAATCTGCTGATCACGCGCAATTAATTGACACCATAAACTCGATGGAAGGCTTAATATTTAGTGATTTAAAACAGTTCAAAAATTTTCGTAGCCCCGGACGCAATTTTTTCGGTTATCTCACAAACCAAAGGACGCGCTTTTAAATGAACTTATTTTTTGAAAATGTTCAATTAAACAACACATAATAACAACAAATGCATACAAAATTATTTGATATTAAAATAATTTTAATTATAACAATAATCTTTGTAAAATTTTCAAAATAATAAAGAAATTACTTCGAATCAACAGATCAAATCTTTTATCTATCAACTGTGACATCTAGCGGCGAGTGTTTGTACTAAGTTTGCATTTGTTCTAAAGAAAATCGATGTACTAATTATTTTTCTAACCTCACTTTTTGAAAATGTTTCAAGCTTAATAAGTAAATAAATATAATTTTTGCGAAAGGCGCGTTGTATAATTTAGAATCTCCTAATAACGCGCAATTGTTTGACACCTTAAAATCAATTCTAAGGTTGTTATTTAGCGATATATAAGACTTTTTAGTTTGCCGTAGCCCCGGACAGTTTTTTCCATTTTTCTCCTAAACCAAAGGACGCGCTTTTAAAAGGGATATATTTTCTTAAACGCGCAATTACGCGCAATTGATTGATACCAAAATTAATTAAAACCGTGACATTCCGGGGCCAGCTTCTCACAGCTTATTTAAGCAAGCGATTTGACAGATTAAATTGTTCGGAAACACCATTTCTATTTCTATTCTGGGAAACACCATTTCTGACTCGCTGTTTTTGAGATCCTAAATAAGAACTGAGATCTAAAAGTGACATTTGCGGTTTTTATTTGATTTTAATCAAAACAAATACAATATTATTATTAAAAATATAAGTTTGATATTTTATTTTGTGTCTTATCAAACCCCCGATATATCATAGCCATACCCATTCACGCCATTTGCAATAAACAATGAACATTGCCATATGCAAAAAATTGGATTGGTGTTTTTGATTAAATATTTTTGAATTTCTTTATATGGAGTTTTATTTTTCCAGATGGCGTTATGAGCGTTATGGCGATTTTTTGAATTTTTTTTATATTGAGTTTTAATTTCAAAATGGCGCTACAAGTTCACGATTTTTACTGTGCTAAAAAATGAAGAAGGCTTCTATATCGGGGGTTTTGGTCTTATGCCCAATTTATAGTCGGTAACTTTAATGCCCGATTTATAGTCGGTAAAGTTAACTTAACGTCAACTTTAGCTTAACCGTAACTTAAGACAGTACAAAATTTTGATTTATAGAGATTTGATTTAGTAAGAAATTACGTATTCTTTGACGTTGATTTGATATTAATTTTGGTTTTGTAATCAATTTTATAAATCAATCAATTCTTTAAAAGTAGCAAACTGATTTTAAAATCAAAATTAAAAATAATAAAATTCGAAATAAACATTTGATACAAAATTTAAAAATAAAAAAATTTATTTTCATATTAATTTCATGCTAATATTTGGCTTTAAAGTCGCTCTTTTTATATCCTTTGCATTTTTCAATAAATAAAATTTTATTTTTATAAACACTTGCAATTAAATATTAGTTTTTTTCAGTTTTTATACTAAACGTCAAAAAATCCTTAACAAAATCTTTTAGATAGAATGAAATGAACTTTACGTTAAGTTAACGTTAAGTTTGCGTTAACGACTATAAATACTCTAGTGCATTTTCATACATTTGTACCTAACGTTAAGTTAAAGTTACCGACTATAAATCGGGCATAACTTAACGTTAACAATTAACGTAAAGTACAAATGTATGAAAATGCACTAGAGCATTTATAGTCGTTAACGCAAACTTAACGTAAGGTTCATTTCATTCTATCTTAAAGATTTTGTTAAGGATTTTTTGACGTTTAGTATAAAAACTGAAGAAAAGTAATATTTAGGGCCATATCGACAAACCCAACTAAAATCGCAACTACAACTAAAGTGTCAGTTTTGGTATTTTTAAACCACATTAAATCATCAATTTTAAATGTAGATTAAAGTTGTAGTTGCAGATTTAGTCATGGATATCGGTGATTAAATTTACACTTACAATTGACGGTTAAAATTCGATGATAGATTTTTTTAAATCAATACGTTGTCAAATAATATTTTATAATAAAATGATTTGAAACATTGACATAAATATGTATTTCAACTGTGTTCTTTATAAAAATTCTAAATAATTGAAAACTCTAAATAATTGTTAATCTTGCAAATCAATATTGTTTTGTGTTGTATTTAAGTTTTTTCTACTATAGTTACATTATTATTAATTTCTTTGGTATTTTTTGTATTAAATTTCTAGATATTACGATGTGTGAATTCATAGGATGAGAGAATATTTCGTTAACATCTAAGTCAACATTCTAATCAACATCCTAAGTCACGAGTGTAAAGTCATTATTGATTGTTGCCAATCAATGCGAAACCTAATATCTGACGCAAAGTCAATATGTTGTTATATTTTTGGTTAGGAAATATAGACAACATTAGGGGAATTTAATTTCAGATTGGTTTTTTGAGAACAATTAAGCTTAAGTACATATTGGAAATCACTTGAATTTTGCAATTCGAAATAACTTTTCATTTTCTCTAAAATTCCTTTAGAAAAAATTTTGTTGTGTTTCGTGTCAGAATTTGAACTACATTCATCAGAGACACATTGTTCAAATTCCGTGTGTCTCACACAACTTAGCCAAAGCGGCGATGACGAAACATATTTTAATTTTGATGTTCAGATAATTTCTAAATTGAAACTTCATCATTTTTCATATTTACTTAAGTTGAATTTTTCATCTATGATTACATATTGAAAATTGTATTTCTTTGGTATTTTTTGTATTAAATTTCTAGATATTACGATGTGTGAATTCATAGGATGAGAGAATATTTCGTTAACATCTAAGTCAACATTCTAATCAACATCCTAAGTCACGAGTGTAAAGTCATTATTGATTGTTGCCAATCAATGCGAAACCTAATATCTGACGCAAAGTCAATATGTTGTTATATTTTTGGTTAGGAAATATAGACAACATTAGGGGAATTTAATTTCAGATTGGTTTTTTGAGAACAATTAAGCTTAAGTACATATTGGAAATCACTTGAATTTTGCAATTCGAAATAACTTTTCATTTTCTCTAAAATTCCTTTAGAAAAAATTTTGTTGTGTTTCGTGTCAGAATTTGAACTACATTCATCAGAGACACATTGTTCAAATTCCGTGTGTCTCACACAACTTAGCCAAAGCGGCGATGACGAAACATATTTTAATTTTGATGTTCAGATAATTTCTAAATTGAAACTTCATCATTTTTCATATTTACTTAAGTTGAATTTTTCATCTATGATTACATATTGAAAATTGTATTTCTTTGGTATTTTTTGTATTAAATTTCTAGATATTACGATGTGTGAATTCATAGGATGAGAGAATATTTCGTTAACATCTAAGTCAACATTCTAATCAACATCCTAAGTCACGAGTGTAAAGTCATTATTGATTGTTGCCAATCAATGCGAAACCTAATATCTGACGCAAAGTCAATATGTTGTTATATTTTTGGTTAGGAAATATAGACAACATTAGGGGAATTTAATTTCAGATTGGTTTTTTGAGAACAATTAAGCTTAAGTACATATTGGAAATCACTTGAATTTTGCAATTCGAAATAACTTTTCATTTTCTCTAAAATTCCTTTAGAAAAAATTTTGTTGTGTTTCGTGTCAGAATTTGAACTACATTCATCAGAGACACATTGTTCAAATTCCGTGTGTCTCACACAACTTAGCCAAAGCGGCGATGACGAAACATATTTTAATTTTGATGTTCAGATAATTTCTAAATTGAAACTTCATCATTTTTCATATTTACTTAAGTTGAATTTTTCATCTATGATTACATATTGAAAATTGTATTTCTTTGGTATTTTTTGTATTAAATTTCTAGATATTACGATGTGTGAATTCATAGGATGAGAGAATATTTCGTTAACATCTAAGTCAACATTCTAATCAACATCCTAAGTCACGAGTGTAAAGTCATTATTGATTGTTGCCAATCAATGCGAAACCTAATATCTGACGCAAAGTCAATATGTTGTTATATTTTTGGTTAGGAAATATAGACAACATTAGGGGAATTTAATTTCAGATTGGTTTTTTGAGAACAATTAAGCTTAAGTACATATTGGAAATCACTTGAATTTTGCAATTCGAAATAACTTTTCATTTTCTCTAAAATTCCTTTAGAAAAAATTTTGTTGTGTTTCGTGTCAGAATTTGAACTACATTCATCAGAGACACATTGTTCAAATTCCGTGTGTCTCACACAACTTAGCCAAAGCGGCGATGACGAAACATATTTTAATTTTGATGTTCAGATAATTTCTAAATTGAAACTTCATCATTTTTCATATTTACTTAAGTTGAATTTTTCATCTATGATTACATATTGAAAATTGTATTTCTTTGGTATTTTTTGTATTAAATTTCTAGATATTACGATGTGTGAATTCATAGGATGAGAGAATATTTCGTTAACATCTAAGTCAACATTCTAATCAACATCCTAAGTCACGAGTGTAAAGTCATTATTGATTGTTGCCAATCAATGCGAAACCTAATATCTGACGCAAAGTCAATATGTTGTTATATTTTTGGTTAGGAAATATAGACAACATTAGGGGAATTTAATTTCAGATTGGTTTTTTGAGAACAATTAAGCTTAAGTACATATTGGAAATCACTTGAATTTTGCAATTCGAAATAACTTTTCATTTTCTCTAAAATTCCTTTAGAAAAAATTTTGTTGTGTTTCGTGTCAGAATTTGAACTACATTCATCAGAGACACATTGTTCAAATTCCGTGTGTCTCACACAACTTAGCCAAAGCGGCGATGACGAAACATATTTTAATTTTGATGTTCAGATAATTTCTAAATTGAAACTTCATCATTTTTCATATTTACTTAAGTTGAATTTTTCATCTATGATTACATATTGAAAATTGTATTTCTTTGGTATTTTTTGTATTAAATTTCTAGATATTACGATGTGTGAATTCATAGGATGAGAGAATATTTCGTTAACATCTAAGTCAACATTCTAATCAACATCCTAAGTCACGAGTGTAAAGTCATTATTGATTGTTGCCAATCAATGCGAAACCTAATATCTGACGCAAAGTCAATATGTTGTTATATTTTTGGTTAGGAAATATAGACAACATTAGGGGAATTTAATTTCAGATTGGTTTTTTGAGAACAATTAAGCTTAAGTACATATTGGAAATCACTTGAATTTTGCAATTCGAAATAACTTTTCATTTTCTCTAAAATTCCTTTAGAAAAAATTTTGTTGTGTTTCGTGTCAGAATTTGAACTACATTCATCAGAGACACATTGTTCAAATTCCGTGTGTCTCACACAACTTAGCCAAAGCGGCGATGACGAAACATATTTTAATTTTGATGTTCAGATAATTTCTAAATTGAAACTTCATCATTTTTCATATTTACTTAAGTTGAATTTTTCATCTATGATTACATATTGAAAATTGTATTTCTTTGGTATTTTTTGTATTAAATTTCTAGATATTACGATGTGTGAATTCATAGGATGAGAGAATATTTCGTTAACATCTAAGTCAACATTCTAATCAACATCCTAAGTCACGAGTGTAAAGTCATTATTGATTGTTGCCAATCAATGCGAAACCTAATATCTGACGCAAAGTCAATATGTTGTTATATTTTTGGTTAGGAAATATAGACAACATTAGGGGAATTTAATTTCAGATTGGTTTTTTGAGAACAATTAAGCTTAAGTACATATTGGAAATCACTTGAATTTTGCAATTCGAAATAACTTTTCATTTTCTCTAAAATTCCTTTAGAAAAAATTTTGTTGTGTTTCGTGTCAGAATTTGAACTACATTCATCAGAGACACATTGTTCAAATTCCGTGTGTCTCACACAACTTAGCCAAAGCGGCGATGACGAAACATATTTTAATTTTGATGTTCAGATAATTTCTAAATTGAAACTTCATCATTTTTCATATTTACTTAAGTTGAATTTTTCATCTATGATTACATATTGAAAATTGTATTTCTTTGGTATTTTTTGTATTAAATTTCTAGATATTACGATGTGTGAATTCATAGGATGAGAGAATATTTCGTTAACATCTAAGTCAACATTCTAATCAACATCCTAAGTCACGAGTGTAAAGTCATTATTGATTGTTGCCAATCAATGCGAAACCTAATATCTGACGCAAAGTCAATATGTTGTTATATTTTTGGTTAGGAAATATAGACAACATTAGGGGAATTTAATTTCAGATTGGTTTTTTGAGAACAATTAAGCTTAAGTACATATTGGAAATCACTTGAATTTTGCAATTCGAAATAACTTTTCATTTTCTCTAAAATTCCTTTAGAAAAAATTTTGTTGTGTTTCGTGTCAGAATTTGAACTACATTCATCAGAGACACATTGTTCAAATTCCGTGTGTCTCACACAACTTAGCCAAAGCGGCGATGACGAAACATATTTTAATTTTGATGTTCAGATAATTTCTAAATTGAAACTTCATCATTTTTCATATTTACTTAAGTTGAATTTTTCATCTATGATTACATATTGAAAATTGTATTTCTTTGGTATTTTTTGTATTAAATTTCTAGATATTACGATGTGTGAATTCATAGGATGAGAGAATATTTCGTTAACATCTAAGTCAACATTCTAATCAACATCCTAAGTCACGAGTGTAAAGTCATTATTGATTGTTGCCAATCAATGCGAAACCTAATATCTGACGCAAAGTCAATATGTTGTTATATTTTTGGTTAGGAAATATAGACAACATTAGGGGAATTTAATTTCAGATTGGTTTTTTGAGAACAATTAAGCTTAAGTACATATTGGAAATCACTTGAATTTTGCAATTCGAAATAACTTTTCATTTTCTCTAAAATTCCTTTAGAAAAAATTTTGTTGTGTTTCGTGTCAGAATTTGAACTACATTCATCAGAGACACATTGTTCAAATTCCGTGTGTCTCACACAACTTAGCCAAAGCGGCGATGACGAAACATATTTTAATTTTGATGTTCAGATAATTTCTAAATTGAAACTTCATCATTTTTCATATTTACTTAAGTTGAATTTTTCATCTATGATTACATATTGAAAATTGTATTTCTTTGGTATTTTTTGTATTAAATTTCTAGATATTACGATGTGTGAATTCATAGGATGAGAGAATATTTCGTTAACATCTAAGTCAACATTCTAATCAACATCCTAAGTCACGAGTGTAAAGTCATTATTGATTGTTGCCAATCAATGCGAAACCTAATATCTGACGCAAAGTCAATATGTTGTTATATTTTTGGTTAGGAAATATAGACAACATTAGGGGAATTTAATTTCAGATTGGTTTTTTGAGAACAATTAAGCTTAAGTACATATTGGAAATCACTTGAATTTTGCAATTCGAAATAACTTTTCATTTTCTCTAAAATTCCTTTAGAAAAAATTTTGTTGTGTTTCGTGTCAGAATTTGAACTACATTCATCAGAGACACATTGTTCAAATTCCGTGTGTCTCACACAACTTAGCCAAAGCGGCGATGACGAAACATATTTTAATTTTGATGTTCAGATAATTTCTAAATTGAAACTTCATCATTTTTCATATTTACTTAAGTTGAATTTTTCATCTATGATTACATATTGAAAATTGTATTTCTTTGGTATTTTTTGTATTAAATTTCTAGATATTACGATGTGTGAATTCATAGGATGAGAGAATATTTCGTTAACATCTAAGTCAACATTCTAATCAACATCCTAAGTCACGAGTGTAAAGTCATTATTGATTGTTGCCAATCAATGCGAAACCTAATATCTGACGCAAAGTCAATATGTTGTTATATTTTTGGTTAGGAAATATAGACAACATTAGGGGAATTTAATTTCAGATTGGTTTTTTGAGAACAATTAAGCTTAAGTACATATTGGAAATCACTTGAATTTTGCAATTCGAAATAACTTTTCATTTTCTCTAAAATTCCTTTAGAAAAAATTTTGTTGTGTTTCGTGTCAGAATTTGAACTACATTCATCAGAGACACATTGTTCAAATTCCGTGTGTCTCACACAACTTAGCCAAAGCGGCGATGACGAAACATATTTTAATTTTGATGTTCAGATAATTTCTAAATTGAAACTTCATCATTTTTCATATTTACTTAAGTTGAATTTTTCATCTATGATTACATATTGAAAATTGTATTTCTTTGGTATTTTTTGTATTAAATTTCTAGATATTACGATGTGTGAATTCATAGGATGAGAGAATATTTCGTTAACATCTAAGTCAACATTCTAATCAACATCCTAAGTCACGAGTGTAAAGTCATTATTGATTGTTGCCAATCAATGCGAAACCTAATATCTGACGCAAAGTCAATATGTTGTTATATTTTTGGTTAGGAAATATAGACAACATTAGGGGAATTTAATTTCAGATTGGTTTTTTGAGAACAATTAAGCTTAAGTACATATTGGAAATCACTTGAATTTTGCAATTCGAAATAACTTTTCATTTTCTCTAAAATTCCTTTAGAAAAAATTTTGTTGTGTTTCGTGTCAGAATTTGAACTACATTCATCAGAGACACATTGTTCAAATTCCGTGTGTCTCACACAACTTAGCCAAAGCGGCGATGACGAAACATATTTTAATTTTGATGTTCAGATAATTTCTAAATTGAAACTTCATCATTTTTCATATTTACTTAAGTTGAATTTTTCATCTATGATTACATATTGAAAATTGTATTTCTTTGGTATTTTTTGTATTGTACTTATGTACTTAAGCTTAATTGTACTGATGTATTGTACTTATGTACTTAAGCTAAATTAATACTTAAGCCAATATGTACTTAAGCTTAATTGTTCTCAAAAAACCAATCTGAAATTAAATTCCCCTAATGTTGTCTATATTTCCTAACCAAAAATATAACAACATATTGACTTTGCGTCAGATATTAGGTTTCGCATTGATTGGCAACAATCAATAATGACTTTACACTCGTGACTTAGGATGTTGATTAGAATGTTGACTTAGATGTTAACGAAATATTCTCTCATCCTATGAATTCACACATCGTAATATCTAGAAATTTAATACAAAAAATACCAAAGAAATACAATTTTCAATATGTAATCATAGATGAAAAATTCAACTTAAGTAAATATGAAAAATGATGAAGTTTCAATTTAGAAATTATCTGAACATCAAAATTAAAATATGTTTCGTCATCGCCGCTTTGGCTAAGTTGTGTGAGACACACGGAATTTGAACAATGTGTCTCTGATGAATGTAGTTCAAATTCTGACACGAAACACAACAAAATTTTTTCTAAAGGAATTTTAGAGAAAATGAAAAGTTATTTCGAATTGCAAAATTCAAGTGATTTCCAATATGTACTTAAGCTTAATTGTTCTCAAAAAACCAATCTGAAATTAAATTCCCCTAATGTTGTCTATATTTCCTAACCAAAAATATAACAACATATTGACTTTGCGTCAGATATTAGGTTTCGCATTGATTGGCAACAATCAATAATGACTTTACACTCGTGACTTAGGATGTTGATTAGAATGTTGACTTAGATGTTAACGAAATATTCTCTCATCCTATGAATTCACACATCGTAATATCTAGAAATTTAATACAAAAAATACCAAAGAAATACAATTTTCAATATGTAATCATAGATGAAAAATTCAACTTAAGTAAATATGAAAAATGATGAAGTTTCAATTTAGAAATTATCTGAACATCAAAATTAAAATATGTTTCGTCATCGCCGCTTTGGCTAAGTTGTGTGAGACACACGGAATTTGAACAATGTGTCTCTGATGAATGTAGTTCAAATTCTGACACGAAACACAACAAAATTTTTTCTAAAGGAATTTTAGAGAAAATGAAAAGTTATTTCGAATTGCAAAATTCAAGTGATTTCCAATATGTACTTAAGCTTAATTGTTCTCAAAAAACCAATCTGAAATTAAATTCCCCTAATGTTGTCTATATTTCCTAACCAAAAATATAACAACATATTGACTTTGCGTCAGATATTAGGTTTCGCATTGATTGGCAACAATCAATAATGACTTTACACTCGTGACTTAGGATGTTGATTAGAATGTTGACTTAGATGTTAACGAAATATTCTCTCATCCTATGAATTCACACATCGTAATATCTAGAAATTTAATACAAAAAATACCAAAGAAATACAATTTTCAATATGTAATCATAGATGAAAAATTCAACTTAAGTAAATATGAAAAATGATGAAGTTTCAATTTAGAAATTATCTGAACATCAAAATTAAAATATGTTTCGTCATCGCCGCTTTGGCTAAGTTGTGTGAGACACACGGAATTTGAACAATGTGTCTCTGATGAATGTAGTTCAAATTCTGACACGAAACACAACAAAATTTTTTCTAAAGGAATTTTAGAGAAAATGAAAAGTTATTTCGAATTGCAAAATTCAAGTGATTTCCAATATGTACTTAAGCTTAATTGTTCTCAAAAAACCAATCTGAAATTAAATTCCCCTAATGTTGTCTATATTTCCTAACCAAAAATATAACAACATATTGACTTTGCGTCAGATATTAGGTTTCGCATTGATTGGCAACAATCAATAATGACTTTACACTCGTGACTTAGGATGTTGATTAGAATGTTGACTTAGATGTTAACGAAATATTCTCTCATCCTATGAATTCACACATCGTAATATCTAGAAATTTAATACAAAAAATACCAAAGAAATACAATTTTCAATATGTAATCATAGATGAAAAATTCAACTTAAGTAAATATGAAAAATGATGAAGTTTCAATTTAGAAATTATCTGAACATCAAAATTAAAATATGTTTCGTCATCGCCGCTTTGGCTAAGTTGTGTGAGACACACGGAATTTGAACAATGTGTCTCTGATGAATGTAGTTCAAATTCTGACACGAAACACAACAAAATTTTTTCTAAAGGAATTTTAGAGAAAATGAAAAGTTATTTCGAATTGCAAAATTCAAGTGATTTCCAATATGTACTTAAGCTTAATTGTTCTCAAAAAACCAATCTGAAATTAAATTCCCCTAATGTTGTCTATATTTCCTAACCAAAAATATAACAACATATTGACTTTGCGTCAGATATTAGGTTTCGCATTGATTGGCAACAATCAATAATGACTTTACACTCGTGACTTAGGATGTTGATTAGAATGTTGACTTAGATGTTAACGAAATATTCTCTCATCCTATGAATTCACACATCGTAATATCTAGAAATTTAATACAAAAAATACCAAAGAAATACAATTTTCAATATGTAATCATAGATGAAAAATTCAACTTAAGTAAATATGAAAAATGATGAAGTTTCAATTTAGAAATTATCTGAACATCAAAATTAAAATATGTTTCGTCATCGCCGCTTTGGCTAAGTTGTGTGAGACACACGGAATTTGAACAATGTGTCTCTGATGAATGTAGTTCAAATTCTGACACGAAACACAACAAAATTTTTTCTAAAGGAATTTTAGAGAAAATGAAAAGTTATTTCGAATTGCAAAATTCAAGTGATTTCCAATATGTACTTAAGCTTAATTGTTCTCAAAAAACCAATCTGAAATTAAATTCCCCTAATGTTGTCTATATTTCCTAACCAAAAATATAACAACATATTGACTTTGCGTCAGATATTAGGTTTCGCATTGATTGGCAACAATCAATAATGACTTTACACTCGTGACTTAGGATGTTGATTAGAATGTTGACTTAGATGTTAACGAAATATTCTCTCAGCCTATGAATTCACACATCGTAATATCTAGAAATTTAATACAAAAAATACCAAAGAAATACAATTTTCAATATGTAATCATAGATGAAAAATTCAACTTAAGTAAATATGAAAAATGATGAAGTTTCAATTTAGAAATTATCTGAACATCAAAATTAAAATATGTTTCGTCATCGCCGCTTTGGCTAAGTTGTGTGAGACACACGGAATTTGAACAATGTGTCTCTGATGAATGTAGTTCAAATTCTGACACGAAACACAACAAAATTTTTTCTAAAGGAATTTTAGAGAAAATGAAAAGTTATTTCGAATTGCAAAATTCAAGTGATTTCCAATATGTACTTAAGCTTAATTGTTCTCAAAAAACCAATCTGAAATTAAATTCCCCTAATGTTGTCTATATTTCCTAACCAAAAATATAACAACATATTGACTTTGCGTCAGATATTAGGTTTCGCATTGATTGGCAACAATCAATAATGACTTTACACTCGTGACTTAGGATGTTGATTAGAATGTTGACTTAGATGTTAACGAAATATTCTCTCATCCTATGAATTCACTCATCGTAATATCTAGAAATTTAATACAAAAAATACCAAAGAAATACAATTTTCAATATGTAATCATAGATGAAAAATTCAACTTAAGTAAATATGAAAAATGATGAAGTTTCAATTTAGAAATTATCTGAACATCAAAATTAAAATATGTTTCGTCATCGCCGCTTTGGCTAAGTTGTGTGAGACACACGGAATTTGAACAATGTGTCTCTGATGAATGTAGTTCAAATTCTGACACGAAACACAACAAAATTTTTTCTAAAGGAATTTTAGAGAAAATGAAAAGTTATTTCGAATTGCAAAATTCAAGTGATTTCCAATATGTACTTAAGCTTAATTGTTCTCAAAAAACCAATCTGAAATTAAATTCCCCTAATGTTGTCTATATTTCCTAACCAAAAATATAACAACATATTGACTTTGCGTCAGATATTAGGTTTCGCATTGATTGGCAACAATCAATAATGACTTTACACTCGTGACTTAGGATGTTGATTAGAATGTTGACTTAGATGTTAACGAAATATTCTCTCATCCTATGAATTCACACATCGTAATATCTAGAAATTTAATACAAAAAATACCAAAGAAATACAATTTTCAATATGTAATCATAGATGAAAAATTCAACTTAAGTAAATATGAAAAATGATGAAGTTTCAATTTAGAAATTATCTGAACATCAAAATTAAAATATGTTTCGTCATCGCCGCTTTGGCTAAGTTGTGTGAGACACACGGAATTTGAACAATGTGTCTCTGATGAATGTAGTTCAAATTCTGACACGAAACACAACAAAATTTTTTCTAAAGGAATTTTAGAGAAAATGAAAAGTTATTTCGAATTGCAAAATTCAAGTGATTTCCAATATGTACTTAAGCTTAATTGTTCTCAAAAAACCAATCTGAAATTAAATTCCCCTAATGTTGTCTATATTTCCTAACCAAAAATATAACAACATATTGACTTTGCGTCAGATATTAGGTTTCGCATTGATTGGCAACAATCAATAATGACTTTACACTCGTGACTTAGGATGTTGATTAGAATGTTGACTTAGATGTTAACGAAATATTCTCTCATCCTATGAATTCACTCATCGTAATATCTAGAAATTTAATACAAAAAATACCAAAGAAATACAATTTTCAATATGTAATCATAGATGAAAAATTCAACTTAAGTAAATATGAAAAATGATGAAGTTTCAATTTAGAAATTATCTGAACATCAAAATTAAAATATGTTTCGTCATCGCCGCTTTGGCTAAGTTGTGTGAGACACACGGAATTTGAACAATGTGTCTCTGATGAATGTAGTTCAAATTCTGACACGAAACACAACAAAATTTTTTCTAAAGGAATTTTAGAGAAAATGAAAAGTTATTTCGAATTGCAAAATTCAAGTGATTTCCAATATGTACTTAAGCTTAATTGTTCTCAAAAAACCAATCTGAAATTAAATTCCCCTAATGTTGTCTATATTTCCTAACCAAAAATATAACAACATATTGACTTTGCGTCAGATATTAGGTTTCGCATTGATTGGCAACAATCAATAATGACTTTACACTCGTGACTTAGGATGTTGATTAGAATGTTGACTTAGATGTTAACGAAATATTCTCTCATCCTATGAATTCACACATCGTAATATCTAGAAATTTAATACAAAAAATACCAAAGAAATACAATTTTCAATATGTAATCATAGATGAAAAATTCAACTTAAGTAAATATGAAAAATGATGAAGTTTCAATTTAGAAATTATCTGAACATCAAAATTAAAATATGTTTCGTCATCGCCGCTTTGGCTAAGTTGTGTGAGACACACGGAATTTGAACAATGTGTCTCTGATGAATGTAGTTCAAATTCTGACACGAAACACAACAAAATTTTTTCTAAAGGAATTTTAGAGAAAATGAAAAGTTATTTCGAATTGCAAAATTCAAGTGATTTCCAATATGTACTTAAGCTTAATTGTTCTCAAAAAACCAATCTGAAATTAAATTCCCCTAATGTTGTCTATATTTCCTAACCAAAAATATAACAACATATTGACTTTGCGTCAGATATTAGGTTTCGCATTGATTGGCAACAATCAATAATGACTTTACACTCGTGACTTAGGATGTTGATTAGAATGTTGACTTAGATGTTAACGAAATATTCTCTCATCCTATGAATTCACACATCGTAATATCTAGAAATTTAATACAAAAAATACCAAAGAAATACAATTTTCAATATGTAATCATAGATGAAAAATTCAACTTAAGTAAATATGAAAAATGATGAAGTTTCAATTTAGAAATTATCTGAACATCAAAATTAAAATATGTTTCGTCATCGCCGCTTTGGCTAAGTTGTGTGAGACACACGGAATTTGAACAATGTGTCTCTGATGAATGTAGTTCAAATTCTGACACGAAACACAACAAAATTTTTTCTAAAGGAATTTTAGAGAAAATGAAAAGTTATTTCGAATTGCAAAATTCAAGTGATTTCCAATATGTACTTAAGCTTAATTGTTCTCAAAAAACCAATCTGAAATTAAATTCCCCTAATGTTGTCTATATTTCCTAACCAAAAATATAACAACATATTGACTTTGCGTCAGATATTAGGTTTCGCATTGATTGGCAACAATCAATAATGACTTTACACTCGTGACTTAGGATGTTGATTAGAATGTTGACTTAGATGTTAACGAAATATTCTCTCATCCTATGAATTCACACATCGTAATATCTAGAAATTTAATACAAAAAATACCAAAGAAATACAATTTTCAATATGTAATCATAGATGAAAAATTCAACTTAAGTAAATATGAAAAATGATGAAGTTTCAATTTAGAAATTATCTGAACATCAAAATTAAAATATGTTTCGTCATCGCCGCTTTGGCTAAGTTGTGTGAGACACACGGAATTTGAACAATGTGTCTCTGATGAATGTAGTTCAAATTCTGACACGAAACACAACAAAATTTTTTCTAAAGGAATTTTAGAGAAAATGAGTAGAACTCCCGAGAGTTGGTCCTGGGGAACCAAAACCTGTTTTTATAATTGCCATGAAAGGCTACGACCTTATATAGTAGACTAGGTTAATATTTGACCTAGTTTTAGTTTCCTGTATTGGAATTAGAATGTAGGTTATTGGTTTATTGTGGTTTGTTGTTGTTGTGCGTGTCCCAAGCCGGTTGCTAAAGGCCTTGGAAGGTCGTCAGGTAAACTAGGTTAGTATTTGACCTAGTTCTGGTTATCTGTATTGGTAATTTCTCGATTTAAAGTGTAGGTTAGTGGTTTATTGTTGTTTGTTGTTATTGTGGGTTTATTGTTGTTGCTAAAGGCCTAGGAAGCATGTCAGATAGACTAGGTTAGTTCAAATGTGAGTTCAAATTTAAAATTAAAACAATAAAATAATGGTACAAATGACAGATAAAACAATTTGTCACGTGTTTTTATTCATTTTTCTTTTTACATTTTTTGCTCTAAAACTAAAATTTTATTGCTTGTTTTATTTTTTGTCTTAAAATTAAAACTTAAATAAAATTTAATTAATGTTTTTATTTTCACCTTCTAAGAGTGTTAAACCGTTTTGAGGGGTTTTTATGAGGTAGAAATTTTCCTCCATAACTAATGCTGTATAATCTTCCTCGTTAAATAATTCATTGAATTTATTTGGTGCGAATAATAATACATCTTCGGTTTCGAAAATCCACTTTTTCCCAAATTTAGTGTCGATTTTTCGAATTGTGCATAATTTGTATGCGTGGTTTTCCTGCAATTCTGCTATCTTCATAAATGGTTTTGATTTCTCCTTTGCTGCGCTTGAACATTTTGCCAGAAAAATTTGTTTTCTAGCCAGTTGATGTTGTTGTTGTTGTAGTATTTGTTGCTGTTGTTGCTGCTGTTGTTGTTGTTGTATTTGATGGTGTAAGCGCTTTCTTTTGAGAGGTGGAGCCGCTTGACAATCGGAAGTTACCAGGTATTCGTTTAAAAAACTGTCTGTTGAACTTTCCATGTTTAGCAAATTACTATGTTAGACTACAATTGTTGATTACAACTGCTTGATATTTATACCAATTTACGATGCTTAAAAGTTAGTGGGGGAACAAGAGTTTGAAACATTTAATACGAATTATTTCTTTATTATTCTTTATCTAAAACGCGACAGAAAAAATAAATCAAAGAACACTTGAAATTTATGGCTTTATATATATTATTACTTTATTCTTCTTTTATTTATCTTCAAAACATATTGA
Organism: Diogma glabrata; assembly: GCA_963693315.1. Classification (NCBI taxonomy): domain Eukaryota; kingdom Metazoa; phylum Arthropoda; class Insecta; order Diptera; family Cylindrotomidae; genus Diogma; species Diogma glabrata. The sequence goes on from OY856186.1 coordinate 169,486,017, forward strand.
AAATTCATTTAGAAAATTCAGATAAATTAAAAGATAATTGCTGCTAGTTTCTCCATTTATTGTTCACTTAATTTTTCAAATGATAAAATTTATCTTATAAATTAATCAAGACGCAAAAAAGGAAAAATAAACAAAAGAAAATTATTCACAAGAAACATTGAAACATTTAATAAGAACTATTTCTTTATTTTTCTTTATCTAAAACGCGACAGAAAAAATAAAAAAGAAAACTTGAAATTTATTGCTTTATATATATTATTTTATTATTCTTTATCTAAAACGCGACAGAAAAAATAAACAAAAGAAAACTTGAAATTTATTGCTTTATATATATTATTTTCTTATTCTTATTCTTCAAAACATATTGAAAATTCATTTTGAAAATTCATATAAATTAAAAGATAATTGTTGAGTTTGTTGTTTCTCCATTTACTGTTTACTTAATTTTTCAAATGATAAAATTTATCTTATAAATTAATCAATACGTAAAAAGGAAAAAATAAACAAAAGAAACATTGAAACATTTAATATGAATTATTTCTTTATTTTTCTTTATCTATCAAAACAAATTGAAAATTATTCTTAATTTTGTTTTTTCATGATAATTTATTTGAAAGTTTAAAATTACCTTGATGGAAATTTGCTTTACCTCTGATTTAGAGTATTGAAGTTTTACAAAAACAACGATGTCAAACTAAGTATAAAAGCCTACCCTGTTAGAAAATTTATATTGTATTAGTTTTGTGATTCAACATTAAAACATGGCAAAAAACTTCTAATGAAAAGGTTTATAACTTCTGGGGAAGAAGTGGAAGAAGAGCGATTTTTAATCGATTCCGAAACGGGGAAAAATATGCAGAAGTTTAACTTGCGCAGACGCGAAATTAAATTTTCGATAAAACCTGTACCAAGCTATATTGATCCAATTACTTGGATTAAAGGGGCACTCCACGATATTGTCAAATATATTACAAAAGAAGTTAGCCCAAGCGACAAAATTGGAATGACATTTTGTGGTGAAAGCTTCGAGCATCGTGGCCCTGCATGGATAAACTTTCAAACAGCAGGTGGACTGACGTTTCAGCATATTTGGGATGTGATTTCAAAGGTTTTTCAAAGCAATTCCGAGGGTGAGTACTTTTAAATGAAAATGCTGAACATTTTTTTTTACTTTTTTCACTTTTACTTTACAGGGTTAAGTACAGACAAATTTTGTTTGACCGCAACATATATCAATTTACCTTATGGTAAAGGTAGGAAAAAACAATTTTACAATTTTGCTGAAGAATGCAAACAACGCCGTGGTATAATAACAATAAAAAATAAAGATAACTTATGTTTACCCCGTGCCCTAGTTGTCTGCATTGCAAAAATTGATAAAGAGGTCAATTTTAGACATATTTTAAAAGATGTCGGAAAAATTCAAGCGATTAAAGCTAAAGAGTTAATCCAAAAGCAGGTGTAATTATTCCACATCAGGGGTGTGGAATACATGAATTAAAAAAATTTCAAAATTATTTGACAAATTACAAAATTGTTGTCTATCAATATAACACTAGGGGTCGAATTGTGATATTTGAGGGAAATACCACAAAAGATGTAAAAAACCTAAATTTGTTATACCATGAAAATCATTTTAATGTGATTGGATCACTCACTGCTGCTTTTTGTACAGAATATTATTGCGGAAGTTGTCACGTTCCATTTTGGCACAAACATGAACACAAATGTTTAAAAACTTGCCCATGTTGCTGTAATTCAACACCATGTCCAAAGAATAGTATAAATGTTAAATGTAATATCTGTAATAGAACATTTAGAGGGGAAAAATGTTTTGATTTTCACCGAGCCTCATCATCTAACTCAAAAAGTATTTGTGATATAATAAAAAAATGTTTAAATTGTTTGCACGTTTACAAAACAGAAAGACAGCATTTTTGTAATGAATATTTTTGTAAAATTTGTCATCAACATGTACCTTCGGATCATCTTTGCTTCATTCAGCAAGATAAAAAACAGAAAAATTTTGAAAACTGCATTTATGTATTCTACGATTTAGAGACAAGACAGGAAAAAATATTGATACACAACTAAGACAGCATACCCCTAATTTGTGTGTTTTACAGCAAAGATGTGACATCTGTATTGACGATGAATCTCTAGTTTTTTGTCAAAAGTGTAAATTTAGACAAATAATTTTTGAAGAAAATTATATAATCGAAAAAATGATGAATCACATTTTGAAATTAAGCGCTGAATTCCGAGAAATAATTGTCGTTGCTCATAACGGACAAGCGTTTGATCATCAGTTTATAATTTTGAAACGATTAAACATGCTGTTCTTCATCCGCAAGATTGGGAAAATATCGCTGTGGTTTCACAAAATATTAAAAGAACTAAAGATCATGAGGTTCATACAGTAACTGAAACAAAAAGATACCAACCGAAATCAGAAAAACGTCGATTTCTGAAAGACCATAGTTCCGTACCGTTTGGATACAAAAGGTCTAAATTTGTGTAAACTACGATTATTACACAACATAAAGGTAAAACAGAAGTCAATTTTAGTCGGAGTAACAAATATTCAGTTTTTTAGTTTTAAGCAATTTTGTAGCTTATGTAAACATAAAATAAAGGTCGGGTTTTTTTTCATATTTTTCCCGACGTAAAACAAAAGTTTTAGTGAGTTTTTCTTTAATAATTTCAAGTAAACGAAAACTTATTTATTTCCAGTAAAAAACGAGGAATTATTTTATACAAATTTATTAATACTTAATTTAGCAAAATGTTTTCAGAAGTTCTAAATTATATTGTTTTTATCTACCCAGGAATTGTGCGATTTATCAAATCCTAACCATTTGACGTAAACTTTATTCCCTTTTCTTTTTAAAACCTGCTCGACAAGATAGGTATCAGAAAATTTTACAGGTGTTAGTTCTGTTTCATAAAATCCACCGGAAATTGGAGTGCTGGTATAATCGGCTAAGTTATACGTAATCGGATATGTATTTTTAACTTTAACCACTTTAAAAATTTCTGTTGACCAGTTTGGTTGATAGCCTTTTTCAAAGTTTCCTTTATTTTTACTGACTCTTACATTATCTCCTATCTTAAATTTAGCTTTTTGAAAAATTTTTGGATGCATGTATAGAGTTCTAAGTATTGATTTTTCATTTTTCTTTGAAACATTTTCTGGGGGTAATTTGATTGTTCTATGCGGTGCTGAATTATAGTTTTTTAACAATGATTGTAAAATTGAGATCCATTTGTAATTCCCCTGTAAACTGAAATTTTTCCACATCATGCTTTTCAAAGTTCGATTAAAACGTTCCACGATAGATGCCTTAAGCTCTGAGAATGTATGATAATGCTTAATTTTATTTTTCAACATATATTGTTTAAGCTGTCTGTTGAAAAACTCTTTGCCTTGGTCTGAATGAATATTTTTTGGGGAATCCTTTGCTTGCTTGATAATATTTTCAAGTGCTCGTAAAACATCTTCAGCAGTTTTACGTTTGACAGGTTCAGCATAAGCGTATTTGGAAAAAGTATCAATCACCGTCAATAAATATTTGAAACCTTTATTAAATTTGGCATAAGGAATCATTTCGACTAAATCAATTTGCCAAGTATCATTCAAACCCTTTTGAATGAACTTTCTCCTACGAAAATTTTTTCTAAGTGGCCTGTGTAGCTCTGAAACAATTTGTGCTCGTGACATCCTATACACAATACACACAATATTTAGTTTCTCTTTCTATATATAGAGGCAACTGATTCTGAAAAGTTGTACATAATAGCTAAATTTTTGTAGAAATCCTCAGTCTCCCTACAGAAATCAACTTTTAATATGGAAGCTGATTCGACTTTGTTTCCGTTTACCAACGAAAGTAATGAAAATTATTTTTTAAATAAAATTACACAAGAAAACCAAATTAGTTCAACCACGAATGATTATGATGTTGATGTTGACGAGGTGACCTCGTCTTTTCAAGAATTTATACCACCACCACCATCACCACCGCAATTACTTGAAGAGGAGGAAGAAGAGGAATGGCAGGACGGTCAAAACTGGTTTGACTCTCAAACAGATGATCTGCAGGTTAACGAGGTGACCTCGTCTTTTCAAGAATTTATACCACCACCACCATCACCACCGCAATTACTTGAAGAGGAGGAAGAAGAGGAATGGCAGGACGGTCAAAACTGGTTTGACTCTCAAACAGATGATCTGCAGGTTAACGAAGAACAAAATATCGAAGTCGAGCAAGAAGGATATTTCGAATGGTTTTTTAGTAACATTATAGATAGATAAAAATAAAAATAAAAATAAAATAAATAAAAGGCAATTGTTTTTATTTTCGTACAATTTTGCGTAGTTTATTGTTTAATATTACAGGTATCTCGAAAAATAATCTAGAAAAATTACACTGCACATTGATCCGTTGCTTTGGGATGTTAATTTCTTCATGCAACTTTTCCACTTGTTTTTCTTCACAGGTTTTTATGTATTTTTCAACATACGCTCTTACATTTTGTTCGGAATTTTTATAGTGAATCATTACAGCTTGAAGAAAATCAACAAGGTTGTTAAATATATCGGCCTCTTCTCTGTTGACACTAAGAGTTTGACTACGAATAGCTTGAATTCCTGCTTGTAAACATAATTTGGTATTTTTTATTGTTCGACTGCACAGCAGCTTTTTGTATAGATGGTAAAATTCACACCAATCACGATATTTCAGAACAATTACTTCTTTTCCATTACGATGGAATATGGTTGTGGCTTCAAATGATTCCCCCGTAAAACCAACAGAAATTCTAAAGGTCTGGTTTTTATTAAGAAAGTATGTATAGTTTAATAATAAAGACATCGTGTTTTCATGTCGAATTTCCATTTCTTTTTAACTTTCCTCTAACTCTCGGGTTACAAGACTGTAAAAAGTTGTATTTTCCAAATATTTTATGAAATAGTTTTAAAATCAACCTGTCATTTTCAATATGATTTACTTTACTGAATTGGTTCAAAAAACTTTTCATACTTAAACCAAAACATCTAAACCAAACGTAAACACAACAATATTGCCCGCATACATCTGTAAAATTACTTTGCAACTGTTTATCATTAAAAATTAAACAATGATTCTTCAAATATCTTAAAATTTCAGGTTTAGTTGGTTTCTGCCCAAAAGAATCAAAGTATTCTATACACCCCTTTTTAGGAATATAAATAGCTAACCAGTGTGTTCCAGGGGTCCTTAGCCTTATCCGTGTTAACGATTAAAAGAGATGGTTTTTCTTTTACTTTTGGAATTCTATCCAGAGCGAATACCCCCTTAAATTTTTTGTTTGTACGCTGGTTACATTTTAAAATGTTAGTTATTTCTAAAGTGTTCATAAAATAAATTGACTCAGATCATAAACTTTGCTCGCTTCCTTTACATAATTTACTAAAAACTCTTTTTTAAATAGTTTGTTGGTAATGATTATATCAAAACTTTCTAATATTTGTTTAAACTCTTTAGTTATATTTTCGTTAGTCACAGTTCCAAAAGAATAATTTTCAATATTTTGATTTGTTAGCTCTTTTGTTGGAAACTTATACTATTTGGTTGTTGGACCTGTTACGGTGCCACGTTATAATCATTGGACCTTTACTACTACAAATAAAATTGATGCTACGGGACAGCATCTGTCCCCACACGAAGCTTGAAAATTGGGAATCTCTTAATGTTTTAAAAAATTATTCTGACATTCCAATGAGAATAAAGTAATAAAAATTAGTGTATCTATAATCTAAAAAATACCTTGAATTATAACTGTTGATTGATGTCATCAATATTCTTCAATTCCCTTGACTAGCGTTTGATCAATTAATTAAATTGGATGAACTAATTTGTGAACATAAGTTGCTGCTGTTGAATTACACCTTCGTTGTTCGAAATGCCCAATTGAACATTGCATTCGATCCTTTAACTTTTCATTCATATATCTGCTTTTGAATCCATGCGGTTTCAACAACCGAAAAAACCATCAAACAAACGATTGTCTCTAACTGTGGTAATAGCTTCGATCACTGTTATCCTTGCTATTCATACTTTCGATAACATCATTGGGTACTTTATCTTCATGTACTGCCACCTTTATAAAGCAGATTTAACAATTAATGACAACAATTATCCTTCTATGAAATAAAATAAAAAATATAATTGAAATTGTCATCCAAATTATCAGCTTTTTGATGAACAAACAAAAACACAAATCACTGTAAACTACTTAGCGGGGTGGAATCTTCCATTGTAATTAAAGCCAATAAATAATGCTTTCTCAAAACAGTTATTAAAATTAGAAATCAATTTTAACAATTAAACAAAACGACATTGGAATTTTTCTTTGTTTACAACTTTTTTTTTTATTTGCTTGATTGCAATTAAATACATCACTTTTGAATTAAAATATTATTGATTTATCACATCAAAGTTAAATAATACTATCAATTGACATTGATCTATATAAATTAAAATAGATTATTGGATGTTGTAATCCTTTTGAAAAGCAAAAATGGAATAATAAAATAATTTTTTCCAAATTAAAAATTGCAAAAATGTGATTTTGCTTTTGACCTCTTCTAATCAATCGTGTAATATTCGAAATTCAGCAAATGATTAACAACGACGTCTGTTCATTAGCATTGGAAATAAAAATTTAGTACGTTCGTTTGCTTTTTATAGTATATTCAAAATTTAACTAGCAGTTAAGTTTTAGAAAATTTTAAAATTATTATTAATGTAAAAATGAACGGAAACTAATGAAATGCATTTTTATTGAATTGAAAACGAAGATGAATTTGGTTTTATTATTGTTTTGCGATTATTGCGATCGTTACACCATGAATTCAAGGTAGAAACCAAGATTTCTACTCTTGAAATCACAAAAACGTCGCCATCCCTTCCATGACAGAAAACACCAAAGCACTATTAAACTTAAACTAATAATAGAAATTCTAATAACTAATAAAAAAAATTATAATAACTATAGTAATTTAAATTTAACACCTATTTAAATTCTAAACACCGAAAATTAAATTTATAACTATAATAACTAATAACTAAGAATATAGGTTTAATTTAGGAAAACTAATAATTCTAACACTAAATTTAATTTTATAAAAAAAAATACATTGAAAAACTTAGGCTTGGTATATAGGAAACAGACGCTAGAGATTTCGATGGTAAAACCCGCAAAATCATGACTCGCAATCACCAACAATAGTAAAACCAATTCTCAACAAAAAAATGGAGTTAGTACACTGTAAATGTAAAAAAAATGAAAGCACAAAAACGAAAAAAAAACAACGAACGCCCAATTCGAAAACATACAAGATTTTTTTGTAAAAACACCGACGGACCACCGTCGTAGCCAATCTTTGCTGAATCTTTCACAAAAATTCCTAAAACATTACATATGTAAAAGTATAATCTATTTATTTAATTTCAGATATACTGAAATAATTATATATACCTAAAATTAGTTATTGACGATAGCACCCCTAAAATATATTTATTTATTTTTAAAAGAATTGAAAAATGAAAATTATTCAGAAAGGATGTTTATTTATTGGATGCACCGTCCTAGCTCAAAATATTGATTCATTTTTAAAAAAAATAAAAATATTTATTTATATCTTGATGTCTTGCTTATTAAGAAAATTTATTTATTTAGCTACCTAAAACTAACTTAAATTTAAAAAAAATTATTTATTTAATAAAAATTTTATTTAATTAATTTTCAAAAAATTTGTTTTATTTATTTTACCTTTTATTTAATATCATAAGAGATTCCCAAAATCGAGATTCGTCTGGAGACAATTTAAAAAGTAAGTATGGTTACAATATCCATATTGTTTAAATTTAAAATATCGCGTTCGCGAGCCCACTCCAACAATGCATGTGAGAACCTACTGGAAAAGCCCCTAACGACCAGATTCTACAGAACAGATTCTCCCCAACCTAATAAAACAATCACAACTGTCACGATTAGACACTAGGTCCATTTCTACTGACCCAGTTGTGCTTGTTTAACCTACGAATAAATTACAACTAAACCTAATGCGAAAGTTGTAGAACGCTCCCGAGCACCATACCTCAAAACCTAAACTCTATGAAAAATTGTCTATTGAAAAACTAAATGGAAAAGTGGAAAAGTTTTTGAATTTGTATGAGGTGAAGCCTCTGATCCTGAAAGCAAAGTACAATTGGTTCTTCTCTTCATTACACCGAAGAAGCCTCTGAGCAAAGAATGGTACTACTGGTTTGCACCTAAGTACAAACACAGCAACACCACTCCTCGTCCCTGAGAACCTCCTCGCCGAATGAAGAGAAGAAACCAATGTTCTTCGATCGCATAACCCCGATGGCCATAGGCGATCTAAGAACGACATCAATGTTAAAGAGATAAGCTCTATGGATGGCTTTTTAGGCCTACCGCTGGGAAAAGTGAATCAATAAACCTAAATAATATATAACTTATCCATAATCTAAATAATTTCTTATTTAAAAATGCTAAATCGAAATAATAAAGTTTTACATGAAATTAATTAAATTTAATCTTCAGACTAAATAATAAATTGGTAATTTAAAAAAAAAATTTACGATTATTTTAAATTCAAAACTAAGCTTACTAATTTTTAAGTTATTAATTCTAATATATTTGTTCAGGTCAAATTTTCATCGCTTTATTTATTGTATTCAAAACAAAAATAAATGTTAGCTAAAAATAATTATTTCTATATTTATCTTATTTTTTAAATTAATCGCAATAAAAAATAATTTTAAAAATGGTGGTAACTAAACACTTACTAAATCTAACCATAATCAAAAAAAACATACAATTAATTTCATATATAAATTAATTGCATCATCCAAAAATATGTACAATATATAAACAATTATATGTACAATATGTACATGGTAGCATAAAAAAATTCCAAAAAAAAAACTGCTTCCCCAAAACGGTTTTCTTTTTTCCAAATAAAAAAACAATTAGTATTACTAAAAGCAAATGACAGCACAAAAAACAATCTCCAAAAAAATTGCTGTCCCAAAACGGTTTTTTTCAAAATTAAAAAAAAAATTAGTCTTAACTAATTATACAATGAGGAACAGGGGCCTCCTGTGGACCAGACCACTCCTCTTCCTGTCGCGTGGTCGGTGAGATGGGGACCTCCTCAACCAGCTCCTCCGTTTGAGTACTCTTGGTCGAGGAAGCTCCCAGCTCCACGACCAAGCGACTCTCCTTCTCCCTTCTTCTCCTCTCCTTCCTCTTCAGGTGAGAGCTCCTATTTCTATTTATCCTCCTTCTCTCACGCCAGCCCACATTCACTTCCTCAGTCACTTCATCCATCTCATCCGCTTCCTCATTCACTCCATTCAACTCCTCATTCACTATCTCACAAATCAAATCATCCAGAAACTCATCATATTTTTCTTCGTAAATATCATCCATCAATTCCAAAAATATTTTATGTTTTACTTCATCCAGAATCACATTTATCATTCCATCCACTACATTCCTCGCCTCAACCATTCTCTCTTTTCTCTCCTCATTCGCTCTCCCATCCACCTCATTCATCCAGGGCTCAAACCCACCTGGCCGACACCTCCTTATCAACCCCTGACCCCTCATAATTGTATACATTCTTATCAAAATTCAAAATATGTAATTTCCTAATCAAAACCAAAACGAAACCAATAACTGGTTTATTTCAAGATACACAAAAAGCTGATTGACAACCACGGCCCAAACCGGTTGCCACCACCCTATTACCAAAAAAAAACCACAACTGGTTTATCCTAAAACTTACAAAGAGAAACGCGGAATTCTTTAAATTTGAAAATATAAATTTAGAGTACTTATGATAAATATACACATGAACACCTTAGAAACTAAACCTTTATTTTTTTCCTCTAGCTTTTTAACAAAATTTAGCCAAATAAACCGACGCGAAAATAAACTATATGTAGATATTAATTAATCTAAATTGAAATAATCAATTAATATATGAATATATAAATATAGTAATATGAAATGTTCCACAAAAAAAAGTTTTTTTCAAAAAAAAACCGGCTTGCCAACGCCCAAACTGGAAAATATTTTCCCACCAAATTATTTATATATATATCTAAAAAAAAGCTAACGGGTCCCTTTTTGTTCGGCGCTACGCTGTAATATTTGGTTGTTGGACCTGTTACGGTGCCACGTTATAATCATTGGACCTTTACTACTACAAATAAAATTGATGCTACGGGACAGCATCTGTCCCCACACGAAGCTTGAAAATTGGGAATCTCTTAATGTTTTAAAAAATTATTCTGACATTCCAATGAGAATAAAGTAATAAAAATTAGTGTATCTATAATCTAAAAAATACCTTGAATTATAACTGTTGATTGATGTCATCAATATTCTTCAATTCCCTTGACTAGCGTTTGATCAATTAATTAAATTGGATGAACTAATTTGTGAACATAAGTTGCTGCTGTTGAATTACACCTTCGTTGTTCGAAATGCCCAATTGAACATTGCATTCGATCCTTTAACTTTTCATTCATATATCTGCTTTTGAATCCATGCGGTTTCAACAACCGAAAAAACCATCAAACAAACGATTGTCTCTAACTGTGGTAATAGCTTCGATCACTGTTATCCTTGCTATTCATACTTTCGATAACATCATTGGGTACTTTATCTTCATGTACTGCCACCTTTATAAAGCAGATTTAACAATTAATGACAACAATTATCCTTCTATGAAATAAAATAAAAAATATAATTGAAATTGTCATCCAAATTATCAGCTTTTTGATGAACAAACAAAAACACAAATCACTGTAAACTACTTAGCGGGGTGGAATCTTCCATTGTAATTAAAGCCAATAAATAATGCTTTCTCAAAACAGTTATTAAAATTAGAAATCAATTTTAACAATTAAACAAAACGACATTGGAATTTTTCTTTGTTTACAACTTTTTTTTTTATTTGCTTGATTGCAATTAAATACATCACTTTTGAATTAAAATATTATTGATTTATCACATCAAAGTTAAATAATACTATCAATTGACATTGATCTATATAAATTAAAATAGATTATTGGATGTTGTAATCCTTTTGAAAAGCAAAAATGGAATAATAAAATAATTTTTTCCAAATTAAAAATTGCAAAAATGTGATTTTGCTTTTGACCTCTTCTAATAAATCGTGTAATATTCGAAATTCAGCAAATGATTAACAACGACGTCTGTTCATTAGCATTGGAAATAAAAATTTAGTACGTTCGTTTGCTTTTTATAGTATATTCAAAATTTAACTAGCAGTTAAGTTTTAGAAAATTTTAAAATTATTATTAATGTAAAAATGAACGGAAACTAATGAAATGCATTTTTATTGAATTGAAAACGAAGATGAATTTGGTTTTATTATTGTTTTGCGATTATTGCGATCGTTACAAACTTGTAAGTAAACTCTTTTACGAACTTCTTACAAGGCTCTTTAAATCCTACTATACTAATTTCTTTCACAAACAAACTGTTTTTGTCGTTACAACAAAATGTAACATCGACAAGTGCACAGGATGAAGACATGATGTAAAATATTTAGACTCACGCTTTTTCATCCTATTTATAGGTTTGTGAATATATTTCGATTTTTATCGATTTGAATGTTTGCATCAAATTCCCCATAAACAATTGCAGTTAATGTGGACGGCAATGGTTTTGATAACTTTGCTTCAATTCTAACAGTTCCTTGATTAAGTAGACCTTGGCACATTTCATTCCCTGATGCATCGGGGGTTAAATCAAAAGCAAGTAAAAAAAATCCATTGCTAAACATTGTTTTTGTTATCTGATGACCTTTATCATTATGGAATATCCCTGTTCCTTGAAAAAGTGTGTTGTAGGCTCTGGTATAACAATTATATTCATCAGAGAAACTAGTTTCAATTGCTGTATTAGGTATCTGTACCCCATTCACATTCAACGAAAATTGAGAAATATCAAAATGTTTAAAATTGTACGGGTTTTTTGATCTTTTTCCTGAATAACCAATATTTTCGGTCATACAAAAGATGATTGTAGTCGGCAATTGACCAATGAAAACGTTGTCGAGCGATATGGATGATGTATTCATAGGAAGAGTATAGGTTTTTACTTCCACACGTTTATAACTATATATAGCATTCTTTTTTTCCAAAACAGCGTTATGTGCTAATAGAACACTCGGATTAACAGTTACATGTCTCATAAACAATGTTGCTTCTAAAATTTTCAATTGAGATTCATCGGTATCGTCAGAAAAAAAATAGAATTCTGGTTTTTCTAGTGTTAGTGTAATTCGAACATCCACGTTGTTTATAAGTAAGGTAGGCTGGTTAAACATATCTACATGTAGTTTACCCATTAGCTCAACAACATTGCTATTATTATACAATTTTTGACGGTCTTTCGATCCAGAATTATTAGATTTTTCTATGTTCGCCTTATCTAATGTCCACCCTGAGCACTCTAAATGTGTGGTAGCAGCATCATTACCATAATTTAATAGCGATTCAATATATGCTCTATAGTGATAATTTCCGTCTGATGGTGTTATATTTTTCCCGTTTAATTGAATATTACATTGTTTTATTAGAGAATGTAAAAGATTGTTAACTACACTTGGCTGTGATAGTTCTTTTCCGTCTGCCCCTTTATCATTATTCCATAACCCTCCATCTTTTTTCAAAATCCGTATTTTCAATCTTAAATATGTAGAAGATAAGTCCCTATATGTATCTCCATGACCTAATGAAACAAATTCTATTACCGATGGTTTATCTAATGAGGCTATAGGGTTGTAAGAAACCTCTTCGGATCGTAGAATACTTGATTGAATAGGTTGTGCTTTAAATATATCCAATTCAGATTTCATACATTCCACCATAATTAATCAAAAATATCTTTTTCTTTCTTACGCCTAATAACTTTACGTCGTTTCGAGGTAAAATAATTTAAATTTTTGATCGACGGCTTATTTATAACTTTTCTTTTCCTTTTTCCCGACCCATACATTTCATTGAGTTTTTGAACTGCCCCGCGTCTTACACTTTTGACAATCTCTTTACCGCGATCTTGCAGAACTTCCTTAATATTTGCACCGGATACAATATCTGATAAAGCACTTATACCAGAGTTTACAACCTGCCTTTTTAGTAAATCAGCCCCCGAAGAAAATATTGGTTTCAAATACTTGAAAAGTCCCCCAAAAAAACTACCTAGGCCACGTCCTCGTTGATATGGTACAGTCGAATGTACCAACGGACCAATATCCTCAATGCCTTTCCCCGTTTGACTCAAATAGTATCTGTAATATACTCCTTCCATAATGCTTTTCATAAAACACTAAATTGTTTAATAGAATCCCCCCTTTTATTTATATACTTTTTTAAAATGTAATACAATTTTTGTAGGAATACTACTTGTTGCAAAATTAATTTTGCTACTATATTTATCACAGATTAGAATAGAAATATTATCAAAAAAATTTTTCTCAACAGCAAAATATTGTATATTTAAAATTTCTTTTTCCATTACTTCAAATGCATTTTTTGTGTTTATCGTTCTTAAACATCTCACAGTGCTATCACCCACCATATTTGGTTCAATAATATCGGTATAGACAAAAAGCATTTCTGGTTTAATTACGGGTGTCATAGGTAAATATTGCAGAAATGTTTTAAATAAATCTAAGAGTCTTGACTTATGCTTTTTAAAATCTTTAATTTTTACAGTTATCTGATCAAAACATGATTTCAGTAACTCTTTGAGTGAGTAGCTATGATCTGCCTTTAATTTTAGCTCAAGTGGTGGTTGATTTATACATATTTTAATAAATTCATTTGTTTCAGGTAGTTGTTTTTCTAATGATGTTGATGAAGGTGCAGCCACGTAATTGGAATCCAAAGATATAAAATCATATATCCCCCAAATTAGTTCACGCTCAACCTCTTTTCTTGAGTAGCCATCAAATGGGTGTATATTCTGAATAAGAGTTGGTAACAAAAAAGATTTCCAATCACACAAATATTCATCCGTGTTATGTGGAATGTACGTCGTCCCAATTCCAACCAAGTGTTCGGAATTACCTCCTATAAAAACTTTTGTACCAATGTGCCAGTTTTTTCCGTATTTATTTGGTTGAAAATCGTTTAAGTAAATCTCCGACAGACCAACTTTCCAGTTTGTACCGTTGATTGGTTTATGTAAATTATTTGTAAAAGCTGATAAAGTATTATCAGGATAGTAATTCATTGAGTTATCACTGAGTAAAGTAACATAAAATTCATCTTTTAGGTGTATATCCCCCATGTTTTCTTACGTTTTGGAAAATTAATTTTTGTTTGACTGTCACCCGCTTTAGCTGGTCGTAAAATTCGTTTTGTAGGTGTTGTAAATTTCTCGCTATTTATATGCTTTTCTTTCTTTTCGGGTGGACTGTCAAGAGGAACCGTTATAACGTCTCCAGACTCGGTTTCAAATGTTTGATAATTTTGATTTGGAGTTAATTTTCGTTTTCTTAAACGCTCACCAATTGATGTGGCAGATAGTGCTTTTGCGAAAATTTTGTCTTGAACGTCTTCATCAAGTTCACTGTCAGACTGTGTTGTTTCTTTAAAAATATTTTCCTGGACGCGTTTATCAAATACTTCATCATCTTCATTCTCATATATTTCTTCTTCAGGAAACTGCATTTCAAAATTTCTTTTACCGACAACATCTGTTTGAGTGTCTGTCGCTCTAAATATGGGTTTTGTACGGAAACGTGTTTGGGTACTTTTAGGTTCCATGATTTTAATTTTTTTCTCTTCAATTTTAGATAACAATCTTTTTTTGTTTCTAATTTTAAATAGGTTCTGACGATACAAATACCACTTCTGAATATCGGACAAATTTTTGTTTAATAAAATGTTTTTCATCTTTTTATCCAACTGGTTGAGTTCAACGTCTGAATTTTGCTTTAGTTTTTCATATATTTCAGGTTTTAATATTATCATTTTGTTAAATGTTGTATTATTCATTTTATAAAATGACCAATCACCCCTGATAAAACTGCACCGAGAAGAGCAGGTAAAAATCCACCACGTTGAATTATAATTTTTCTTTTACTAGTGAGCGACTTCTTACGGCAAATGAGTGATCTCAAGTCCTTTTTATACTTTTTTAGTTGATTGGTTGCTCTTTTATTTAAATGACAGTTACCTTTTAAAATATTTAACGCAATTTCACAGATCGTTTTAATTACATTCGGCTCACATTGTTTTATTATAACTTTTTGAAATTTTCTCTTAGAATTTTTTAACAGGTGCAATATATGACGGTTGGTTTGTAATCGTTTCATATTCCTCACCAAATTGCTCCAATTGCTCTTTTGTACAAAAACAAAAATTTTTTCCAAATATGTCACTTCTTAATCTAAATATATCATTAATATCTTGAGTAAGGTCTATTAAAATGTAACCATATGGTAAGGTAGTTACTTCATTATATACTTTCTCAAATTCGTTGACCTGTTTTGGGTATATTTGACGAGCTAAAGGCAGTATTTGGGATTTATCTCTAGGGTTTTTGAAAAGCACTAAATATTTACAATTTAATGAAATATCTCTTGAAAATTTTCCCTGGTGAAAAACGTTTTGAGTTACAAATATTACAGATAAATTTCTATGGTGCGAACCTCTAGTAAATAATTCGCACACAATCTTGTCGTGAGAATTTAACATCATATCATCTACTATAATTAACAGTGGATCTTGATTATCACAAAAATCTGGAATAGTATTATAATGTTCAAGTCCTTTGATATTTTTCGGGACGGCTTCTTTATCGGGGTTACACCAAATAATCTTCTCAATTGGAGGTTGAATATATTTGTTTTTTTGTTTTATTAAATTAAAAATAAAAGTCGATTTCCCACAACAAGACGGCCCGGCAACCATCATAGTAAACGGATGAAAAAACATGGTTTGCCGAAGAGTATCTATCTAACTATACAAATCTATGTGTATACAAAACAGAGGTCGAGTATAAAATTAATCTTGGAAAATTGGACAGACAGTCTCTTATATAGTCTCACAATGGCCAAACGTGTTTTCATAGTTGATCTCCAATTTCTAAGAGGAAACGATAAACAATATTTTGTCAAAGAACTCGCTCTACTTGAAAAAGGAAGTTTGATTCCTATCGTTTATCATTTCAAACCACCTTACCACGAAGAAGAACTAGGTCAAGCAGCACAATATAGCAACCGATATTGCGGCAATAAAATAAATGGACTTAATTGGAATGGCGGATGCATTGACTATGTGGATATAAAATCAATTATTAAATACTATTTAGAACAAGCTGAAAAAATTTATGTAAAAGGCGAACAAAAAAAATTTTTCCTTGAAAAGTATATTGAGAGTTTTAAAATAGAAAATCTTGCCATACCGTCGTTATTAAAGATTGAAAATTTTAAATCAATGTGTCCGATACATCTTTCAAATAATCATTTTAGATGTGCTGTAAAAAACTGTCTTAACATTTATATGCATCTTCGGAAGGAAAAAGTACTATAATGTTAAAAACAAAAAAAGTTACCTTTAACAATAAATTAGATCTTTACGTTATGTATGTGTGGGATTATGCATATAGAGTAGCTCGACAGGGAAAATATGAAGAATATGCACGAGATCGAGATAGATTTCATAGACGAATAAAAAATATTGAACCTATTATCTCTGCAGTTCTAAAAAAACCTCATAGAGAAAAAGTTTTTAATAAATTAATAAGGGGTGGTTAACCCAATAAAAATTAATGTACATAAAATCATGTAATAGTTTTATTTTAGTTTTAAAACAAAAATGTAAAAAGAAAAATGAATAAAAACACGTGACAAATTGTTTTATCTGTCATTTGTACCATTATTTTATTGTTTTAATTTTAAATTTGAACTCACATTTGAACTAACCTAGTCTATCTGACATGCTTCCTAGGCCTTTAGCAACAACAATAAACCCACAATAACAACAAACAACAATAAACCACTAACCTACACTTTAAATCGAGAAATTACCAATACAGATAACCAGAACTAGGTCAAATACTAACCTAGTTTACCTGACGACCTTCCAAGGCCTTTAGCAACCGGCTTGGGACACGCACAACAACAACAAACCACAATAAACCAATAACCTACATTCTAATTCCAATACAGGAAACTAAAACTAGGTCAAATATTAACCTAGTCTACTATATCAGGTCGTAGCCTTTCATGGCAATTATAAAAACAGGTTTTGGTTCCCCAGGACCAACTCTCGGGAGTTCTACTAAAATGAAAAGTTATTTCGAGTTGCAAAATTCAAGTGATTTCCAATATGTACTTAAGCTTAATTGTTCTCAAAAAACCAATCTGAAATTAAATTCCCCTAATGTTGTCTATATTTCCTAACCAAAAATATAACAACATATTGACTTTGCGTCAGATATTAGGTTTCGCATTGATTGGCAACAATCAATAATGACTTTACACTCGTGACTTAGGATGTTGATTAGAATGTTGACTTAGATGTTAACGAAATATTCTCTCATCCTATGCACACATCGTAATATCTAGAAATTTAATACAAAAAATACCAAAGAAATACAATTTTCAATATGTAATCATAGATGAAAAATTCAACTTAAGTAAATATGAAAAATGATGAAGTTTCAATTTAGAAATTATCTGAACATCAAAATTAAAATATGTTTCGTCATCGCCGCTTTGGCTAAGTTGTGTGAGACACACGGAATTTGAACAATGTGTCTCTGATGAATGTAGTTCAAATTCTGACACGAAACACAACAAAATTTTTTCTAAAGGAATTTTAGAGAAAATGAAAAGTTATTTCGAATTGCAAAATTCAAGTGATTTCCAATATTATTATTAATATTGCAATAAATTTTAATACATAATTACTGATTTCTAATTATTGCTGTGTTCGAAAAATTATAGTTTTAAATTACGTTTAAAAATACCATCAAAATCTCAACTAAATTCGTAGTTTTAATGTGGTTTAAAAATACCAGTTTTGAACATCAATTTCGAAAAAACTGTGACTACAACTAAAAATTGTAGTTGCGTCTGTCGATATGGCCCTTAATTGCAAGTGTCCATAAAAATAAAATTTTATTTATTAAAAAATGCAAGGGATATAAAAAGAGCGACTTTAAAGCCAAATATTAGCATGAAATTAATATAAAAATAAATTTTTTTATTTTTAAATTTTGTATCAAATGTTTGTTCCGACTTTTATTATTTTAAATTTTGATTTTAACATCAGTTTGTTACTTTTAAAGAATTGATTGATTTATAAAATTGATTACAAAACCAAAATTAATATCAAATGAATACGTAATTTCTTACCGACTATAAATCAAAATTTTGAGGTGTCTTAAGCTACGGTTAAGTTAAAGTTAACGTTAAGTTGACGTTACCGACTATAAATCGGGCATTATTTATTTACTGTGGCTCTTCACGTAACAATTCTACAATCGAGTTATACAAGAAATCACACGTAAAGACTACATCTATCAATGTCATAACATTTTTCATGATATTTTTTTCTAATTCAAAAAAAAAATGGCGAGTTGATTTTGTTTATCTTCAAACATTTAAAATTCAAAGCATATTTTATATAGTATTATATTTAAAATTCGTAGAATGTTTTTTAATACATAGTTATAATAAAATTATGGAAGAAAACAAAAGAGAAGTTAAAGTTTTGCAAACAAACAAAAACGATGTTTTATATCTGTCAAAATATATCAGTATGATATCTTGTAATACCATGTAATATCTTGTAATACCATCTTTGATATTTCTGTTGCATTTTTATCAATATCATTGGCATGATATTTGTCACGTGAAGAGGATGTGTTACTAGAAATATGAAAATACAAAAATTAATCAATAAAAATTCAAAATTTAAACTATTTGTTTTTATTTTTCATAATTTGAAATCTGCAAATAATTATTTTTTCACACAAACCAAAAATTTTTTGTGTTGTTTTTAGTTTGTTTTTCCTGTTGTTAAATTATTATAATTATTATGATAAGCAAATTAATACATAATTATTAATTTTTAATACTTTATATAAATATTTACTACTATTTAGGCAACTGGTCGTGTGGAAACAAAATGCCAATTCTTCTTCTTGCTGAAGAACTGATAGCCACGCCCCTTGGAATGACAGTTGCCTTTGCCTATTTTGGAAAATAAGCAAATAAGCTTGCTATTCTTTCTACCGTGGTGATATCTCCAAAATTAGAGATCGAAGGTACGTACGCATTTTGTAATCTCAAAAATTGTAATATTTCTGTGTTTTTTTTGCAATAAAATTTTTTCCATAATATTTTTTTGCGTGTGATTTTAGGATGTGGTATTTTTACGCTTGCAATATTTTTTCGCGTGTGAGTTTAGGATGTGATATTTTTTCGCGTGTGATTTTATAATGTGATATTTTCGAGATGTGATATTTTCGTGATGTGATATTTTCGTATAGTGTGATTTTTTCGATGTGATATTTTCGACGTGATATTCTTTCAAGTGGAATTTTTTCGTGTGATATCTTATCATAGAACCCACTCATCACCGTCTTCAGACAACTGCAGAACTAATATGTAAACGGATGGTAACTTGATTCGACTGTTGCATTAAAAAATCGTTATTAAATGATTTAATATGATCTTTTTCAGGCTCAAAATAACATTTATTCAAATTAAAACTAAATTCCTGCAAAATACAATCGGTTATTGATACATATTATTATTTATTATTAGTTTTTAATTCATATAAACAAATTAAAGACATTTATATTGTTTCTTTACAAAACTAAAACCACACAAATGTATGAATTTGCAATATACAATTACAATTCAACTTTTTAGTATGTGACAATACTTATTAGTGATTCAATCAAAAAATGGCGTCAACTGAAGTAAACATGTCAAGACTTTTAAAGTTAGCACAAAAATTTAATTGTTTCTATTTAACGGGTAAGTGATTTAAATTTCTAATTAAATATATTTCAAATTTATTAACTCAAATATGTGTGATAGTGTTTTTTCATTATAATTTTAATTTAATAGTGTTTTAAAGAGCAGACAAAAATTATCGATCTGCTTCATATGCCAAAAAAAAAATTCGACGGCTGTTTCTTACAAAAAATCAATGTTTATGAGATGAAGATTTTCCCTTTTTTTACATATAAAATCTTATTTATTATTAATATATAATTTAATAAATCACATCGAAATTATAATTTTGATTAGTGATTAAATTTAAAGTTAATGATTTGTTTTTATTTTTATGTTGATGCAATGCTAATTCGTTTGTTGATGCGATTATATTTATCAATACATTCAACGTTGAAATATGTAAAGTGTTCTCTAGAATTTTGATATTAAGCAAATTAAAAAAACACCCGAATTCAAAATGATTGAGCATTTCTTATATATCTAAAAATAGTTTTTTTTATAATTATTTGTCCTTTTTTGCCAAAAAGAATACCACATACTAATTTTCGATTAATTAAACAAGATTAAGCATGAAGTTAATTTGTTTTAGATATATACCAAAAAATTATCTATATATTAATATATCTAAATAATTATTTTTACTATTATATTTAAATAATTTGGCTCACAAGTGGATGTATCGAGATGGAACATCTATAATCCATTCATTTTAAGAATCTTATAAGAAAATTGCTTCAAGGTTATTAATTTGTAATGGGTTTGTGTCAATATTTAAAATTATGTTTTGGCCGTTGAAACGATGCCAGCTTATTTTTGTAGCAGGGATTAAACTAATTTTAAGGATATTATAATTATTGCGTGTTGGTCCTAAGTCTGTTAATGATGAGTAATCAAGCTTGTTTCTGATTGAAGTAGAATTAATTTTAAAAGGGCGTAGTTGTTTAAACGTCAAAAGTGCATAATTTGTATTTTTTGTACTAAAACAATTATCTGAAAGTATACAATTTACTAAAACCGGTCTTTTATGCCGGTTTTCGCTTTCAATCAGTTCTTTTTGTACAAATCAGTCATATATCATAAGAAATAATTGGATGTTTATAAAAAATTTAAGTGAAGTATTTATACATAAATATACTTCTTTAATGAAACATGTGTAATAGAGACGGGTGACTCACAACCCAAATATATTAAAACACCTAGGTTCTACTGTAGCTTACTCTGGGGTATTTTATGCATATTTTCAACTTTGTGTTGGAACCCAGTCGACATTATTGATTTGGGTAAATTATTTCATTTATATATCAGATAAGACACAATATTTACAAAAAAACGGCTATCTATACTACTATTCCTTGATTTTAGCAAAGCTTTTGACTCCGTTGATCATTCTCTCTTAGCATCTGAACTCAAATCTCAGTTTTTGCTTTCGTCTAGTGCTTGCTCCTTAATTTATTCCTACCCAACATACCCTTTGCAAAGGGTTTGCTCCGATGGTAAGCTCTCGGGTCTGCTTCCCATAAGCAAGGGAGTACCTCAAGGGTCAATTATGGGTCCCTTGGTATTTTCGCTCTTAATTTATAACATTGCTAAGTCTTGTATATATGTAATTATACACCTCTTTGCTGATGATGTCCAGATCTAACATGCTAGGCCACGATCAAGTCTTTAATAATCGTGTTGAGGAGGTAAATCATGACCTTAAGTTCATTTCTGAGTGGGCCCTTGAAAACCGTTTGGCGGTTGATTTAGCTAAATCACCGGTAGTACTTTTTAATTCCAATTCTGTAATCTCCCCAAATTTGATGCATATTAGACTGGATGGAGATGTTATTTCTTTCTCTAACTAATTTAAGTTGGAAGCCACAAGTGAATTTTTTCTGAGAAAAATCGTTGGCATTATCCGGAGATTTCGTTGTTAAATAGCTTTATACCTCTTCACATCCGGCAGCACATTGTCTTATCGCTTATTCTCCAGTTAATTGACTATGGTATAGCATTTGTTTCGGGTTGTAATGACGAAACCATTACCATCGTCAAGAGAACATTCAATTATGCAGTCAAATTTGTTTACAATCTAAGACCTCGTGACCACATCTCGCCTTTCGTCTTTCAACTTATTGGGACTTCTTTGCTTGATCATGTCAAAATACGTTTTCATTGCCAACTCTACCGACTTATAAAGTTTCAGTCTCCTTCTTTTCTTCTCACATGGTTATCGGTTGGACATTCTAGAAGACAGTTAAATCTTGTACCCTCCAGGTCAGCTTTGTTTCTTGGGAGAAATCAAAAGTGGTGAGAGTTGTCAATCTTTTCAACGATTTACCCATGTCTCTAAAAAGCTTGAATTTTTCAAGCTGTCTTCAGGAGGGAGCTAATTGACAATTTCATCTCTGTAAGAGATTGATTATCCTTGTTTTTCTGCTGAAAAACCCCAATTATTGGCTGATTACTGTATTCAAAGTGCTACCTTTATTTTACAAGTGAGTGCAAAAGCCTTTTTCCTCTCCCTTTCCTTTTCTTTATGTCTCTATTTTTCCTTCCCTTCCATTCTCTCTTTCTTTTTCTCTTTCTTCCTTTTTCTTATGTTTTTCTTCCTGTTTTTTTTCTTTTCTCTTATTTGTAATCTCTTCTGAGTGTCTTTCTTCTCATTACTCTGTTTCTTGATCTTCATGTTTTAAGTATAGAACTTTATATTTTTTCCCTGTACATATTACTGATGCTCTTATGTCCATATCTCGTTGGGGACAGGTATGCTCTGCTATTTGTTGATTGTTAATTGATTCACAAGTGAAGTTTGCTTCGGTTCCCTGTTTTATCATCAGCCAATATCATATCACCAAAAAATGCGTTATATGCGTATGAAATCATACAGTCAATTCTTGATTGATTTTGAAATTTATTTTTTTTTGTAAATGAAATTCTAATTTTAGTTATATAACTGAGTTATTAATTAAAATAAGCAAAGTCGTTATCGCTATTTTTTTCACGAACAGAAACGAAACTGCAATGTTTTTTAAGAAATTATTTGTGTGAATTCAGGTTTCACCACTTCTAATTGGAACAGTTGGAAAATATCTGATAATTGCAGATTTAATGTTGTTTTTTACAAAAGTTGTAATTAATGACCAGAAGAATTTACGTTTTTTCGATTGAATCCACCCCGTTGTTCACTGATGACTAATATTAGGTGACCATTTTTTATACTTTTGATAGTAGGACGGAAAAATTAAACAAAAAAAGTACAATGTAAATATTAAATAATATAAGAAGTATCCATCGTTTTTTGTTTCGAATGAAATTTTTCTTTATTGCAAATTAATTTTAATCAAGTACATATATCCCATTATTATCTAGAGCTTTTTGCTATTTTATGAGTAGTTTCATTTCATGATTCCATCAGAGTAGTACTTCTGTGATTTTTTGCCAAAATCCTTGGCCAAGTAATTTTCAGTGGGGCTACCTTTTTTCCATCAAGGGAGATTTCCAAAGATAAGGATAATTGGTAGTCAGATGGAGCAAGATCTGGGATATACAATGGCTGTATCAAACTTTCTAACCCAGTTCATTAATTTTTTGGCGGTTCATCAAAAATATGTGTAGTATGGCATTGTCATGATTGTTCGATTGAGCAATTCTAATATTTAGTAAAAAATATAAATTGAAATGATAGATGGCTGCGTACTACTAAAAAGTATCTGAAAACAAAGATTAACAGATTAGTTTTAAAATATCGAAAAGGAGGACACATTTCGAGGAAGGACCGAACCTACAAAAGAAAGACTGTCCTTAGGAGCCTTCCTTACT
This sequence comes from Diogma glabrata, assembly GCA_963693315.1. NCBI lineage: Eukaryota > Metazoa > Arthropoda > Insecta > Diptera > Cylindrotomidae > Diogma > Diogma glabrata. The sequence continues at coordinate 169,509,919 of OY856186.1, forward strand.
GTCACCTTACTAATACAGCTGAAAAATGTTAGCTTGTTGCAGACTAAATATATTTAAACAAACAAATAAATAAATTTTAAAAAGAAGCATTTACGCTAAATGGAAAAGTTTTCAGAACTATTTGAAATAGTTGGTTTGAAAAATATCAGGTGGGTTGGGTTCATATTAAATGTAGTTTTTTTTATACAAGTTGTAATTATTGAACATGAGCATTTAGAGCAAATAGAGAGGTTTTCTAAACCGGCTTTTGGACAAATAGGAACGTTTTCTGAAAAGTTTTCTGTTCTAATAGAAACTCATAGGTATTGGTAGATAATAGGTTGTATGTTTTTGAAAAGTTGAAATATCTTGTACTTTTACAAACTTGTTTACAAAGAGTTTTTTGTTTATTATACATCGCTGCTCAAAACTAAAAACAATGTCCGAATAAAAGCTTTTTGCAGAAAACTATATAAAAAACCTTAAACACAGATCGAAGTCTTGATATTGTTACGATTCTTCATAAACGTAATGAAATATACAACAAACATGGTGTCCACCAGGTATGGAATTCTGGAAAGTCAGGGAATTTTATTTTTGTCAGGGAAAGTCATGGAAAGTCATGGAATTTTTGTTATTTTCTGTAAAAATTTTATTTGAACAAAAACTTTTTTATAAAATTAAAAATTATATTGCATGCATTCTTAATATTTTACTTATGTCTCCTTTATACGTATTTAAAATATTTTTGCAAGCGACATACAACTGTATTATCTATCTAATGTTATATTTTGAATTTCAGTTCTTAAACAATTTTAGATACTGTAAAATTTTACGTAAACGTTCAAATAATATTTTTTTCGTCAATGTACAAAAAACCCCTTTGCCATTCTGTCGCTATGACAACGTGTGATCTCAACAATTACTAATCAGGCACTAACTAACTGATAAGACACAGGGACGCATATATGACTTATAAATATTAAGTTATTAATGTGGAGTGAAGTAGTTGTTAACTTTTATGGAGGAGGCCGAGTTTTCTAGACATGCTCTTTGTTATTGTTATTAAATGATCGTTTCATGGTCATCTGCAATGGTGACTCCCAATAAACGAATGGTTTCGCATTAAGGTATTTAATCTCCACACATATTGATTGAAATAACATTGGGAAACTCAGTTTTCAAATGCTGTGTTTTTGGAATTATAGTTGATCAAATTTTGATTACCCTAATCGGAATTTTAAGCTACTAGTTTACTTTTAGTGCTGCATCTTTGCGGGACGATGTATTTTATCATTTGAAGATTGGGTGACCAATGATTTGTGCAGTTTTACCATCTGCTAAACTATTTATCGGGTTACTGTGGATTAACAACAGTTTGTTTATATAAATTAAAAATAGAGTGGGGACAAAATTAGGGCTAGAGTGTACCAGCTTTAATTAATTTAGACTAAAAACGCCATCTTAGTAAATATTACAGATTTCGCAATATTCTACAAATACTTTATGGATGAACATTTTTCTGAGAAGATCAAATAAATCTTACCCAAGCTTGCTACATTGTTTCGGCCCACCATAACAAATTGCTCTGGCCACCCATTCACTGTTCACAAAGCTTAATGTAGTACAGTGACATTTTAGCGTGATTCTTCAACAGAATTAACTTTTTTCTTTTTAACAGAGTTTTGCTTTTACGTGATTTAAATGCCAAGCTTTTTAACTTCAAATGAACCCCTCAAAAAATTTTCAAATCCTTAATCCACTAACCTTGTGTAAAGAAAAAAAATCAACGCACTAACGTAGGGATAGGGTACACCATCTTTTTAAAGTATGCAGTTCCAACAACGGTATCGACTGATATTGGGCTTCTTCTAGCACGAAAAAAAAATACTATAGATTTATAAAATCTGTAGAAAATTTTAGTTAAAGTGAGTGCAAGTTCTTTTAAAAATTTGTTCGAAATAATAGGTTGAATGTTGTACAGGTTTGTTTAACCCGCCTTTTAAAAGTTTTTTGACAATTTTGGGTTTGATTTTTGAAATGAAATTCTTTCATATAAACTCATGAAGACTGAATTGGGGTATTTCTTAAGGAGTTTTCAGAATGGTGGTGTTTGAAGCTAAGCGTTTCGAATCGAACAATCGCATTCAATGATGTCCAAATAGAATAAGAATTTATGGCATTTTAAACACTTTTCAAATTGATATACTCGAAACCCAGGTAAGAATGAGCTAAGGGACCAAACTTGCGCCAAGCCCGCGCTACAGCTTTTGTGGTTCGGACCAGGTTTAACATTTTCAAACGACCCAAGTTTGGACTTATGTCTTGAAGCCCAGACTGGCAAATTTGACTTGGACCAGGTCTACCAACCAATGTTTTCCCCAGAACTCCTTAAAATGTGTGGAAAGAGGTTGTGAGACATCCAACCTCTTTCCACACTTTTATGTTTATATTTATTATTATGAATGTTACTCTTTAGTGACATTCTTAAAAATAAATATAAACATAATATAACTTTCACATGTTTATAATGCATTAGACAGGTGAATAACGCAGAATATAATAATCTAAATCTTGGTTCAGTTTATGCATTTATAACTGGCACACACCGAAGTTAACTAACCAAGGTTTGGCTCGCTTACACGAGCCCGAGTTTGGTTCGTTGTAGGGTTGCACCGATTAATCGGTAATCGGCCATATCGACCAATTTGCCGATTAATCGGTATCGGTTTTTTGTCCGATTAATGGGTCGATTATCAACACATGCGCTTAGATTGTATATTGCGTTTTAAAGACAACAAATTCTAAATTCTAGAACACCATAGTCAGCCATAGTTGAAAACCTTTTTAAAAATGTTAAGATTGAGGGCTGTTTAAAAAAACAATCAAATCTGTTTATGTATTTCTGCATTTTTTGATACCTTGAACGTTTTAACTTTTGAAAAAGTTAATTTAAAATAAAGCTTTTTAAATAAAGTACTTCAGTCACTGCCATTGAAATATGGTTTTTTTTTTAAATTTTACCAAACTTTTTGACTACCTAGTTGTAAATTTGTTCAAATTGTTTTATATATCAAGTTCGAAACAAATAGAGGCCCATACATATACATGAAATAGCCCTTTTTGGACTTTAATTTACGAACTGTGTAGTGCAAAATTATACAAAAAATTCCGATGTTACTTTAAAATTAAAAAAACAAAGATTGAGCATCGAGCAAGCATCGAGTTCTACAATTTGACCACGCTATTAAAATTATCGGTCTAGAAAGCTATATGTAGTTCTACAACTAGGTCTTTTATGTAATTAAATATTTATCAGAACTAGGCATCGCCCAGTGGCCGAAATTTGGCCATTGTATATGGGAATTGTAAAAAGACCTCTCAATAAAATTGCTACAACACATTATTTCAAAGTTTAATTAATTGATGTAATTTATTTTGAATTGTCTACTTATCTACTACCCAAGACCTTTACAACAATATACATATTGCCACACTTTTGATGGGACAAATATTTTAAAATTGTACCACAAAAATATTGCTTATAGTCCCTGGGCCTTCACCTACATAATTTTGTGATTACCACATATTTTATACTTTGTAAGACGCTTGTCCCTGACGAGTCCTACAACTTTTTTATCTGCCATTTTCCTTGATTCGGCCGCTTTTTCCCTCGGGAAACTCCGAAACATGGCGATTTCCCAGGGTCTTGTATATTTATTACCATAATTTTGTTATTTATTATAGGGGGTGGAAATTTGTTTTAGAAAACGAGGCTAAATTTGTCCGACAAAAAATTGTCTGCTTTTGTCGAGTCCGACAACTCAAACTGGTCAAAATACCAGGGTATTGAAAATCAAACACCACAAATCTAGTTTTCACGGGATTGTTTAACAAAAGTTAGTGAAATTGAAGGGTCATATTGTCCGACAAATTTTCGGCCGCGTTTTTTCAGTCCGACGACTGGAAGTCGGAATTCTGGCGGGGTAGTGTTTATTGATTACCACATGTCTAACTTTTTTTTTTATAGTTTTAATTAATATTATTTTACTCTGATACAATTGTCCGACAAATTAGTGACCGCTAACTATCGAAAAATGTCATAATTTCAAACACGATAGCGTACGCTCAATATCATCATCCACGATATATCAACATTAGTCAATAATTTTAGATATTTGTTCTTAAATATTATAAATTGATAAAAATTATAAATAATAATAAAAAATTATTAAATAATTTCGTAATAATTTAATGAAATCATTATAATAATCAAACTGTAGTCATTACTATGTAGATTTTCAAACGTATCTTAGTAACCTATTGGTTTAATTTATAAACGTATCTCAGTAACCCATTGGTTTAATTTATATTATTGTTAATCGTAATTCAAATTATAATTATATTAACTCTCTCTCTCTCTCTCTCTCTCTCTCTCTCTCTCTCTCTCTCTCTCTCTCTCTCTCTCTCTCTCTCTCTCTCTCTCTCTCTCTCTCTCTCTCTCTCTCTCTCTCTCTCTCTCTCTCCCTCTCTCTCTCTCTCTCTCTCTCTCTCTCTTTCTCTCTCTCTCATCATTGTAAATCACCTTGTTGAACACCAGATGTTATATCAAAAGAATCAAAAACTGACTGATTACTATTCTACAATTTGATCCCTATGTTGTGAGTTTACCAAGAGAAACAAGATTCTCTGGGATACCAAGGAATATGATCGGAGATAAAATAATATCATATTGTTACGTTTTTCTTAACCTCCTTCGAATTGGCCTTATAAATAAATCGATAAACGCAATCCCCAATCTCTTCCTGAGTTCGATCACTGATTAGTAAGCACAAACACCAGGTTTTATTAAGTATTCAACTCCTTAATTGTTCCACAACAACAGGAAACAATACAGCAACAATATTCCTAACTAGAATATTCTTTCAACAGCTTCAGAATTTCCAACGGTTTATTGTAGAAATTTCCAGTACACCACGTTCAAAATAAAACACAAATTATTTCTACTTAATAACACTTTCAACTTTATTCACAAAAACTAATTTAAATATCACTTTTATAATTTAAACTTCACTATCGCAGGTTTAAAATAAAACTAATTCAAAACTACAAGAGGTAATTTTCTTTTATACCTTCTGCAATACTTCTAGATAATTCGAAATCACTTTCCAGAAACCTTGAGAAAATATTAGAATATTCGATTATTTTACGTTATGTTGATTTGATTCATAAAATCGTTTATGTTGACCCTATTTCTAAGAATATGTACAACAACAACAATATTCATTTCATTCAATTGTTGTGTTTTGTTGATTTTATTTTCCTGGAAGTGACCGTAATCGTCTAGATTATTCTGTAATCGTAACAATATGCTTTCTTGAAATCAACGTAAAGCTGATGAATGCTGATGTTAATCACTCAATATTTTTCAAGAATCATCCTTAAGGTAAAACAATGATCTGCGGTTGGGGCGAAAACAACACTGATAGTCACCGATGATAGATTCGGCGAACGGAATGAGTCTAGCAAGTACGACATTAGCTAGTATTTTATATGCAGTGCTCATCAGTGCGACTCCATGATAATAAGCACACTTTTGGCGGCCACATTTCTTGTGTTGCTTGTTATTTTCCATTCAGCAGGTTGTTTTTGTTGGTCCCAGATTGCAAGACGAGGATTGAAAATATCGGTCGTATATATACTACTTTTCCGTTCTCGCGGCGAGTAAAAGTATCATTTATATTTATATACTCTATCGGCGCATATAGTTTTAAATCTGGTAAATAGAAAAAATGGCAATATTTTTTTCTTGTTAAAATTGGCGCATATTTTTAATCCTTCTCAATCTTTTTAATTAAAATTGTTTAAATAACCTTTTCAACTGGTTAATGTTCCTTAAAATTTTAAAATAAATATGAGAACATGTTTTACATCATTTTTTGGGTACATGCTCCTTTTTTATAATTGTTCTATTTACAAAAATTTTCTAATTTTCTTTATACAGTGCCATCTGTAAACACTGTTTCATTAAAAAATGTTACGTCATAAATGTATACATTAAATTTGTTTATAAATATTAGCAAATTTAACAAAGAAACAAAAATAATCGTTCTCCTGAAATATTTTTCTCATTTTCTTGTCGGACTGGCCGAACGCGGCTATATTTTTGTCGGACAACTCGATTTTTTATAATAGCAAATGGTTTTCTATCGTGTTTCATTTTTGTCCGACATGTGGTAATCAATAAACACTACCCCGCCAGAATTCCGACTTCCAGTCGTCGGACTGAAAAAACGCGGCCGAAAATTCGTCAGACAATATGACCCTTCAATTTCACTAACTTTTGTTAAACAATCCCGTGAAAACTAGATTTGTGGTGTTTGATCTTCAATACCCTGGTATTTTGACCAGTTTGAGTTGTCGGACTCGACAAAAGCGGACAAATTTAGCCTCGTTTTCTAAAACAAATTTCCACCCCCTATAATAAATAACAAAATTATGGTAATAAATATACAAGACCCCGGGAAATCGCCATGTTTCGGAGTTTCCCGAGGGAAAAAGCGGCCGAATCAAGGAAAATGGCAGATAAAAAAGTTGTAGGACTCGTCAGGGACAAGCGTCTTACGAAGTATAAAATATGTGGTAATCACAAAATTATGTAGGTGAAGGCCCAGGGACTATTACGTATTTATATATAGTTAGAGATATAGGTTGATTTTGATTTGTGAAACAAATAACTTGAAAAAAAACCAAAATAACCGAACAAAAAACTCAAAAAACACAATTATCACATTTTTGCCATTTTTTCTGAAAAATTCGTCAAAATTAAAAAAAAAGTATATTTCGACACATCTACTACTCAAGACCTTTCCTACAATATATACCATATACATATTGCCACACTTTTGATGGAGCAAATATTTTAAAATTGTACCGCAAAAATTATGCTTGCGTATTTATATGTAGATTTCAAATATTTTGTGTCTTTGTTGGAATTAAAACATGTCTCATCTCATGTCTTCAACATCGACTCATGTCATAACATTTATACATTTTAGGTTTTTTGTATACAAAATTGTTGTTAGTTTTATTTTAAAAAAGTCATTAAATTTTCAAATTTTTGTTCTGGGAAGTCATGGAAAGTCAGGGAATTTTGTTTCGAAAAGAAAGTGGACACCATGACAAAATTCTATTCAACCTCAATTTCTCCTATTTCAAACGATCAAATAATATTTCATTACATTCTTTTCTCAGAATCAGAGTCAACATGAAATAAATGATGTTATGAATCAAATCAACATAACGTAAAATGATCGAATATTCTAATGTCGCGTTCTTTGGCAATAAAAAATTGATTTGAGATCAAAAAACTTAGCTGTCAGATCAAATTAGCTGTCAGTTTGTGTTCTTTGGCAAAAAATCATTGATTTTTTTTGATCTAGATCAAGTTTTAAAAATCTAGATTTTTTGGTAGATATTTGTAAAATCTATTTGTAAAATCTAAAAACTCAAATTCTGATAATATTTATGGAAATAAACTTTTATTCCTATATTTTTCGGCCGATAATATCAACATCAGTGTACGCGATCAGCTGTAATGAATTTATTTACAGGAAATTGTTCCAAATCAATAGCTTCTTTTGAAAACACACATTTTAAAACTAGATTAAAAAGTGAGGCGGTGATTAAACAATAAAGGTGAGATGGGATCGTTCTACCTTCTGTATTTTCATTTTGCATAGGGATACAAGCTCAACCCCATTAAGGTTATAGCAGTTCGTTGATTTCTTTTCGAGAGTGTATAGCTTGTAGATATTCGCGCTATATAATATTAATTGAGTAACTTCGACAAAGTATTTGTATATAGCTTAATATAGCATAAAGGAAATTAGCCTTTATAATAGAGATGAGATTTATTGACTTATAATTAGTTTCACTGATGATGCACCGTTAATAATATTACTAAAAACGTAATGTAATGATCCATACTGATGCACAGTTTTTCAATTTAATCAGTTAAATTCAGGATGACATAAACAAAATAAATGTATTTTCATATATATTTCCATTTAAAACATGCATAACTTATATTGTTTTTCGTTTTCAAAATAGCTAGATTAAAAATTATTTTTTAAATTTTTTAGTTCGAACGTACGCCACAAGTGGCAGGCCTGTTTGATGTCAGCAAAAAGTTGATAAATGGTTATGTCAACCTTTCAACATTTTGCCGAGATCATCCTTATTGAGAAAATTGCGGAGAAAACTCGATTTTGCCTTAATCCATATTAATTTTCTACAAGCAGGATGTATTAGTTCTTGTATACTGTGCCAAGTTTGTAAATAGTACGATTATCTTTTTATAGATTAATATCAGGACAGGTATATTTTTCTCTATATGTTGCGTTTTTTTTCAAATTGTCTTAACAAGTTCAAACATTCTTTAGGATAAAGTGTTCCGGTGTTATATCGTCGGTATCAGTTAAGATAGCTCTGCCTCAAATTCTTCTTTCGTAAATTATTTGACCTACCGCATTTCTGTCCATTGAAGTGACCAACTCAGAAATGACGTGCTATGATTGATTTTTGAGTTACTCTTTTTCTCATTGATTGATAGTCTTGATTTCAGTAAGTGTATGCAGATCAATTAGAAACATATGCTTGTATATGCCACATAAACAGGTTGCAGTTTATCTCGTTCACCGGCATTTATATCATTACGGGTTTTTTAATACTTCAACCAACAGGAATTCCAGTACCAAATTCAGACTTCTATTCTAACTAAGATTAGTTGCCAAACAATAGTTTTCCCGTTTTTCCGAGACTTGGTGTGTGTCATTTTTAACAAAAAATGTTAAATGTTGTTTTGTGCACGTGTAGAGTGCAAAACAAACAAGAGAACCACACAATTAAACAAAATTAAATTAATTCAAATAGTTTGGGAAAGGAGTAATAAATGTAAAGCTCAAACTCCGGCTCTAGAGCTAATAATTCAAATAAAACCTTTGGCTCTGACTCCAGCTCGTATAACACACGATTTGAATTTTTGAATTTAAGGGTTTTGTGTTTGCTTGTGGTTCTACAAAAATTGGGTAAATTCATTACACTCGAATTGATTACACTACTTTATTCTCTGACAAAGAATTGTGTATTATATAAAATAATAGTTATTTGTTTAACTAGGCAGCAAAGTAGTAGATTGACTGCCGCGGCTGATAGTTCATAGCCGAGCGAGCGAGGCTAGGAATTCAGCCAAGGCAGTCAATCTACCTTGCTGCCGAGTTGAACATATAATTTTTTCTCCGGTTAATTACAATGATATGTAATTTAATAATTATTACTTTAAAAATAAAGCAAAATTTTAAAAATGAAAAAAAAATCGATAAAAAAAATTTTTTTTTAATCGCAATATCTGTTTATTTCTATGAAGTCTAATTATTTTGCTACCTAGGCAGCAAAGTACTTCCTTTGCTGCCTAGGCAGGAAAAGTGCCACTTTGCTGACTGAAATAAGTCTGCAAAATTTATATTTGCTGTCTATCGGAGAAAAAAACATTTTCTTCAATTAAAACAATAAATCTTTATTGTTTTAAAATTGATAAATAAAATTTCTGATTAAAAAACCCTGATGATAAAAAAACCCCCATCTCATACAATCAACCAAATTCATCTAAATGAAATAATAGTAGTTTATTTGGTCACCCAATTTAAGTTATTTATTTTAAATACAAGTGTGTTAAACAGCACAATATATCCTCAAAATGTTAGTCCCCTGGCATGTCACAACCACGAAAACGCGCAATCAAGTGGCTATATATTAAATATTACTATTAATTTAAGGAAACTTACTATTTTACTACAATTTGAAATGTACTTAGTAATGTATATCACAACTTTCATAATGTAATATTCTCAAGGTTATTAGAAAAATAATAACAAACTTTGTCATCTGTTTTTGTCGTCAGTCCCTTGTGTGTCTTTCAAATTTGAAATTCTCGGTGTATATCACCTACTTATTTTTTTTATTTATATGGAACTCGTAAAAAAATTTTCAGCTGAATCAAAAATGCCGTAGTCACATTTTGTCCTAATCTGTTCGGTATGTAAAAGAATGACCCGGATGATCGGGTTCGGTATGTAAAAGAATGACTTTCTGTCGTCCCGCTCGATAAATTAATTTATTTCTAACAGTAAAAATCATTTCTCCATTAATTAAAAATACGTTTTTTTATAGGAAATGAAACGCAAAATATAATGGTCATACAAAAAACTCATTTCGTGGGTGGGATCGATCGATTAGATCGATTACTAAAGATCGATTTGAACATTTTATTTTTTTTATAACAATAGGAATTTGTTAATAACTTTTATTAATTTAATTTTTTTTTAAACTAGCATCTTTGAACTTTAAAATAAAACAAACTAGAAGTTTCTACCTTAAATAGAACTGAAGTTATGAATATTTAAAAATAACTCGTCAAGCCAAAAATCACGAAATTCTCGAAATTTAGAACCGCTATATTTTCCAAAAAAAATCCTCGAACACGTATATCTTTTTTTATCGATATAAAACCCATAAAAAAAGGTTCAGTCAAATCAAAAATGTGTCGGTCAGAAAAGTGTTCGTTTTGTAAAAGAATGGCCCATATACTACTTATATGCCAAGTTTCAGAAAAATCAAAAATGGTCAATTGTAATTTTCGACTTTTTCAGCTGTGTAGATCACGTTTTTCATCAAATTAGGAATTAAAAACATTATTATTAAACTGGTGCTATAAATATTATTTTTACAGAATTTATAGCTGCCGTAAAATAATACTTTTTGAATGACTAAACAGAGTCACTATAACACGATTTCGATGAGAAATGTTTTCCTCCTCAGAAATTCAAATCCACTACATATTTGCGAACCAACCCAAACCGGCTTATTTATATTAAACAATAAACGAAGCATGAAATTTCCAATTTGAATGCATATGAGTTTAAGTTTCCTCAAATAATATAATAAAACAATTTGCCTATTATTTAGTTGTGTTTATTGTACAACATTTGAAAATTGATAAAATAATGCAATATTCTTAAAATTAACACATCTTAAATTTAATTTTGGGTTTGGTGGTTAGATCACGGTGAACTTTAAGTTAACATCCATTGAGCGGGTTTGATGAAGTTTTGATACATTGTTTAGGTTTATTTGAAAATGTACCACAAAGGTAGAGTTGGTTTCGTAATGGACCACTTCTATCGGTTTTGTTTCTTCTCATTTACCTTAGGCTTCGTTGTAAATTATGTTGAATGAATGCTGTATATGTCTCCACGAGATCCCCAACCTCCCTTCATATGTTTTAAACGCATTGTTCAGAATATTTTTGTTCAAATAAATTTTCACATGATCCTGGTCTTGTCTAAATTAAAAACATCTTCAGCACACCAATATCTGTAACATGTATATAAATAAAAATAAATAAAGAACGACAAAATTTTAATCGTTCTGTTCAGCTGCCTGTTCTGTGAAACTGAGAATAACTGATAAAAAGTATTTAAGATAAAAGAGAAAAAATATATAACTACGATTCTTAAAGAATCGTTTAATTTGACGACAATTGACAGAATTAAATTCATGATATACTGCATACTGTAAACGTCGAAGAAATTACAAAACAAAATTGTATTTATTGAACATCAGTTAAATACACTAATTATAAATGCAGATTCGCATTCCCAACAAAATGATTGAGAGCAATAAAATTAATAGTAGTTTTGCTATTTTAAAGTAATATTCATGACTTAAATTTCAAATCAAGTGTTATAGTGCAACCGATCGAGAAACTGTTTAAAGTGATATATAATCAGATCGATATAAACAGAATATAAAAACAGTTTTAAAAGGAACGCGATAATGTATAAAGTGAATGATTAGTGCTGGTGTACCCCAAGGCTCAGTTTAGTCCCCACTCTATTCATAATTTATATCAACTAACTGTTGAAAATCACCAGTAACCCAATAAATAGTTTTGCAGATGATAATATACTGCACAAGTCATTCGTTCTCTTATCTTCAAAGGGTAAAATGCACGAACGAATAAATCCAGCACGGAGAGACGCTGCTATAAATATAACCTCTCTCTCTCTCTCTGGCGTTTACATCCCATGGAGGGATTTTGCCGTCTGTGCAATAAGCTTCCAATCATCTCGTTCCATGACCAGTTGACCCCAGTTCCGACATCCTATATCACGAAGGTCTTGGATGATGTCATCACGCCAGCGTTGTCTAGGTCTTCCTCTTCGACGAACACCAGCTGGTTGTTGTTGGGACGCTTTTTTTATCATTCTATCCAAAGGAGCCCTTTCTACATGACCAAACCATCTAATCCGGTTGGATTTAATGAATCCGATTACATCGCAGCCTCCAAGAAGCTGTCTGATTTCATGATTCATTCGGATTCTATACTGATTTTCAGCAACTTTACATGGACCATAAATTGTTCGTATGACCTTCCTCTCGAGTGTTGATAAAATTCTACAATCGGAGGTCAGTGTCCAGCTTTCACTTCCAAATGTAAGCACAGGTCGAATTAATGCTTTGTAAAGTGTGAGCTTACACGACCGCGAAAAATGTTTTGATCGCAGAAGTTTTGAGTATGCCTAGAAAACTCTGTACGGCAGAGACATGGGTTTTGATAACTGCCTGCATGTCATTTGACGATGTTATTACAGACCCGAGGTATTTGAAGTTTTCCACGCGTTCCACTTCATAGTCGCCAGTATCCAGATTTCCGGGGGGTATGTTCTTGGATGTTGTTAACACTTTAGTTTTGCCGGTGTTGATGCATAATCCAAGCCGTTTAGCATTTTTTTCAAGCTGAGAGAGACTATCCTTAATATCGCTTGTTCTACGTCCGAGCAGCACAATATCATCTGCGTAGCCAAGAACTTGACTAGATTTGTTATATATGCAGTTTTGTGTCTCGATTCGGCTTTTTCTTATCGCGTACTCCAGCGCCAAATTAAATAGTACGGGTGCGAGGCATCACCTTGTCGAACACCTGATGTTATATCGAAAGTATCAGAAACTGACCCTTCGATTACTATTCTACAATTTCGATCCCGATGTTGTGAGTTTGCACAGAGAAACAAGTTTCTCTGGGATACCAAGGCATATGAGTGCGGACCAGAGGTTGTCGCGGATGATACTATCATATGCTTGCCTGAAATCAACGTAGAGCTGGTGAATGCTGATGTTGTACTCCCAACATTTTTCCAAAATCATCCTTAATGTAAAACATTGATCTGTGGTTGAGCGGTTGGGACGAAAACCACACTGATAGTCACCGATGATAAATTCGGTGAACGGGATGAGTCGAGCAAGTACGACATTAGCTAGTATTTTGTATGCAGTATTCAACAGTGCGATGTCACGATAATTTGCACACTTTAGACGGCCACCTTTCTTATGTAGCGGAACAATGAGAGCTGTTTTCCATTCAGCAGGTAGCTCTTCTTGGTCCCAGATTGCAAGAATCAGATCGTATATACGTGACACCAGAGCTGCTCCTCCATTTTGCAGAAGTTCTGTGGGAATTCCATCGAAACCTGGTGATTTGCCATTTTTAGTTTTTTAATGGCAGCTTCTACTTCTTCTATTGCTGGGTAAGGGACAAAAATCTCCTTCTTTGATGGAGCAATTGCTCGAATAGGATGAACTTCATTCTTCCTATTCAGTAGGTCTTGAAAGTGGGATCGCCACACTGCCAGCACATCACGTTCACTTGTTGTAAGTTCATTATTTTCATTTTTGATGGCTGTAGATCTTGGGTGGAAATCTTTTGTCAGATTCTGCGCATTGGAAAAGCACTCTTTTGAATTTCCGTTGGCCGCATGTTGGTTAATGTCTTCGATGCAGCTCTTCATGTGTTCGCGTTTCTTTTTACGTAGAAGTTTTACTGAGGCTTTCCTGACGCATAGATAATCAGCTTGGAAGCTTCGGGTGTTCCTTGTCAACCACTTCTCTCGCAGTTTTTGTTTATGTTCAACGGATTGGCGGCACTCGTCGTCAAACCATTCGTTGTGTGATTTCGGTGGTCGTTTTCCGATTGTAGTTTGTGCTGCGGCTATAATGGTTGATTGAAGCGTTTGCCATTCTTCTTGTATGTTTAATGGTATCTCAGAATAGATGTCATGCTCTTCTATGTTTTGTGTTATTATTTCCTGATATCTATTCAGCGTTTCCGGGTGTTTAAAGGCTTCGACATTCCAGCGCACGGTCTTTTTTGCTTGTCTGTTAAATGTAGATGATAACTTGTGCTTAAAGATGACAAGCATATGATCGGTGTCCATATCCGCACCTCTGTATGATCGAACGTCAGTTATTCTTGTACAGTGTCTCTTAAAGATCATGACGTGATCGATTTGATTTTCCGTTCTTCCGTCATTTGATTTCCACGTTGCCTTGTGAATTCTCTTGTGAGGGAAGAAAGTGCTGGAAATTACTAGATCATACATCATACATCATAGCCAGCTCAGCTGCGCGAAAACCGTTATTGTTTCTGGTATGATGCAAGCTGTTAGGGCCGATATGTGTTTTAAGTTCTGCAATTCTACCGATTTGAGCATTCAAGTCACCTACCACGATTTTTATATCGTGCCGCGGGATGTTATTGATGACTTCTTCGAGTTCTAGGAAGAACATGTCTTTAATATCATCTGCTTTATCTTCAGTAGGTGCATGAACATTGACGATCGTTACATTGAATTTTTGCGTGCGGATTCTCAGTGTGCATAACCGCATATTAATTGGGCAGAAGTCGATAACATGCTGATTCACGCGACGGTGTATAAGAAAGCCAACTCCAAATTCTCCTCCGTTTTGATGACCTCAATAATACAGAGTGTATCCTTTCGCTGTTTCATGGATTCCACTGCCTGGCCATCTTAGTTCTTGTAATGCCACTATATCCAGTGTGTAGCTCTCGACTTGTTGAGTGAGTTTTAGCAGATCTCCTGGTCTTCTGAGGCTTAGCACGTTCCAGGTTCCCATTTTTAAATCATAGTCCGGGTACAGTTTCCGAGGTCGTTCCAATAATGATTCCGAGATATTCCGAGGCCTGTGTACAGAATTCATGACAATAATTTTTTTACGGAAATGTTGTGTTAGCCCTTCGCCCAACCCAAATATTCGTGAATGGGTTCGTTCTGCATCTTAAGGTCACCAGAAACAACCTTTTTACACGTTTATATGGCGAGCCGCTTGATCAAAGACAGACGCCCGCTGAAAGCCGCCCCTAACATGGAGAACAGACGATTTCTACACATTTATATAGCGAGCCGCTTGATCCAAGACAGACGCCCGCTCCAAGCCGCCCCTAACATGGAGAACAGACGCTTGAGTTGCATTGGTTTTATGGCGCCAATGACTCGCCATGGTGCAGAATCATTGAGTATAAGTAGTATATACTCTGCCCCTCTCAACTACACCAACCTAATTCTGTTAGCGTTACCCAGGTAGCACGGCGTGGACGTAGAATTTCGGATTTTCGCTACCCAATAAATAAATATAACCTATAACCTAGAAAAAGTTGTCCATTGGGGTGACAAAAATTTGGGCAAATTTGTTTTCAGATCAAAAACCCAATGATGTTTCAATTAGTATTTACCATTTAGTATGTGTGACGAACAAATAGATGTATGTGAAAGCATTCGTTTATTGAAATTGAATGTCACAATTTCCAATGACCTACTCTGGAACGATCATATAAAGACGATGTCGAAAAGCGCGTAAAAAACTAGGCCTCCTCAATAGATGTAAAAAATGCTTCACTCCATATTAGGGTTTCTCATTTCCCGTAGAAATTCAAATCCCGGGAAGCCGGGACAAAAAATGTTAAATTCACGGGATCCCGGGAAATCCCGGGAAACGCTTAAAAGCTAGATTTTTCTAATTGGGTGGTAGAAAAATGTGTAAAATTAAAACAACACCAAAAATGCGCTATTGATTTTTAAATTTCCATTATTTTTAATGAGAAAAACTTCAAAAATTAAATATAAAATAATACATAAAAACAAAACAAAAATAAATTCATAATACTAATTTTACCAATGGCGCCATCATTCAATTTTGTCCAAATTTTCGTAACGAAACATCCTGCCACAGAAAAAGCTCTTTCCGATTCAATTGATGTCGGTGTGATAGTCATTAAGGCATTGTATAATCTAAATTATTTGTACTCTGCTTAGTTGCTTCAAAAATTACCAATTCTTTTGTGATGTTTTTAACGTCATATGATATATGTTCTGTGATACAAACAAATCAAAATCACAATAACAACGGTACTTCTCAGCACCATAAGACAAAAAATATTGGACCCTCAGTCCGTATTTTACAATTGAACATTGAAAGCATTAGCAAGTCAAAAGCTGAACACTTAGAAAGAGTATTAAAGTTATTATTTCGATATCAACGTTGTAATTCCGGCAGGAACCGCATGCAACAGATGAAGTGCAACTTACCTCTAGAGGAAAAATTGTTGGTTATAAACTAATTAGTGCTATTTACTATCAAACATATGGATCTGGCACGTATATTAAGTAGGAAATCATGAGCTGCACCCATTTACTTATACCAGACGGAGAACGATATACATCTTATTATTGTTGATATACAGCGTGGCCAGCTGATATTCTACCATTATTTCACCACCCAGCAATATAGGTTGGTGACTTTAATAACCATCACAATCAGTGGTGCTACTCAAATAACAATCCCAATGGTATACAACTAACTAACGGGACCAATCGACAACATGTTCCTGGTATATGATACGAAAGACATGAAAACCTAATTAGATCTGCTAGATGGCAAAGTTATTACAATCCCGACCTCTGTGTTTCCACAAAAAACGAACAACGTAACCCAATTCCAATATCTAGGGCTGTCTTACAAAGTTTTCCACGCTCTCAACATCAACCAGTAATTTTTGAGGTAGGCTTCCAAATCCTACACGTAAACTCTACTCCTCAACCTAGATGCAATTTTAACAAAACTGACTGGACTAAATATGGGTCGGAGTTGGATGCAGTGATTCACTAGATCCAACCCATTCCTAAAAATTACGGTAGGTTCGTAGGAGCCATCATTTCAACTGCAAAGAAGTGCATCCCAAGAGACTTCCGGTGAAGAATTATACTTTGGTGCAACAAAAATAAATAAATAAATAAATAAATAAATAAATAAAGAATACATTCCTGGTTGGAGTAGAGAGAGCGATACATTTATTATTTGAGGAGCACCTTAGTAGTGGTGAGGCAGACGTTGTTGATGACATAATATACTCACTGGACACCGCGAGGAAACAAAAGTGGATTAACGCAGCTGAAAACATTGATTTTTCCCATTCTAGTAGGGCAGCTTGGAGTCTTCTTCGGAAGCTGGATGGCTTTAACTCTGACGACATTGCAAATCATATTGTAAACATGTCTCGTTCCTATATTAATCGCTTTCATAAGAGAACCATTAAACATAAATTAAGAGAAATGAAGCGCAAGTTTTAGGTAGATTTCTCAGAAAAATCTACCTATTTTAAGTTTTATTGGTTTTAATTTGTTGTGTTTATGTGTGTCAAAAAAAACCATGACACCATATGTGTCAAAAAAGCATTTTCCTAATTTTGAATGAAATTAATTACTACAGAGGGAAAAGAAATAAAACCTACTCGATTTTCGAGTGAGAAAATTTTTAATATCTTCTAAAAAAGTAAAAACAAATGTTAATAAAAATTAGCGGGATACCCGGGATCCCGGAATGAAATCCCGGGAAAACGGGATAAAAATTTACCCCCGGGATCCCGGGAAAACGGGATCCCGGGATCCCGTTTGAGAAACCCTACTCCATATCAATTACTTTACATTTATAACGCCTATATTCGTCCCTGTATGGAGTATTGTTTACAAGTTTGGAGCGCTACATCTGTTTGGTGATCGAAATTTAATATCAAATCTTGAATGCCTACAAGATCGTCGCGCTGTTGCTGTTCTCGTTGTTTTTTATAAATATCGTCAGCAGCAGTGCCCGGATGAGATCGGATCCATCATGCCTCAATCAAATTCTTTTCCCCGTCAATCGGTTTGTGCAAACAGTCAAATTGTTCAGATCGCTCACTGTCATAGTGACAAGAATGCAGAGGGATTTCTTTCTCCGTACATTATACAAATGGAATGCTTTGCCCAAATCAATAGTCTCGGGGCGTTCAATCCACAAAGGTTTAAAAATGGCGTTTATCAACACCACGGAACGCATGTTGGTGTGGGACCTAGGTTTTAAAAGGTAACTATGTGTTGTTGTGATACATATTGTAATTCCTATAACAACACATTTTATTAAAAAACAAAAAGTTTAAAAGGTTGAATACACCTTTTTTCGACAAACGGCTGTAAAATTGAACTCTACTGCCGCTAGAGAGAAACGGTTAAAATCTGACTTTTTTGACGTAAAACGCCATTTTTTTCTTAATTCTAGGGCGACAGAAAAAGTAACTCATATGTTTACGATGGCAGAAAAAGTATTTCTACCATATTTTTACCGCGACAGCAAAAGTAACATAACATGAGACAAAACTATGACAACAAAAAATAAATATTTTGATTGAATTAGGAAATATTGAATTATTGCATAACCATGACAACAAAAAATAACAAATATTTTGGTTGGATTATGAAATTTTGACTTGAAAGGTTGCTTAGATAAAAAATTTTATTTAAACAAATTTAATGTTTTTTTTTTCCTTTTTTGGAAGTAACTATGACGATAACAAATTATATTTATAAAAATGTTGATGTAATTTCATATTTATAAAAAATTTAAATTTTAAACGTTTGCCGAAAAAGTTGTGTATTTAATTCGGAGCTAAAGTGCAGTGGCGTAGCTAGCATGGATGGCACCCGGTGATGATATTGTGGTGTCACCCCAAGAATGAAAACTGTCAATATTAATAAAAAGCCGATAAACGTAACTTATAATTTCTTTGGGATTTTTGTAACTTATAATTTTATTTAATTAATACAAATGAGCATTATTATCAATAAGTTACATATAATTAAAGTACTGTTTTATTATAATATTCAGTCAAAAAAAACTTAAAACGAGAAACAATATATTGCATAAACTGGCAGGCTCGACATGGGGTGCTACTCCAGCAACCCTCC
Source organism: Diogma glabrata (assembly GCA_963693315.1). Taxonomy (NCBI): domain Eukaryota; kingdom Metazoa; phylum Arthropoda; class Insecta; order Diptera; family Cylindrotomidae; genus Diogma; species Diogma glabrata. The sequence goes on from OY856186.1 coordinate 169,529,091, forward strand.
GCACAACTGCTCTAAGTCTGGTTTACTCAGTGGCTGAGTACGGTGCACCAGTTTGGCTGAATAGCACACATACTCAAAAAGTTGACTGCCAGCTGCATGCCGCGATGCGTACTATAAGTGGTACTATCAGGTCCACTCCTTTACCTTGGCTCCCTGTGTTGAGTAATATCGCTCCACCTGCACTCAGACGCTCGCATGCACTCATGCGTGAACATAAAAAGGTAACCAACAACATCACGTTACCCTTGCACGAATATTACGGTGACCACACTAGTTGTCGATTGAAGTCAAGAAAGCCTCCACATAAAACTGCTAGCAACCTGCTGGCAACTAATTTTAATATCTTGGATGCCTGGGACACCTCCTGGCATCATTACAACACAACTGGCCTTTCTATTACTAACCCGACTTCTACCCAACCTGGTTTTGATCTGCCACGTCATACCTGGATTACATTGAACCGAATAAGAACGAATCATGGACGTTGTGCTGATTCTTTCTACAAGTGGGGCATTTCAGAGTCCCCTGTGTGTGACTGCGGCGCTCCACAACAAACTGTAAAACACATCGCAACTGTGTGTCCGGTTCGACGTTACAATGGCAACATCTCAGACATCCATTTGGCAACTCCCGATGTAGTAGCATGGATAGACTCGCTCGATGTAAACATCTAATGTTCAAATGTACTGCCCAATGTTCAAATATTTTAATATTTTACTTTTTAATTTTTAACTAAAAGACGCGCAATCATATTGATTGTAAGCTCATTTAATGTGTATTCATGTTTTGTTTTATGTAGATTTCATATGATAATCTATTTTAAGTTTTATTTTTGTTTTTAATGTGTCACAACAAAAACCATACGCTAAATAAATAAAATTATAATATACATTCTTTCATATTGATGTATAAAAAGCAGGGACTGAAACCCTGAAAAAATTGGGTTCGGGTTCAGGTTGGGGCTAATCAAAATAGAAAGTTCAGGTTCGGTTCAGGGTTCGGTTCGGGTTCAAAATTTAGAAAAAGAAAAAAATATATTTTATTTATTTGTCAAAAAACTTTATTTATTTTTCAAAAAAATTCTCATTTAATTTAAGAATCAAAATATTTTTTAAATTTTCTTCTTTTAAATTTGTTTTTTGTGGTGACAATACCAATTTCAAAGCTGAAAAAGCCTCTCTACGCTTACTTGCGTTGCAAAAAAAATATATATATTTCTATATCTATTAATGAACCCGAACCTGAGTTTTTTGGATTCGGGTTCGGGTTCATGGTTTATAAAAAGACCGAACCTGAACCCATTTGGGTTCAGGTTCGGGTTCGGTTTCAGTCCCTGATAAAAAGAAACTTTTAGGATAGTATCAGCGTTGCCACTCAAAAAAATTTAAATGTATCCAGTTTAAAAAAAAAAAGAGTATCCAAATGTATCCACTTTTTTTAAAAAATGAAACATGATAATTGTATGTTGCTAATTTATTTGAGAAAGACCTATATTGTGCGGTTTCAGCGCAAAATACACCTGAAATTCCTTTTGTTCATTGCAACGCTTACGATATAATGCAACCTTAAATGCACTCAATTCAGAATTGTTTACAAAAAATGTGATCGTTTTTCAACAACTGTTCATATTTGCTACACTGTTCGCCAATTTTCTGTTCCTTTATCTTCTACTAAAAGAGAATAGACGAACAATGTAACATATTTTATTAACATTTTCAAAAATTTTGGAAAATCATACAGTTAAAATCGTAACCATGTTTTAAAAGTTTCAAAGTAGGACACACTACGTCTAGGGTCTCAAAATTAAAAAACTCGTTGGGGTTGTGCCACTTCATTTTTCAGTTAACAAATAAACTTTTTTTAAAAAAACTTAGGTTTCGGGGTTGGTGTCAGTATGAATGTATGGGTGTTATTTCTGTAATGCTAATTTATTTATTCATAATGAATAATAGCATACGAATTCGCATTTATGTTATCAGCCTCCAATCCAACGCGGTAACAATCGAAACACTTTTATTCAAAGTTTTTAAGAACTCAAAAATACAGTTAAACATACCGTCTGCTGATTCATTGGCACTTTCATAAAAATCAATAAACTTATGTTGTTAGCCAGTTACTCATAAATAATTCTGTTTTGTATATTTACATTTTCCTTCAAAATCTTTAGCTTTCTGTAGCCAAATGTTTTACTTTATAACATAATTCAGTTCAGTCATTTTATTTTATTAATAATACTAAGAACAGCTAATTTGTAACAAAAGTTATTTAAAAAAACAGGTTTAACGGTGGATTTAAATCAAAATTTATTAGACAATAGTGGTTTACCACCTGAATAAATCGTGCAATAAAGCATAAATATTTACACATGTCACAGAGATGTGAATTCTTTGCTATTGTTACTTATCTTTCGACATAAAATTAAATATTCAGCTAAAAATTTAATATAAGTAAAGATGCAATCACGATTACTTATTTTTATAACGCGTTTATTGAGCGAAATAGGTAGAAAAAAAATCTATTTTCTTCAGTGTAAGATATTGTATTACAGTTTGCTTAAAGTAGGACATTTTTATAGTAAAGGAGGACTGTTCTACCGAAAGTAGGACACGTGGCAACCCTATAGTTAAAATGCATTTTATTCACAATGTTTTCTTGCGAATAAATTGTATCCATTCCAGTAGTTTTGCGAATTTTTTGTGCCCAGTATCCATTTACTAAATTTTTTAAATGATGTATCCAAATGGATACAAATGTATACAAGTGGCAACCCTGGATAGTATAGTAACACATATATATACACATACACATACATATTATATATACACACTTAAAATCTCTTCTTTCTAGCTTTAACAGCTGCAAACTCAGAAATCACAACTTCAAAATTTATATTTTGTGCTGCCTCATGTTCTATGGTTAATAGGCCAAGATTGTTAAGCCTCGTTTGGATCATTGTTGCCCCCAAATAATTTTTAATCAATTTTAATTTGCTGAAACTCCTCTCACACGAAGCCACTGATACGCAAATAGTCATAAATAACTAGTGCGACCGCATAAGATTCGGAAGATATTCTGTAAAATCCCATTCCACGATAAATTTCAAAAAATCTAGGCACACCCAGCTAGAAACTAACATTGGCCGCTTTTAAATGCCTCCTCAGCCTTGGTATCTCAATGAGGAGTTCTGTTTCGATACCTCATCATAAAAACCGGTAAATTTTGATACAGATAATTTCAACTCTACACTGTTCGCCAAAAGCAAAATGTTTGTCTGCAAGTGTTTGAAGACATTCCAACATGTCCTTTTTAAGTTCAGCTCTCAGTGTCAGTCCAACATCAGGGCTAACTCACCAGCCGTTTGTATTTTACGACGAATTCGTCTTTCCATTGGAATGTCATAGTCCTCCGATTTTTCGCAGCATGATCTATTGCCTCTTCTACAATGTGACTTCGTTTTTCTTCAATATAAAGACGAAGTGACTCTATTTCTGTAACTAATTGATCAATATTCAAGCCTTTGCTTTGCAATCCAATCTGAGCACAATTTATTTCCTTAGAACATCATTCCAAAACAAAAGATAGCACAAAAACGTAAAATCCTACACTGCATGCATAAAGTTCTCTGCAGCGCCTCTAGTGTCTACATTTTCTTGTTGATCACTTAACTTCTCAATTGCAGCCACAATCCATCAAAATTTCGACCAATACTTTTACTGCAGCATAATCAGAGCACTCCAACGCGTTGCTAAGAGTCTTTTAACAGTTGCCTTGCTTTGTTTAACAAGCACTTCCCAGCGGCTAGTCGAAGCAGAAAAAAATGTAAAAAAGGCTTCCACTGTTCCGAAAAACGTTACACAAGCTACATTTTGTGGAAATGAGTGTTGGCCACATAAATTAATTGAATGATCTATGCAGCCCGCAAAAATTGCTTTGTTATTTTTTGCTTTAATAATAGTTCCTCCATGTATACCACTCATAACAGCTGCGTTATCATAACCTTGGGAACGACAATTCATAACATCTAAACCGCCATTTTCAAGATTTTTAAGAATTTCATCGGTTCAATCAGCGGTTTTTTTGCCATGTTAAGGAAAAAATCCAAGGAATGCTTCTTGATTTCCACTTTTCTACCATCATTTTTCACATAGCGAATCACTTCTGACATTTGATCTATATGTGAAATGTCAGGTGTGCTATGAAACATAATTCCAAAATACTTAATTAGATTTAATTTCGTTGACAAGCTTAAACTTTACGTGGTTCGCTAAAACATTTATGAACTCATTTGTATATCTGGTGACAAATATGATACTTTTGGTGATTTGCTATGCTCCAAATTCAAGATGTGTTCTTTAACGCTACATCATACTTTGACAATAGATTGCCTAGTTCTAAAAAATTACCTTTATTTGAAGAACTTTTGTCATTCATCATGTTCACGAAATGCTAGGTTTTGATTAGATAAAAACAAAGTTATATTCAATAATCTGGATAAAAGATGTTTCCACTTTTGTTTTTCATATCTATTAATTGCAAGGCTGCGTCTCCTATCGTTTTATGAAATTTTAACCTCATTTCCAAAGTTTTCCACTTTTCAAAATCCTCCAGATGTTCATTTGAAGTTTCATGGTCGGCTACTTTGGGATTTAGTTTCCACCACTTCTGAAATCCAGTCGTAAATGCTGATTTTATATTATTCCTATTAGTGACAGCAAATATCCAGGTTATTATTTATAGGAGAATAAACCATCCATGACCGCAGAATTTTTTCACCATTAGGCATCACTTTATAAAACCATTCTTTAGAAAGATGGCGAACATCACCTTTTATGTCTAACCCGTGTCTAGATACAGTAGCAAACGGCCCTTCTCTATTTTGAAAATGTTCACTTCCATTTTTTATGATTTCAATGCGAACATTATCAGAGACGGTATATTCCAATGTGATACATCTCTTAAGTCCTGAAGTGATTCACCCATGCAAATACTGTCTTCGATAGTAGAAGCATTAGCAGCATTATCGCTGTCATTTTCAGTATTTCTTTCTGATTCGTCTTCATCATGGGTTATCATTCTTAATTCTGTATTGCCGCTGTTACTTTCTGAAGCTGCGCCAATATTCTCTAAAACATTCGTCACATCAACGTGAGAATCAGTTTCTTTTGATGAACTTTGGCTATCATTAGGTTTTGTAACATATTTATAGATGGATCCAGACATGCTCTGAACTGCATTTATTTCAGCCTGTTTAGCCTTTCTCTGCTGGTACCCACTTTTTCTTGGCATATTTATTTTTTGGGATATTTGGTAGACGAAATCAAAAAAATATTTTTAATTATAGTAGGCATCAGCAAAGCTATAATTCTAAATATATTTATAGGAAACATTTATGTCTATTTCATAATAAGTACACTGTGTTAACGACTAAATACACCGCCAAGAGAATTAATTTATTTAAAATTTCTTGTAACAACTTATATTAAATAATATTTAATAAAATGGAATATACAAATCATATGCCTAATATTATAAGGAACCATTTAAAAAAATATAAATAAAAAATCCTAAAAGATATTTTATATAAAGTATTGAAACCAAAATTAAATATTCAATTAGAATCATGCTCAATAATTTACAAAATTAAATGTGATTCTTGTGAAAAATTTTACATGGGGAACCGGAAAATGTTTTAAAGACTGATTTAAGGAATATCCTCCTAAGAAGAAAAATAAACAAAAATTTAAAGTCTATTTTGCAAACCATTTAGTTAATAACAATCATAACTACACCACTTTTAAACAAAATTTGAAGGCTTTACATTTATGTAGCCAAAATAAAAATATGCAAAACTGTAGTAATTGCATAACTGCCATATTATTCCACAGTAATTATTTATGTGTCCATTCAAAACGATATATTCCTATTTTAAGATCCACAAAGAACCATCTACAAAAAAAGCGTCCACCATCATCTCAGAACGCATGTTGTTGTGGAACCTGGATACTAAAAGGTATCTATGTGTTGTTGTGACACATTTTGTAATACCTACTACACAACACTTTTTATTAAAAAAAAAAAAAATAAAAAAACATGGTGATTTGATTGTTTATTGGTTTCCTTAGGTGTTTGCAATTAGTTTGTTTGAAATGTAAAACATATTAGGTAGTAAAGTTAATCTGATATTTTAGAAATAGTTTTGGAATAGAGACATTGTAACTCAAGGGTGCCACTCTATCGACACAGGATGCCACATTATCGACGGAGACCACTTTTCCTATACATTATTCATCATCTGCATATGTGTTTTCAGACCTGGTCGTTAAAGAATCATTCTTGCATACTAAATAATGTACCGTAAAAGAAAACGGTCAAAATGGTATCTATAGGAGTATTGAAATCTATTGAGTAATTGTGGTGATGGTATTCAATGCTCAACATGTTGATTCGATAAAAAAAAAGAAATACATATTGTTAAAATTTTATATTACGTAATAACTCAAACATTTTAAAAGTAGAATAGATGCTTTTTGAACCAATATGCACACATTTATGAGTTATCACATTTATAAGTTATCACAATTTATAAATTAAAATTATATGGATAACCTGGTTAAAATTGTTTCTAAGTGATTTATCGTTGAAAACATTGTGATAGTTTGTTTAAGTTTTTTACCCGTTTTGGGGTGACACCCGGGGCGGGCCGCCCCCCTTAACTACGCTTCTGCTAAAGTGACTTTTTGTGTTTTGTCTATAATGGTTGCCCTGTCAACGGTTGGCCTTCAAACTTAGACTCAACACAAAAACTAGCACAATATACTATTGTTTTCACTTATTGTTTCTGATTGAATAAAACTTATTGTTTTCCCTTACCATGTAGTGATGGTAGCAGACGAAGATTAAGGAATTCTGTGTACTGACTTGAGAAATAAGCTAGTTCAAATGTGAAATTCAATTTTTATTTATTTTTAAATTATATTTTTGCAGAAATAAGAGGTAACGAAAGAAAACGTTTATCAAAAGTCTATACATTCACAAACCTTTTAATTCAATAAAGAAAATAAATTCAACCAGAAATTATATAAATTCATACAAAAAATTCAAGTCCAAACGAGAATTTTTTTTAGACAAAAACCGGGCACTAAAAGAGAGTCAAAATTAGAAACATACTTTTAACAAATGCAAATAAATAATTTTGTCCTAAAATATTTTACGTAGATTAATAATCTGTTTTCTATTTAAAGATTTGTCTTATACAACAACAACAATTTAAATGATTAAGTTTGTATAAGTTAAAGGAAATATATATATATATATATATATATATATATATATATATATATATATATATATATATATATATATATATATATATATATATATATATATATATATATATATATATATATATAATATATATATATATATATATATATATATATATATACATATATATATATATATATATATATATATATATATATATATATATATATATATATATATATATATGTATATATATATATATATATATATATATATATATATATATATATATATATATATATATATATATATATATATATATATATATATATATATATATATATATATATATATATATATATATATATATATATATATATATATATATATATATATATATATATATATATATATATATATATTTATATATATATATATATATATATATATATATAATATATATATATATATATATATATATATATATATATATATATATATATAATAATAATATTTATTTAAATGATCTTAAAAACATTTTGATATAATTGAATTAAAATTCAAAATTCACGTGATAATCGTTCGGAAACAAAACGTCTTCCGATACAACGTAAATACATAATTTATTTATAAATTTTATTGTTTTGATTTAAAAATGAAAGTGATTTGTAAACAACATTACTCAATATTTATTTCTTTAGGTTAATGAAATTTGTTTGCGGCGGAAGAAATTAATGTGAGTGTTTATACTTTATATTGTACTGATGAATGCTATTTATATTGAGGTTTGTCGACGTGAATTGAAATGTTTTACATTAATTACGATAAAGAATGATGAAAATGTTGTTATGATAAGGTGAACATTCATACTTCTGTATTTTAGTGTTTTTTCTTATCACTCAACACGTGGAAGAAAAACATATTGTTATTGGTATTGGTATACTAATGCATGGGTTCACAAAATATAGTTTTCTAATCTTTAAAAAGTATATCTTAAGCTAACGGCAGTATTTGTTTAATTTATTTTTTGAATAGGAACATTTATAATAAAAATAATAATAATAATTTCTATCGTCTGTGTCTGCGTTGAACATTGTAGATTCATTGGTATATAAAATTAAAAAGCCACCAACTATTGATATAGTGATCGTAAAAGATTTACGAGAGAAACCTTTTTAATTCAATAAATTCATACTTCGATATTTTATATTTAACATTTTATTGTTTTTTGTAAAATTACGTCAAATCATTGCATGTCTTTCAGGCTTGGTTAACATAACTCGTTTCATCAAAGAAATATCACACCAATTATGTATCTGAATTGTTCTTTACAAAAGCATAACGTGAAATTACGTTTAATACATAAGTGAATAATGCAAATAAAAACAAAACTTCTAAAACAACGCATCGATAAATCAGAGACTATTTCTGATTTTTTTTAATAATTTGGTCGATTATTTATTTCTTGAACACTTTATCTTGAAGAAGTGAAATCTAAATTCGAATTGGGAATATTTCTTAACTAACTCAATGTACAACCACCACAAAAGTAAAAAGTATTTTCTTAGAACATCAACTTATTAATAAGTTTTAAAAGTGGATTGCTTGTCCTTAAAATAATTTGTTTATCGTTGCTGACCAGACCATCTTCATCATATGCTTGCTTGAAATCAACGTAGAAGTGAATTAAATGCTGATGTTGAAACCCCAACAATTGTCCAGAATCGTTCTTAAGGCAAACATTGATATTTGGTTGAACGCTTAAGACTTAAACCACTTGCACTTGTTATTAAAGATGACAAGCATATGATCGGTGTCCATATCAGACCTTTTTATGTTCGATGGTCAGTTACACACATGATCTTTTTGCTTTTTCGTTCTTCTGATTTTTGATTTCCACGTTACGGATTCTTTTAAGGCATGTTCCATGTTCCGGTACAGTTTCCGAGATAAGCCGATGCCAGGGTACAGAGTTCATAACAAACTGTTTTTACAGAAATGAAAAAATTTTGCCTAACCCAAATTTTAGTCGTAATTAGTCCGTTATGATATTAAGGTTTGCATAAAAACCTTTATAGCGAGCTTCGATTCAAGAAAAACGCACGCTTTAACTAACTTCTAACATGGAAACCAGACGCTTGAATTGCATTTGTTTGTTAGCACGATAAACTCGAACTCGGAAAACCCGGGTTCGACTCCCATCTAGGTCAAAGTGTTTTGAAGCAAAACATTAACAACCATCAACACCTCGGTTTTCCAATTAAACTGAATGTCAACCAATATGGTTAAATTTGAAAACCATTCTATGGGATGATCACCCATTTATTATAAAATTGAGCGAATTTTTGATTAATGCAGATGAGGGACACTTGTTGACAGTCTGCGTCAACAGTTTCTATATGGAACATATACGGCAAAAAAAATAAAACAAACATCAGTCATCAGTACTCAGTAGTCAGTACCATATATACATTTGTCAAATTTAATTTGATTCTTTGGAGGTAGAACATGATTCGATTATGTTAAATGGATGTTTCTTGGAAGACATCCACGTCTACTCAATTGGTGTTCAACCGGCACCGTCTGCGCCATTGTAAAATTTAACAATCCTCTAAATGTAGAACACTAATCGGATTGATTTAAGTTTTGTGAAGCTACATTTTTTTTAATAAAAAGTTTTGTGTAATAGGAATTACAATATGTGTCACAACAACGCATACCTTTTCAGACCCACAACAACATGCGTTCTGAGGTGTTGGTGAACGCTTTTTTTTTAATCTTTGGGGATTGAAGGCACACGAGACTATTGAGTTGGGCAAACTATTCCATTTGTACGATGTACGGACAAAGAATTACCTTTGCATTTTTTCACTATAACAGTGATCACAACAATTTGACTGCCTGCACAAATTGATTGCGGAGGGAAAAATACGTTAAAGGCATGATCGCTCTGATTTCGTTCGAGCACTGCTGGTGACGATATTTATAAAAACAACGAGATCAGCAACAGGCAACATCAAGATTTGATGTTAAATTTCGATTACCAACAATTCGTATAGCACGCTTTTGAACAGAATCCAAAAGAGTTAGTATAGAAACAGATGCAGCGCCCCAAACTTGATAACAATACTCCATACGCGGACGAATATAGGACTTATAAATGTGGAGTTAGTAATTGGAAATTGTGAATCCCAATAAATTAATGCTTTCACATTCGTCTGTTTGTTCGTGACACATGCTAATTGAAATATTTGATCAAATTGGCATGCCATATTCGAAAAGCCTTTGAGATGTCTAATGCGATAGCGTATACATTTCACCACCTTTATCAAGTATGATATTCCAAAGATGTGCTACATAGTTCAATAGATCGGTTGTTGATCTTTTGTTTCTGAAACCGTATTTTAATTTTTGTGTGGTCTGGTATATATTTTCACCCACACAACAATTTGGAATAGCTCCAGAGTCGTCAAAAAAGTTGGACAACTCTTTTAATGTTGCCCACCTCAAACAGCAATCTTCGTTGGACCAATCTTTAAACATTTTTAACTGCACGTAATCCATTAGACGATCCAGTTAAAGTTTTAATCAGAGAACATACAAAATTTTGATGTTTTGTACACCTTTAAAATCAATATTATTTATAGATGTTTCGAAAGCCATTGTTCATAAACGTTGTTTTGGGTTTGGCAATTTTATCTACCTCAAAGAATTTTCTGTTGAGTATTGCAAAAGAAATTTCCTACGTGAAAGAAACAAACCCCGTATGGTAATAAATAATAGATTGATCTGAAAATTAAGAAACATTTGTAAAATTTAACACCAAGCTTCAACTTTGTAAAATGGATATTGAATTTTTTTTGAAGTGAAATTTCTTTAGCGACGTATTTGTTTAAAATTTTATGTTACGCAATAGATGTAACGTTAAAGCCGGGCATTCACATACAACGGAAACAGAAACCGAATTTCATACAAATTTGACAGCAACTGAAACAGAAACCGAATTTAGAAACAGAAACGGAAAATTCGTCTGTTTTGTCTGAAACGGAAACAATTAAAATTGAATTGTTTCAGTACCGAAACTATCACATGACCAGAAACTGTCACATAATATTAATTATTATTTTGAATTGTGAAAGCTTAAACAAAAGCTTTGAATTTTGAATTTAATAAATAGGTTTAATAAATAGGTTTAATAAAAAAAAATTATTTGTTTTTGTTATTCTTCAATTTTATTATTCATGATGGATAACAAATTCACAAACTCAAACAAAATTCGGTTTCCGTTTCTGTTTTATTATTCACCACAATCAACCAAATTAGAAACAGAAACATAAACTGAAAATTTTCAGTTTCGGTTTCTGTTTCTGTTGTATGTGAATGCACGGCTTAAGTATAAATATAGTATATATGTGTTTAAACATTTATATTTTAAAGTTTTTACATGTATTTGTTCATTTTGTATTTGATTTGATTTGTTTTTTTACATGTGTAATCAATCCTGATTCCTGCTGTTATATGTATTTATGTATATATACATAATAACCTTATATTAATGTTTTTATATTTATAAATTTGTTTATTAATTACAAACACCAATATTTTATTTGCTTATTTTATTTACGACCGCTTTTGATTTTCAAAAATTATCGACAGATTAAATTTGCAATTATTAATTCAAAATATTTAATACTGGGATTAGGGATTATGCCACTAGCTGGATGATTGGCAGCCCCATTGTAGTTTTGTTCCTGCAAATTTTTTAAACAAATTTGCTTTTTATCTTTTATTTTATTTTTATTTTCTCTATCTTATCATGAAATATTGGCCTATGTCATATTTTATATGTGATTTATTTTTTATTTATCCATTATTTAACAAAAAATATAAAATAAAACAAAAAAAAGATTTGCGTCCATTAACTTCCTTAGAATGTTGTTGTGGGACCATGTTGTTGTGGGACCTTGGTCTTAAAAGGTTTTTATGTATTGTTGTGACATGTTATGTATTGTAATGCCTAATACACAACACATTTTATTAAAAAAAATACTGTAAACAAAATATATAGACCTTTTTCCCGAAAGAAACATGACAGTTGTGATCAGGTGATTTTTGTTTCGAAAACTTTAAATAATTGTTATTTCTTGGAATTTACCGCTCTTTATTAAACACAGCAGTCAGCACTAAATATCACTGAAATTGTAGATATACATATTTAATAACATAAATCCACACAAAGAAAAAATCATTTATTGGTATCGCTACGTTGATGATATAATTTTATTATTCAAAGGAACGAATAGACAGCTTAATCTATTACACCAATACATAAACAGCATAGAACCTTCCATTAAATTCACGTTAGAAAATGAAGAAAATAACACAATAAATTTTTGGATTTGTTAATCAAAAATGTAGATTCAAAACACACATTCAAAATATTCAAAAAAACCAACCCAAACGGATTAAACAATAAATATTAAATCACATCATCCATACCAACATAAACTAGCTGCATACAACCACATGATCAATAGATTGAACAACATACCAATGAATGCAGAAAATTTTAAAGACGAATTAAATAACATAAAATACATAGCCAGTAAAAACGGATATTAAAACGAAATAATAGACACATTAAATAGAAAACATAAAAACAAGAAAAATTTGCAAACCCTAACAACATTGAAGAATGAAGAAAACTTAGCAGGCAAAAAATACATAGGCGTAACATATAATAAAACAACATTCAAAATAAGGCAAAAACGTTAAAAAATATGGATATATTGTAGCTTACAAAAACAAAAATAAAATAGAAAATTACCTAAAAACCAAGAAAACTCAAACCTTAGACACAATAGGTGTTTATAAAATTACCTGTGATGACTGCAGTAAATTTTATATAGGCCAAACGGGGCGGTCCTTCACAAAAAGATTTATTGAACACACCAGTGAAATTAATAAGAGCAATCCAAAATCTAGATATGCCCAACATTTAAAAAAGAAAAACACAAATACACCAATATCAACACAAATTTAACCATATTACATAAAAACGAAAAAGACAACATCTAGATAGATTGGAAGAAAAAGAAATATATAAACATTAAAACAATAGCAACATTTTAAACGATAAAATCAACACTAAAACTAACAAAATATATGACATAATAGTAAAAAATAGCAGTTGAAATAGTATATAAGTAATAGTTTAAGAAAAAATTGTAATAATAATTTAAGAAGTGAGGATGACGTAAGTCGAAATCGATATTCAATAAAATAAAAATCGATATTCAATAAAATAAAAATCAAATTCAAATTGTTACTATAAGGAAGTTTATATTATTATTAATAAAATAAAAAATTAAATATAAACAGTAAAGTGTATATTTTTAAATATTGCATTTTTAATCAAAAGTGACAAAAGCACACAAACAGTGAATAATACCATAATAACACATATACAGTCAACTCTCCTATAACGCGGCACTTTTAAAACGCGATTTCCATATAACACGCGGTGAAAACTGGGAACGTTCTCCTATAACGCGACGAAATCTCCTTATAACGCGTTTTTCATTAAATTAAATTTAATTAATTAATGATTAAATTATCGAAATAAATTATATATATTTGACATTTTATATAATTTATTCATGAATTAATCACAGCCCAATAATGCATTTTGAGAATGCAGGCGATCTTGATTTGGCGGCGATGATGTACCTATGTGACCAATTTCGATTTTTTGGAAACTGTGGAAACTTATTTTAATAAAATTTAAGTATAATAAAATAAATTAATATTTTTCATTTTTTCACTAGTTTTGACACAGGGTCGCTCGAAATTTCTTACGAAGCTTAGTGATATTCAAAGATTAAAGTTAAATTGCGCTCGAACGGGTTATTTGATTTGATTAAATTTATTTTTGTTTGAAAGCTACTTAGTGAGGCTTTATAAAAATACTGACCAAAATTTATATTTTATATGATTTTTTTAATTTCAGTTCTTCCAACATGGTGATTTCAAAACGCAAGGTTTTGTTATCTTTTTTCTTATATGTTAAAGATTTATTATTTACTAAAGAAAACTGAAAAACACACTAAAATTACAGACAAGCGCTATATTTTTGTTTGAGAAAAAGGCATTTGAATATATAATTAGTGTTTCTTTGTGCCATTCACTAAAAGCAACTTTACCAATTCTATTGAACTGTTTCTTGTTTATAAGGTATTAAATACGGTTTGACCCGTTCGAGCACAATTTAACTTTAATCTTTGACTGCCGCTAAACCTAAAAAATTTCGAACCACCCTGTGTCTAAACTATTAAAAAAATAAAAACGTAAAAAAATACTTATTAATTTTTTTAATTATACTAACGATTACTGAAGATTCAAAAAAATCGAAAATGGTTCGGTTCAAATTTCTTATTTTATCGGCGTCTTTATTCGATTTTCCTTCTAGGTTTATTTGTATAAAATTTAATTATTTCTAAGATTCCATACAACGCGGTACGAAATCATTGAATTTATATTAGTTCTCAGTTTCTCATAACGCGTATTCCATATAGCGAGAAAACGGCTTCCATATAACGCGATGTAAGTTTATATGATTTTCTTCTATATTTCTTTCTTTCTCATAACGCGGTTTCCATATAACGCGGGACGAATTAATCGCGTAATAAGAGAGTTGACTGTATACGTATTTGTCCAAACCACATCTCCATCTATAAAAGTTTCACTTCAAACTTGAGCTTATGTGGATGTCACACATATTTTTTTGATTTTTTCAACGCTAAAAAGGCCAATATGATCGGATCCGTAACTGTCAGCAGTTTTAGTAGACTTCGTGTTATCATGATTCAAATTGGTAAATTTTTTCCACATTAAACAGAAATTTTGCATAGATCAACCTCCTAATGTAAAATTTAGCCAAACGGTTAATCATGATTCATGACACATGATTGCGATCACCAAAGCTTTTGGATTGGTCAAAAAAAATTGGATGGATTCAGAACCATTTAGACATTTCTGTGGTACACCACAAGAAGCACAAGTATGTTGCTCGGGAACCGGGGTATGAGGAACACGGTTCGTATCTTATTGAGCATGTATGAAATAATGTTATTTAAAAAAAATCTTAAACCGGTTCCGTTTGCTTTCAATGTCGAATATGATGCCACAATACCGGTATTCAAATTTTGGTCGGGTTTTGAATGCTCTATACAATAATATGCTATATATGCCCATATTATGTTGCCATACTAATCTGAATTCACCTCAGCGATAGCGACATCATCAGTGTTCGTCATCATCTGTTATGAGGCCATTGGCAAGATGTTGTTAGTTTCTAATTTTATTTTTAGTTCAGATATTTGCTAAGTTTAAAAGGAAAAGGAAGTATAATATCATTCAAGTGACTGAAAATTCTAAAAGTCTATCTATACTCATTCCGTCCATCCTTATATACAGAGATTCTACTCTATCTAAATAGTATCGCTTGAGGAGTTGTCGCTTGATTCTTGAAGTCAATGAACAATTGAAAGAATGTATGAAGAGATCTTATATGCTCAGCAAAATAATTTTGATTGCTTTCCTCAAAGTTTGGCATCAGCACAATTGTTTTTCAATCTACGTCTGTTTGTCCATTTCCTATATTGTTTTGAAAGCGTTTTTTTGATATTTTGGTACCATTCTCTTAATTTCTTGATTGTAAGGTAATCTTCAACCAAGAATGAAGATCTTAGTCGTTGTTCTTCGGGCGTAAAAGATAAATATAAGTAGAGGAACATAGTGACGGAAGTAACTTGAAGTAGTGACGGAATCGGCGATATATGGAAAAAACACAAATAAAATACAATAACTTTTTGGCAAAATATCATATCTATACTGTAGGATACATTTTTGTATAGTAGGAGATCATACTCTGGACTATAGAGTATAATTAAAAGTAAAAACAATTCCGCTTTTAAACCTGTTTCTTTTTATATTATATTTTAGTTCACAGCGAGTCATAGTAATCAACAACAATACTAAAGAATTTCTATTTAAATATTTTACTAATTGAAATTCGACAACAATTTGAAACATAACAAATGAAGATCTACTACTTAAATTGAATACAAAATTGTATTTTTTAGATAACTCATATTCGCAAGGTGTGGCTAAATCACTTTTTTTATTTGATTGACCAGTAGAAAACAAATGAAAGGCAAAACGATTTTTGGTTTGTGGTAAATAAACATTTAACTGTAATCAGTGAGCTTCCGGCATTTTATCAAATCTACCATATAACATTGTTATTTTATTGTTGGAGTTATTATTATAATTCAAATAAATTTGAACATCGTAAATTGAATTATTGAAACTTCTTTGAGAAAACAGTGATTGAGTATGACATTATAATATAACAAATAAAAAGAGTTTTAACTTTAAACTGAAGAGAACAGAGAAAGAAAACAGATGTTCGCAAATCTGAATTCAATATTAAACAACTGAAACAAATATTAAACTCGACGCTTTAAGCGTTTTTGTTTATTATTGTCAGATTTTATTACATATACTTTTGAACTTGTCTTAAATTATGTAAAATTTATCAATGATTTTATTTTTGCACATTTTATTTATCGTCATCTAATTGTCCTTCTCGATAATTAATGACTGAATTTTTTTTCATATCAATTTTTTTTAACACATTTGTTCTGAATTAGTTATCTGATTCTGCAAATTAAATATATTTGTATTTTTACTTTCAGGTTTTAATAATAAAGAATGTCGTCCATTCATTGTTGATGGTCAGCAAGTGGGGTTAATTCGACCAAATGTACTTAAACAACTATTTAGACATCCAGAAATATTTTGCTTTCGTGAAAATGATAATGACACTCAAGTAAGTTTATTATTCATTCATATTTGCTATTTGAGTAAATGTTTTGTAAAATTAATTATTAAAATATGGAGGGACTGAAATCTCAAGCTCTGAGATATCCATACTTCGGTTTTGGTTACGGATTTTGATATAGTTTTCGGCATAAAACTTTTATGAGGACATTGTTTTTCGTTTTGGGCAGGGATGTATATCAAACACAACTCTTTGTTAAAGTACATGTATTTTTTATCTCTGTTTAGAAATTTATTACAAAACTAGCCCGAAACATCAATACGTTGCCGGAAAATCATAACAGATCATATATTTTTACATACATTTACATACATTTACCCGCAGAGGTTTAAAAAAAGCGTTAATCAACACCTTAGAACGCCAGTTGTTGTGGGGCCCAGGTCTAGACCTAGGTCTTAAAAGGTATTTATGTGTTGTTGTGACACATATTCTAAACCCTATTACACAACACATTTTATTAAAAAAAATATTGCGACGCTGATGCATAGGCTGACTTCACCACAGCTCTGGAAACATAGTGTTCTGGATATATAATGAGCTAATATCCATAAAATACTTTAATTAAAAGCTAACCAATATTATGGACTTCGAAGTTCTAATAATAAAAATATTAAAGCAGGCAGTAGTATCCCAACAAACATAAATTCTGTTGTACGAGAAAAAGTAAAAAAAATTTTATCAGAAGTGACAAAGCGGAAGATAGGATGCAGAACTGTTGTAAACCGTACTAAATGTGTATGTACCAAATTTCATCCAACTCGATTATCAGGTACAGAAGCTATTGAGCTTCCAAAATAACAGGTGCTTGGAGGCCCCCCTACCACTTTGTTCACTATCGCTAAAAAAACTAATCAGTTCCTTGCCATACATATAAGCATCTTTTTGCAAAGCGTAATCAAAATTACTTAACGAACGAATGTTGTATGCTTCCAACAAACATTGAAACAATAAACAGGTGTTCGGGAGGACCCCACCACTTATCCCAATATTGTCCAAAAACTAGTCAATTCTTTGTCAATAAAGTCTTTATCTTTTTTCAAAGTGCCATTAAAATTGATTAATGAATGAAATCTGTATGCTGCCAACAAACTTTAAAAATAAGTGTAAAAAGTCAGCAGTTGTATGGTAGATCCCCCGCCACTTTGATCAATGTGTCCCAAAAGATGATAATTATCTTCTCACACTAATTGAAACCTTTCCATAAGTTTTATCATAATCACTTCATTATTGTAGGCTGTGGTGTGCATAAAGATACTGAAAAAACTGCCAACAATTAAAAAAAAAATTTTTTTACCGGAAGTAAAAAGCCGGAAGTTGGGATGCAAAATTTTTGTAGATCATACTGAATGCTTATGTACAAAGTTTCATCCAATTCGATTATCAGGTACAGATGTTATTGAGCTTTAAAAAAAACAGGTGTATGGGACACCCCCCACCACTTTGTTCACTATCGCTCAAAAACTAATCAGTTCTTTGCCATACATGTTTGCATTTTTTTCCAAAGTGTCATCCAAATTGGTTCACGGACGAATGCTGTGTGCTCCCAACAAACATTGAAAAAATACTGACACAGTAAACAAGTGTTCGGGAGACCCCGTACCACTTATCCCAATATTGTCCAAAAACTAATCAGTTCCTTGTCATTTTAGTTTTCATCTTTTTCCAACGTGTCATTAGAATTGATTAATGAATGAAGTCTGTATGCTCCCAACAAACTTTAAAAACAAAGTGTGAAAAGTCAGCAGTTGTATAGTAGACCCCCCGCCACTTTGATCAATGTGTCCCAAAAGATGATAATTATCTTTTTACAGTAATTGGAACCCTATTTCATAAGTTTCATCATAATCACTTCATTATTGTAGTTTCATCATAATCACTTCATAGTGTGCATAAAGACACTGAAAAAACTTTAAAAAAGTACAAAAAATTTTTTTTACCGGAAGTAAAAAACCGGAAGTTGGGATGCAGAACTATTTTAAAGCGTACTACATACTCATGTACCAAGTTTCATCCAATTCGATTATCAGGTACAGAAGTTATAGAGCTTTCAAAAAAACAGGTGCTCCAGGGACCCCCCACCACTTTGTTCACTATCGCTCAAAAACTAATCAGTTCTTTCCCATACATGTTTGCATCTTTTTCCAAAGTGTCATCAAAATTCGTTCACGAACGAATGCTGTGTGCTCCCAACAAACATTGAAAAAAGTGTGACACATTAAACAGGTGTTCGGGAGGACCCCCACCACTTATTCCAATATTATCCAAAAACTAATCAGTTCTTTGTTACTTAAGTCTCCATCATTTTCCAAAGTGTCATTAAAATAAATTAATGAACGAAGTCTGTATGCTCCCAACAAACTTAAAAAACAAAGTGTGAAAAGTCAGCATTTGTATGGTAGACCCCCCACCACTTTGATCAATATGTCTCAAAACATGATAATTATCTTTTCACACTAATTGAAACCCTATTCAATAAGTTTCATCATAATCACTTCATTATTGTAGGCTGTAGTGTGCATAGAGACACTGACAAAACTTCAAAAAAGTACAAAAAAATTTTTTTTACCGGAAGTGAAAAACCGGAAGTTGGGATGCAGAACTATTTTAAACCGTACTACTTACTCATGTACCAAGTTTCATCCATTTCGCTTATCGGGTACAGAAGTTATAGAGCTTTCAAAAAAACAGGTGCTCCAGGGACCCCCCACCACTTTGTTCACTATCGCTCAAAAGCTAATCAGTTCTTTGTCATACATGTTTGCATCTTTTTCCAAAGTGTCATCAAAATTCATTCACGAATGCATGTTTTATGCTCCCAACAAACATAAAAACTTTGTGGAAAAAACCACCTGTTGTATGGTAGACCCCCCATCCCTTTATCCAATGTGCTCCAAAAGCTGATAAAATCTTTCTCGTGTTATTTAAAAGCTTTTCGCAACGTTTCATGAAAATCGATCTGTAATTGTAGGCTACAGTAGGGATAAACACCTGAAAAAAAAAACTTTTTAACCGGAAGTGACAAACCGGAAGTTGGTATGCAGAAATATTGGAAACAGTATTAAAACCTTATATACTAAGTTTCAATAAGATCATAGCTCGGGATCAGAAGTTATTCAAGATTTAAACTTAGAGGTGTTCGGGAGACCCCCCGCCATTTTGTCCAAATTTAAAATGAATCCAGATCTTCTATTTTCAAGTGAACCTGTATCATTTGCCAAAGTTTCATGAAGTTCCTATGCAGAAAACTCACCCACCCACCCAAAAATTGAAACTTTTTTCAAAATTTCAAAAATATTCCAAAAATTATAATAAAATCAAAAATTTTAAATTTTTCAAAATTTTAAAAATATTCCAAAAATTCTTAAAAATCAAAAATACAAACTTCTCAAAATTCTAAAAATATTTCAAAACTATAACAAATTCAAAAATTTCCATGTCACATTTACGTCATACAAACAGCTAAATTTTTTTTTCCAAAAAATTGGCTAAAAAAATAAATGAAAAAATTTTTTTGACTACTTGACAATATTTTTGTGACAAACTTATAATGCAATAAAATTCTCAATAATAATAATATCATGTTCATTACATTTCATTTCATCCAATTAACTAATTTTATTATTCTCTAAAAAATAAATGAAAATCATTCTTTTGACACACTTGACATTATTTTTTTGACAAACTTATAATGCCATAATTCTTAATAATAATAATAAAATTTCATGTCATACAAATAATTAATTTTATTTTTTTCTGAAAAATTGGGTAAAAAAATAAATAAAAATCTTTCTTTTGACAGACTTGACAACATTTTTTTGACAAAATTATAATGCAGTAATCTAGTTTTTGGTCTCACATACCAATCCCGACCATCAAGATTTCTTCAAATTCAATGTTTCTATTCGTAATCACTTAAAATGAACGTTTTTTAAGCAAAAAATATGCAAATTTCCTTGTTTTGACACACTTGACGATTTTTTGACAAACTTCCGGGACAGTTATCGAACACATCGTCCTTTCGGCTCTTCCCATTGAGCAAACGTATTTTTAGAAATTTTTTGAAATCCGTCCATCGGTTTTCTAGATTTCGTCGGTTGTGTTGGCCGGCCGGCAGACAGATATACATTATTTTTTTTTGCTTTTTAGAATCAGTAGGTCGTAAAACGTCGAGAAATGCCAAAAAAGTGGGGGTAAGAATTTCACTTTTGCTCATGAATTCAATACTTTGTTTTTTTCAAAACCGAAGTAATATTGTATCGGTATGTCGATTCGTATGATCTTGTATTTTTGCGGAATTTGAGATTAAGTTTAAATAATAGCCATAATTGTTGTGATGTGATTGATAAACAAGTAATTAACAAACTTTTGAGATCAATCCCTTTTAAAGGGACAAAATGTGACTACTTTGTCCGTATATCGTAAAAATGGAATGCTTCGCTCGAACCAATAGTCTCGAGTGACTTCTATAGTTGCCCATTGAGATGGGTTTCTTTGTTAATCTCTTATTTCGAAATAAATATATCAAACGAAAACAGGAAGCATTTGTGGATGTGTCAAGTGTGAAACCAACTTACAACACTTAAAGTATTGTGTTTTTGTTATGCCCAATTTCTTCAGTTCTAGATAAGTTGTCGATAACTTTATCTAGAAGGTATCTAACAAAATCGGTCTTCTTCTTCGGTTAGGGTTTATATACCAGATAAAGTTATTCGTTACTTGAGGTACCAGAGATCTAGCAGATAAGAATGAAAGTTTGACATAATTGTTAAATATATATTTAAATTTATATTTATAAAGCTAAGTATGGTGGGCAAAAACAAAATTGCAAATTTGAGAGATGATTCATGAGAATATATAAATAAATTAAATCTTTATCTGGCTTGTTCCTTTTGAAATAAATTTCTCAGTTGTATTGTGGTTTCATATAGATCGATTGTAAATATGTCGCATTTTCAGAGTTTCTAAAAAAATCTTTGAAGCTTCTAGGGAGTTCTAAACCCTTTAAAAATAATCATATTCTTACCGATCTCCGATTTGTCTTAAACTTTTTTTATAGTTTCTATATCAAAAAATAAGAGATACGTGTCCTGGCTTTTTTTTTCCCCATAATTTCGATAATATAAGTGATTCAAAGTTTTTAAATCAAGCGGTTTTCGGCGTTTCGGCTCATTTTCAACAATTGATAGCTCCGAATCCATGAGAGCTACAAAATTTTCATCAATTACACTTTTGTAGCTAAAGAATTAAATTTGAATAACAAAATATTTTTAATGAAAAATATGAATAAACTCAAATTGTTATTAACAATTAAAATTTTAAAATCGATTTTAAACAATGTTAACCAGTTTTCTAACCTTTCTACATATTTTTATCGTATTCTGCATCAAATTTCCTACAAAAAACCGTTTAAAAAAAAATGGAGAAACTGTTATTGATATAAGAAAAAAATTAATTTTTGCAGCGCGGCACGTCAGAAAAACCGGTTTTTTGCTGATAAAATGAAATCTTTTGCCCGTATCAAAAAAAGTTAAATAAAAAAGTTGGAGACAATTAAAAGATCTACAACTTTTGTTTCAACCGTTTTTCGCTATAACCTCAAAATTTTCGTAAAAATTGCAAATAATGTTGAAAGTTTCCTTTATTAAATTCTCTCAATGCAAATAGCAATTTGTTTGCAAACCTAATATTTTTGTAATAAAAAACACTTCTTGAACCAATAGAATAATTATTATAACTATTAAAAATACATTAATTTATTCAATGCGGCTCGTCCCATCACGCTCTAGAAACACTTCACGCCTCATTCTCTTGCCTTAAATCGCTTTTTTTTAAGTTTAGCAATACGTGTTTGTTGACTGCGTTAAATGAGTATAAGAAATTATTCTTTTACATTCGATATTTGAATTTCCCCTTTTTTGAATAAATCTTTCGCATCACATGCAAGATTTTGAAATGTCGGCTGAGTGGCACTTCTTCCCAACTTCGCACGGTAAAGGGCAATGTGACGGAATTGGTGGAACAGTGAAACGTCTTGCTGCAAGAGCTAGTCTCCAAAGGATCGATAATCCTATTATAACAGGAATGGAACTGTTTACTTGGGCGAAGGAAGCTCTGCCAAACATAACGTGCCGCTACTCGACAAAAAAAGATTACGAAGAAGAGAAGGAAGTATTATCAAAACGTTTTCAAAAAGCGAAGACGATTAAAGGCACTTTAAAGTACCACTGCATGATTCCAATCTCCCTACAGGAATTAGAAGCGAAGCAATTCTCATTACAACAACAAAAAACTTTAGTGAAAATTTTCAAGTAGATAATGTTACACACTACAATAATATGTAAAAATTAATAAATTCTTTTGAAATGTCCATCAACTCACATAATCTTTTTTGTTTATTGTTCTATTTCCATTAATAACGATCAAACTAACATATTTGAGGACTTATGGTATAAATATTTTTATCCAGAATGACCTAATAAATACCATTGTATTTTTTTTTTAACGATTTAAGGGAAGAGAATGAGGCATGAAGTGTGTCTAGAGCGTGATGGGACGAGCCGCATTAAATAAATTAATGTATTTTTAATAGTTATAATAATTATTCTATTGGTTCAAGAAGTGTTTTTTATTACAAAAATATTAGGTTTGCAAACAAATTGCTATTTGCATTGAGAGAATTTAATGAAGGAAATTTTCAACATTATTTGCAATTTTTACGAAAATTTTGAGGTTATAGCGAAAAACGGTTGAAACAAAAGTTGTAGATCTTTTAATTGTCTCCAACTTTTTATTAAACTTTTTTTGATACGGGCAAAAGATTTCATTTTATCAGCAAAAAAACGGTTTTTCTGACGTGCCGCGCTGCAAAAATTAATTTTTTTCTTATATCAATAACAGTTTCTCCATTTTTTTTTAAACGGTTTTTTGTAGGAAATTTGATGCAGAATACGATAAAAATATGTAGAAAGGTTAGAAAACTGGTTAACATTGTTTAAAATCGATTTTAAAATTTTAATTGTTAATAACAATTTGAATTTATTCATATTTTTCATTAAAAATATTTTGTTATTCAAATTTAATTCTTTAGCTACAAAAGTGTAATAGATGAAAATTTTGTAGCTCTCATGGATTCGGAGCTATCAATTGTTGAAAATGAGCCGAAAAGCCGAAAACCGCTTGATTTGAAAATTTTTAATCACTTATATTATCGAAATTATGGGGAAAAAAAAAGCCAGGACACGTATCTCTTATTTTTTGATATAGAAACTATAAAAAAAGTTTAAGACAAATCGGAGATCGGTCGGTTAAAAAGTGTTCGGTTTGTAAAAGAATTGCCCATATATCAAAAGTTATTGATACGATTTTTCCCTTTCTAGAAATGGCGATTGAGTCAGAATTATGTTTCCGGGAAATTATTTCAAGTATATTCTTCCACACATTTCACTTATAGTCAGGATGGTCATTTCGTCCCGATTATCTCATTAGAGATATAAAAAGAGAGATGATTTAATCAAAAATTATTACAAAATCAAAGCTTAAAACTTTTGGCAAAATTCTTAAAATATTGCAAAAATTATAACAAAATCACAAATTTAAACTTTTTCAAAAATTCTTAAAATATTGCAAAAATTATAAAAAAATTGAAAAGAACCAAATTTTTCAAAATTCCAAAAATATTCCAAAAATTATAACAAAATCAAAAATTTAAACTTTTTCAAAATTCTAAAAATATTATAAAAATTCTTACAAAATCAAAAATTGAAACTTTTATTCAAAATTCTAAAAATATTGCAAAAATTCTATTTTTAATATTGCAAAAATTATAACCAAATTAAAAATACAAACTTTTTTCAAATTCCAATAATATTACAAAAATTATAACAAATTCAAAAATGTCCATGTCCAATTTCATGTTCCATTACATTTCATGTCATATAAATTTTCCAAAAAGTTGAATAAAAAAATAAATGAAAATCATTCTTTTGACACACTTGACAATGTTTTTCTAACAAACTTATAATGCCATAATTCTCAATAATAATAAAATTTCATGTCATACAAATAATTACTTTTATTTTTTTCCACAAAATTGTTTAAAAAAAATTAAAATCATTCTCTTGACACACTTGACATCATTTTTGACAAACGTATAATGCAATAAATAATATAGTTTTTGGTCTCACATACCAATCCCGACCATCAAGATTTCTCCAAATCAAGATTTTAAGCAAAAAATATGCAACTTTCCTTTTTTGACACACTTGACGATTTTTTTTACACTCTTCCGGTACAGCAGCAAAATGTTTGAAATCATCGAATTTTCGATCTTTGATAATTTATCATAAAAATCGATGATTTGGTATGTTGGACAGTTAAAAAAATTAAAATTTCAAAGAAATCATTTTTTCGATTCGATGGTGAGGTGATGTGATGAGGTAGTGATACCCAACATTTTGCTTCAGTTATCGAACACATCGTCCTTTCAGCTCTTACCATTGAGTAAATCTATTTTTAGAAACAAAATTTTTTGAAATCCCTCCTGTGGCTTTCTAGATTTCGTCGGTTGTGGTGGCCGGCAGACAGACACACATATTTTTTTTTTGTTTTTTTAGAATCAGCCTAAAACGTCGAGAAATTCAAAAAAGTCGGGGTAAGAATTTTACTTTTTTCTCAAAAAAGTAATACTTAGGTATTTCAGACCGAAGTAATTTATGAAAAATTTTTAGTTGTATTCATTTTGCAAACTACATAGTTTAGTATTAATATCAATGCTTTCTAAAAGATATAAAGTGCGAGCAAACAATTCACTCCCCAAAATTGTACCCATAATTACTTAAAATATTAAATGTATCTGTTGTATACAACCGACCACCATAACTAATATTAATGGTGATTGATCTTCTGTCAAATCGTTTTTTTGTTTGTTTGTTTTCCTTTATTTCTCTGAGAGAAACCGGTTTGTCTTCCCAAAGACGTGCATAAATTTTTCATTTGATTCAAAATTGTACAATTATTGCGAGTTTCTTTTAAATCTATAAGAAAAAAACCTACCACAAAAAAATAATAGTTTCTCCCTCACTGCTACTATATAAAAAGAAATAAGAAAAATGACAGATTAGGATTTGATTCTAACCAAATATATAAATTTTAATCTTTTATCTATTAAAAATAAACTACACAATAATGAAAAGTTGGTCGCCAGCTAGTTTTCATAATATACTTTCAGGATGTATACATAACTTAAATATTTGCACATTTGCATTATAAAATAATAAAATGTTCACTATTATAAAATCACTGGAAATAACACAATAAATGTAAAATACTCTCGTAATTATTTTCATTCATTTTATAAAAATTAGCACAACTAAAAATAATAGACTACTTTTTGTTTCGTTTTAAATTATTTAATTGTTTTTAATTTATAATTTAATACAATAGTTGGTTGTTGTAAATAAACAGAAATGCAAATGGCGAAATGAGAAATTGAATATGACATTTTAGCAAACACGATTTCTTATGTCTCTCTTCATACAATTTTAAAGTTATGTTCTCTCTATATTTATATATACTCTAAGGTTGTATATAACCGATTCATCCTTTACTTAGTCAAAAATGGTCGATGCAAAATTTTTGATCATCTCGATTCTCAAGCTTACTAGACGATGATAAATGACGACAAACAGTAGGACGGATATAGGGCAAATAGAATTCTTTGAAAAAAATCGTGTGCCTTAAAACACATTTTCGGTAATATGTCAAAAAGATAGAGCATGCATATGTATACTAAAAATATGCAATCTTCTTTTAAAAGTGATCCATTTATTCGAAACCACACTTGACTGGGTAAAAAAAATGTTTTTCATTTGCTATTCCTAGCCTCTCCAAACACAAAGTAACAAATTTTGGAAAGAACGCTATAGTTTTTAGTGTGTTTTCGTAAAATTTGAATTTTGTTAAAAATTTTAGCCTTTCATATTTCATATTTGGATGACATACAAAAGTGGTTAGCTTATCCCATCATAAGATTTTCAGCTGCCAATCTGTTCTGGTTCTGTTATCCAAAGTACGGAACCCCAAAAATAAGAAAACTAAATTTATTAGATCAATTCCTCATTACTTAAATCTCGGGGTGAATAACTATTAAAATCTACCCTTAAATTATGTACATATATGGCACATTTAGATCCATGTTGTTCTAGATAAAACAGTTTGAGATAACTCAGAAAAATCTTGCTTTGTCTTTACTTAAAACTGTTTATCGTCCGGTCCGTATTTTATATGATTAATATTCTTTTTCTTTTTCATAGGGAATTGTTGAACTTAATCCAGCATTTAGAGATTATAATGAAAGATCAGAAACTATTGATAAAATATTACGAGAATTTAGAAATGATGGAACATTTGTAACACTTAAAGGATGGCGTGACGAATGCTACGAAGTAAAAACAAATAGTGGAAATTCTCTATTGAAAATGGATAGATCGGCAACATGTTTACTTGGAATAAGAAATTTTGGTGTTGATATTAATGGCTATGTAAGACATCCAACCAAAGGATTGTGTATATGGTTGCAACAAAGATCTGACACAAAACAAACATGGCCAGGTAAAAAATTTATTTGAATATAAACAGGAATATTAGCATATTCGCCAAAATAACAATATTGTGCTTAAATCTTTTTATATATTAATATTGATTAACCCGTGCTAATTTATTTACCTTATTTTTTAGAACCAAAATGATAATTGGATGTCAATCAATCTTAAAAAAAAAATCAAATAAAACTTTTATTTTTTTAATTTAATCTATTGTATAAAATACAAAAGTGTCATGAAAGTTGAATGTGAGAATTTTATTCTTGATTAATCAATCAATCTGAATTTTGTGTGGAACGAATGTTTTTGTGTTTGAATTTTTCGAATAACCTTATTAAACCCAAACTTTCGATTTCAAATCATTACTTTAATGAGAATTTTCTCATTGACTTTTAACCTTTATTTTTAGCATGCCTTTAATCCTATTCTAAATCTTTGAATTCTGCTTTGTGATTCCCATAAAAGAATAATGATAGTTTTTACGATAGTTATTTTATTTCTTAAATAAATTAGGTAAATGGGACAACATGGTGAGTGGTGGATTATCAGTTGGTTACGGTATCAAAGAAACAGCAATTAAAGAAGCAGGTGAAGAAGCATCTATTCCAGAATCAATGACAAACAATTTAGTATCAGCTGGTTGTGTATCATTCTATTTTGAAAGTGAACGTGGATTGTTCCCAAATACAGAATTTGTTTTTGATCTGGAATTACCACCAGAATTCGTTCCAAGCAACTCGGATGGTGAGGTACAAGCATTTGAATTACTTCCAGCTCTTGAATGTATAGAAAAAATTTGTTCACCTGATTTTAAAACTACTAGTTGTCCTGTTGTATTAGACTTCCTAATAAGGCATGGTGTTATTACCTCTGAAAATGGTGAGTTATTGTTTATGGTTAAAATTTTCTAAAACCACTCCAACCAAAGTTATGAAATTCGAATTATATATTTTGTTTCATTTGGAATGTGTTTATATTTTTTAAAAAAGTATGGTTCATCCTATTTTTAAATACTTGGTTGAATAAAAATATAACGTTAATGTTTTCGTTTGTCGATACTCCAAAGTCACGTGTTTGATTTGAATGAAATTAGTCTCAAATGACGCGAAATGAATTTAACTTAATTAAAAAATGCAAATAGTAATAACTTTAAATATCATCATTTAGAACTAACCGTAAATTGCAAAAATACAATCATCTTTTGGATATTTAATTTAAAATAACTTGCGTCTCTCTAGTGACGAAAAAGAATATTTTAAAAGCCATCTATTTTCTTATTTTTAAATTAACAATATAATATAATTTATCAATACTTGTACTAGAATACCCGTTATTTGTTTTATTTTATTTATTGTCATTTACATTATTTTTCAACGATTAGAATAGTAGATTGTATTACTAGTGGGCCATGCCGCAGTGACGGGTGTTACATTTGTACTTATTTAAACTGATATAATTTCCAAATTAGAACAAAAATCTTTGTGTTGTGAATATAATTCATTTCAATGATTTCTTAAAGTAAAACAAAAACACGTTAAGAATTATTCAAGCGTTTACATGTAATAATAGATTTAAGCCCTGTGACAGGTGTTACGAGTACTCTTGCAAAATATGCTATCTTGTTGACGAATCATTAGAATTTAGCTAAATTAGAAATTTTTGTCTTAAAATTAATTGCTAGGTTGTGAGTTAAAGAATCTTCCGTTCCTTCACTCTAAGTATTTTGTGGATATATTACTTTTTATATTTTTCTTTTGTGACGGGTGTTAAAAGATTTGTGACGGGTGTTACGCGTATAAATTAAACATATTCTTAAGTAAATTTTGAGACTTTCTTTATTATTTTGGACTTTTATGATTATTGTTGTCTTTAAACAAAAGACATTTTTGAGAGTTTGAACTCCCTGTAAGACCATATCAAATGGAATTTCTACTCAAGTATCTGAAATATTGCTGTTTTTGCAGTTGAGGTAGTATCGTTAAATTATTCCATTATTCCATCGGTTCTTTAACTCGTTTTAAAGATCATGAATGTCGTTTTCATTGACGAAATGATATTTAACGCCCTTTGGATTTGAAGACAAATATTCATAATATTCCCAGACTGGGTTGATAAAAGTTCACCGAGACTTTATTGCCCACCAAAGTCTATCCTTCGCAGTTGCACACAGCCGTCGACAGCGCCCTTACCATGACTAGTGACAAAGAAAGCCCACTCTCCAGTGTTTCTCACTGTAATAGACACTGGAAATAGTAAATCTGTGTTTGAACTCGGCATCCGTCTGAAAAAACCATCAATTTTTTCACACAGGGATCTTGTATAGGTGAAAAACATAGATACACATAGAAGAACACATAGAGGAACGTTTTACATTCCTATTGTGCACTTAAAAAATTATAACATAAGTGAAGAAAATTGTAACGGGTGCAAGGTGTGACGGGTGTTACACAAATAAATCTATATTTTAACGCAAGGTCTATTTTAAGGCACACGAATATTTTTAAAGTATTGTTTAATCCTACAACCTTACTTTTGTAAGGTCAATACCAAATTAAAGCTAGTATACCTAATGTAGGATGAACTTTTCTATACGTTTTGTGACGGGCGTTACAGAAATACCTGCGTTTCAATTTCATCAGTAAAATGATCTACTTACCTGATCGCTTTCAATTTTTTTTTCCAACAAATAATAATGAGTCGCAGTATAGACAGCAAATGTTAATGGCGGCTTGTCAATGTGATTGACGTAAAAATCGTGTTGCTATTATAGTAAATGTTTTCCATACTAGACTTTGAAATCCGCTCACTTGGCTTGAACAAAATATTACGAAAATCGGCGAAAATATTATAGAAATTCTTTCAAATAATGATAAATTAAAATATAAACCCTAATAATTTTCTATTTAAGTATACATATTTGCAAGTTATTTTTTATACTTTCTGGTATCGATTACCGCAGAATGGCCCTAGTGCGAACGCGTTTTCCAAGCAACAGTGTTTGGAAACTCAGTTCGCGCTAATATACATAATTTATACTATTTATTTATTCAAAATTATAATAATTCATCGAACAACCATAAATTGTTATTTACTTTTATGATAAATAGCTAGGTAAAATGAAAGTTAGTTTGAATATAATACTATGGAAGTTAACTATAAAGATACATATTTACAAAATAGTATATTTTTCTACAAGAGATGAAAACGGTGTTTTTTTCGTGAGTGTTTTTATGTGAATGTTTTTATTTCATATCAATTTTTAAATTTAACTTTATATTAAGCATCGATTACACCGAGTGTAATATAATCTGCTAGTTAACGAGTATAAATGAGGGCAAGTAGCCAATTTGTCAATTTTCTTGGTAGATATGTTAGCTAGTAAACATGATTACACTTGGTAAGTTTACAAGCAACTAGTAAATACTAAATTCACTGGCCAGTAACTTGTCAATTCATTATCTTAGTTCCTATTCATATTGCTTCATCTATTTTTTAATAGCAATTTTATATTATAAATATTTTTTCCAAGATTTTAAGTTGTAAAGCTTAAAGTTGTATTTATATTATCAGGCACAGACAGACAACAAAGTGCATGAAACTGATTGAAACGTGGGTTACTTATGGAGGTATTTATATTACATTCAGTATAAAAACTGAATGATAATATAAATATCTACATAAGAAACCCATGCTTTGATAATATTTTTACCTGACGGTGCCGGATAATATAAACGAACACTAATACGGAGATGGCGTAAAATGAAATTTTCATACAACTTTAAACCAAATGTAAAAAATTCCGTTTCATTTTTCACTATGTTTGTCGTGAAATTATGTTGTTTATTTTTTATAGTTCAGAGAGGGCGCACAAAAGTTAAGTTTCCGAGTAATATTTCACAGCAAAATAATGTTTTGAACAATATTTCTCTGCGGAATTTTGAAGTTTAATTTGTTTTATGTCATTTTGTTTAATGATAAAGCTTTGACTGCGTTCCAATTGAATGCTAATCGGTCTCCAAAATCTAAATCGTGCTAAATTAAAAAATTTGACATGGTATCGTTCCAATTCATTTCTTCTAAATGATTATAAATTTGAACACCAGGTGCTAAAACATATAGTCTTGTGACTTTTTTGCAATTAAAACTAGAAAATAATTTAGTTTCATACTTAAAAGTGAATAACCAAAATAAATAAACTTACTCTAATTGAAGCTGATAACCAAACACTGATTTGATACACAATATTCAATATATAATATATTCTTATATTTAATAATGTAAAGACTTTAAATTTTATTTTATAGTAAAATTTGAAACTGTTAACAATTTTGAAATTATTCGTAAAGTAAAATTTGAAGTCAATGTTTAACTGTCAGTTCAAATAAGTCTAAAAAAATTTGGAATGTAAATGGCGGATTTAGTCAACTCGAAAATGTGCTAAATCAATTTAGCATTGCGGAGACCATTCGCAATTGGAACGTAGCCTTAGTACGGAGATTGAGAGTAGAGAAATTTTAACGCGATCTCCAAAGCTCTCCAAAGAGATCATTTTAACAGCCGTGAAAAAGTTGTGAAAAGTATTTGGATAGAAACTTGACATGTTTGTAATTTTGAAACAAAAACTTTTTTCATTTACTGACACCAGTTGATATTAATTATTATTTTTTAGTTTTCGCGTAGTTTTTTTTTAAATTAAAATAACTATTATAAAACAATATAATATAAAACAAATCAAACGTCAAAATACCGCAGTGAAATAATGTTCAAAACATTATTTTGCTGTGCAAAGTTATTTGGAAACTTGTGCGTCATCTCTGAAATATAAAATCACACATCATAATTTCATGAAGTTTTTCCTGAAGTACTCCGTGCTAAGAAAATGAAATATGAAACGAAATTTTTTACTTCACGATACAAGGCTAAGCAAATATGCTTTCGATGTAGACAAAAATATACAAAAACTAAAAAAATAATAACAGCATATATAAAGTTTTTGTTTGAAAATTACAAATGTGTCAATTTTCTCTGCAATTTCAATCCCAATCTCCATACTAAGCTTTTGGTACGGAGATTGTCATGGAAAAGACGTGAAAATATGTTGTTTGTTTTGTTTATCTTTGTTCATATTTTTTAAATGGCTTTTATTCAAATTTTTTTTCACCCGCTTCTGCGACCGTGCAGACCTTCAGTCAATGATAGCCCCTCTGCCGTCTGAGGACGGGGCTCAACCAACTCTTCATCGGATAGATTTTTGTTTTGTTCTGTTGGTCAGTTATTTCAACATATACTATTTTAAAATAATGTATTTTATTTTCCATTTGCTTCTGCGACTCTGCAGACATTCGATCAATGATAGTCACCTCCTCCACCCCCTCCCTCAAACATCACTTGTTCCGATAGATTTTTGTTTTTGTTCTGTCGATCAGATATTATAAGATATATTATTTTAAAACAATTTGTTTTATTTTCCACTCGCTTCTGTGACCCTGCAGACCTTCGATCAATGATAGCCCTCTCCCCCACCCCTTCACGCACACACCGTTTTCTCGCAACATAATGTGTTTTAGATGAAAGATTTAACTTTAGAATAAGATTACAAACCATAAAACACGTAATACGTTTTCAAATAGCAATTATTAATATTAATTAATTTTTTTATTAATTATAATTTTTTTATAGCATATGAATTGAAGGGTACAGGGGAAAAACAACGTAAGTCCATAAAATCAAATTTCGAGAAAATTGAAGTTTTGTGTTTGAAGTCTTTAAAATGCAAGAAAATTTGTAAATTCGGATTAAACAATGAATAGACATGGTTCATAAAAGTGTTTTGAGCCGGGGCCACCAGAGGCGTTTGTTGGTAAAAAATGGTGAATTAAGTTGTTTTTCCCCTGTAAATTGGGTATAAAAAAATGTTGCGAATTCTTTTCAATTGATTTATATGGGCTGGGTTTGATATTCATCAAAATTGAATATACCAACTGAAAGCTTTTGTATTTCTTTAATAGATAGCAGCATTAACTCGATTTCGAAAAAAATGGACTTACGTTGTTTTTTCCCTGTACCCTTCAATTACCATTAAAACCGACAAAATCTGGCATTCTAAAAAATGTTTTGATTTTTTGTATGAAATTTTTTTTTTTCAAATGCTTATATGCTTTTGTTTAAGTGCTTCAGCACTTTTATTTTGATCAATAATTACTTTTAAAAATAAAATTGCGCCTAACCTAGGAATTAGCCTAAAATAATGAAATTGTGTTACAAACTGACCACTGGCGACTAGGCGAAAGTAAATTTAGGTGTGTTTGTGACATAAAAAGTAATTCAAAACGATCAAGACAAAAAATAATTTTTTTTCAAACCAATAATGCATAAAACGTAATGTTTATTATTTAAAGTAACAAAACCAAGTCGCCAAACAGTTTCAAAACATCTGAGAGTTGTAGATTAAGGGTCGGTTGTTAATAAAAATTATAATTATTAAATGAGTCAAATTTCATTCAAATCGAACGTATGGTTGTTAAGATGCCGGTAATTGATCACATAACATCATATTTTCACATAAAACAAAATTTGTCCCAATATTAATATACTTGGTGGGTTGAGAAACTCGATCGTGCCCTATCATCGAAAAATCATACAATCCAAAAATATCGATAGATCGAAAAATTAAACTATTGAAAATTACAACATCGAAAATCATAACATCGAAAGTTCACATTGTCGAAAAGTCATTGCATCGAAAGATCGTTGCAACGAATTTTTGTCGATGTACTGGAAAAATATTATTATAGCACCATCGAAAAATCAGATGATCGAAATATGTATTATCGTAATATCATAACATCTAAAAAAATTCCATATAATGAATAATTTATTACATCGAAGAAACATTTAATCGAAATATAGCCATAGGAGGGTATACCTTACTCAATGCTGGGAATATTGTAAATTTAAATGTTATCCGTAGTATATATTAATTATTATATTGATTTATATTTTATTTCTCTACATTCATCCAGATTTTTTTTGAATATGTTCTAAAAAATTTAGTTCTGACTGTTTATAATTGATTATAATTGAACTGCAAATAACTCACAAACCTTATAAAATTTCGAATAGATCGTAGATAATTTATTGGAAATCAGATAATGTACAAAAAAGTTTGGTAACATTTTTCAATAAAGTTCATGAACGAGTTCCATCACACCAAAAACCAAAAAACTTGAAACAAAATAGAAATATAATACAAATCAATATAATTATTAAAATATACTGCCGACTATCTGACATTTCAATTTACAATATTTTAATCTGGAGGAGTATCCTTGTTTTTCAATGGAAGTACTTTTCGATGTCATTGATTTATTAATTACATATTTCGAATATTTTCGTTGTTATGATATTTCGATAATATGGTGTTTTATTCTATTTTATGAATTCCGATCATTTGGTTTTTTGATTTTATGAATTAAATTATCAATTATATAATTTTCGGTGATTTGATGTTTCGATGCAATTGACTTTTCGACGAAATGAATTTTCAGTGATATGATATTTCGATCTAATGATTTTTCAATTTTAAAACCATTCGATGATATGAAATTCAGGGTATGCTCTCGGTCTACTGATTTTGGTTCTAAAACTTCGATGATTTGATTTTTCGATGTTATGATGCGGACTCGAGAAATTGTGTATTATATAAACTATTATTATTTTAATTTAATTTTATATTTTTTACTTTCAGAATTAAATTTTACACAAATTGTTGAACTGCTTCATGTACCATTACAAAGTTTATATAAATATCAAGTTAAAAAAATAGGATTGATACATAATTTTGAAAATGGTAAAATATATCAAAAAAATGATAGCAATTTGTTAGGAAATGAGGAAAAAATTTAAAAGCAAACAAACGACATTTTTCTGTTTTGTTTTTTTTTTTAAATTATTATTTTTAATCGTAATTTTGTTTTGTCAAAAAATTAAATATAAATATGTTAATTTATTTATTTTTAATATTAATATAATTATTCAATAATTTAATTTCTTGAAACAACAAAATAATACAAATGTTTTACTATGGCGAAATTCTTAAAAAGAATTCTTTAGATTAAAAACGAAAACAAATTAATTGATATTTATTTTCGTGTTTGACAATTTTGTTATTATATATGATTGGATGTTTAATATATCTGATGTTTTTTTATTACGACTTTTAATTGTTCAGAAACATTTTTTATTATAATCTAAATTATTACAAATATTATTTATGTTAAAAGATTCAGTTTATTGAACATCCTTTCTTAAAGTTTATTTCACACTCAGGTGCAGACATAGTTTATTTAGTTTAAAAATAAATTGAGACAAAGTATGCGAAAGTAATAATTTCTAAATTGATAATGTGATAAAAAACAATATTGAATGGTTATAAAAAAGTAAATGAGTTTCAATAATGATACATACATAATTATAAAATGTAAAAAGTTATGCCAAAATTAAAAATCAAATAAGTTTTATCTCGATTGTATTACCTTTATTTTTGGCTTTTATATTAAATATATATGGCATTACGTACTTCCTTTAGTTAGAATTTAAATATATTATTAAAAAAAAGTGTTTTTCAATAATTCAAACGTTAATCAATTTAATTAGAAATTACTTTCAATAATTTGGTCGTTGATTTTATTTTCATTTTTATTTTGCATTTAAATATATAAATGATGTTCGGTATTATTTTCACTTATACATATTATTGTTTACCATAATTACCATAAGTTCTTAAAAAGTTTTTTCTTCTTCATTGCAAATTTTCGACTTCTTTATTATTTTTGTATTTCAATGTTATCATCTTTTTTATGTGCAACGGTATTACGTAAACCTTAAAATTTAGTATCCGGATTAGGCCTAGTGTGATCATCCTTCTGGGTTTGATCCGGCGTCTGCGATTTAGGCAAAGCATTTTTGTGCGCCGAGTTTGACTATAAAATCTTCAGGGAGACCAAATTTGACTCATTTGTATACGATGAATTTTCAAAAATTCTTATCAAATTTTAGTTTTTTTTTTTTGAAAATCTATATTATCCTATACCTTTCAATAAATAGAGATTACCTTAAATAAGACAAGTATTATATGGGGAGAAAAATCCGTCAGTAAATATTGGACATTTTGAAAACTAGTTATAAAATGAATTCCAACGCCTAATTTTCCCTCATTTCTGTTTGAAAGTTTATAATAACAAATATTCCAACCCCTTTATTGTTATTTTGAAATAGATTCGAAAATGGCACGGTGGTATTGTGGATCAATAAACGCTATGAAGTTATTACAATTTAAAAACTTATAGCTTAAAAAAAACAGTGCTGGAAAGGGATACACTTTATAAAATATTTGGGTGACATCCTCGGCAAAGGTGGTCACCCTAATTACGACCGAAAGTAGTTTTGACTATACAATTTTGAATGAGTAGTTAGAATAAAAGTATTTACAAATTATTTTGTATGTTGAATTTGTAAAATTATAAAAAATCACATCACTTGAGCCAGCATTTTTAATTCTGCGTTATATTTCTTTATTCTTTGTGACTTAATGGTCCATGATCATTAATTCACAAACTCAGCAATATCTTATACAGTGGAAAACCATACAAATTTATTTGCTTTGTGATTAGTATTCAAAAGTTATTTTTTTAAACATAGTGGCTAGTAACAACATGATCTGCAGCCAAATTCTGTAACTGTGAAGTGTTAAAAATTTCTTCATTTCGATTTTATCATTAATTTTTCATCATTTTACCATTTTTGCGATTCTATATGCGATTAGAGTGTTAAAAAATCTAATAGCAAGCCGCGCACTGTCAAACGTCAAATATACATAAAATTAAATGTTTATTTTAAGTTTCAACACAATTTGAACGTAAATTTTTACAAATTTAGATATATGTAGGAACATTGATGGACTACACAAGTGAAACACACGACTGCTCGATACAAACTAAAACTCGATTTATTTATTTTATCTCAAGTAATTTAAAAATACAACACGACTGAGTAAAAAAAAGAATACATTAACATTATTTTAATAAACAATACATTCGATTTGTGCCGTTACGGATATAATTCAAAGTAGAATAGCGGTATATCTCATCAATTGTTCCCACTCGGCCGTCCTGGATCATCATTCGGCCCGGATGGTATTTGTTGAATGCTGGAGTCATCGTCATTCTCGCTCAGTTCATCATCTGACCATCCACAGAATCCCCTTTTCATGTTTTCAGCTGATGTAGAAGTTACGTTTGGACCTTCAGAGTCGGCAATTTTTTTAACGTCGTATCGATCGTGATCCTTAACTCGAACAATTTCGTATGGCCCCAAATACTTATCATGCAATTTGGCTGAAGGGTTGAATTGCGTGCGTTTTATCAAAACATGTTCACCAACATTGTATTTTGGTGCTAACTTGCGTCGTTTATTGTACGTTCTTTTATTTTCTTCTTGTATGGCTGAAATTTTAACAAGAGCGTCTTGTCTCATTTGCCATCTATCATCATCGTATGATTGAGCGACTTCTTCTTCTATTGCTTCTTTCACCTTAAGGTCTTCAGGGCATCTCATTTTGGTACCCGTCATTAATTCGAACGGTGATCGTCCAATACTTCGCTGATATGAATTGTTGAGGAACCTTTGTACATTATCAACATATTTAAACCAATTTTCAGGTTCATCATGACTGAGCTTTGCAAGGGCTGGTAGTATGATACGGTTGAGACGTTCAACCTGTCCAGTTCCGGTGGATACTCCAGGAGTGGATGTAATAGATACAATGCCCTCATCTTGACAGTAATCTTTGAATTCGTTTGAGATAAAAGCGCCACCTCTATCTGATACGATATACTTCGGGTTTCCAAACACAGCACTCTGCGATTTTAATTTTTGAATAGCTTCTTTTGCACTTGTTGATTTCGCTGGATACAACCAAACGAATTTTGTAAACCCATCGATTACGCTGAGTATGTATTTGTACGTCTTTTTAGTAGGCGTAAGATGTCCTAAATGATCAACGTACAATGTAACTAGTGGTGTATCCCCTTTTGGTATGGGGTTGAGGAGTCCGTCTTGTTTTCCCATCTTACGTTCGGCTAGGATGCATGGAATACAGTTTTTCACGACTTTTTTGATTTTTTCTAGAGCATCTGGGAGAAAAAATTGTCGTTGAATCAGCTCATTTGTCTTCTTGACTGCAAAATGTCCTTGGTCATGGCACATTTTTATAACTTCGGGTTGCATTGCTCTTGGAACTACGAGCAGTTGTTGGCCGCCGCATTCTTTAAATAAAATACCATGATTAGTAATATAATTCAGATACGTACCTGACTCGAGCAATTTCAAAATAGTTTTGATTTGCTCATCGGTTTTCTGCGCTGCTTTCACTTTCTTGATTAGTTCGACCTCGATTGTAAGGACAACTGGACCTCGGCTTAGTGCATCGACGTGTTTCATCCTCGTGCCTGGTCGGTGCTCCAACTCGTAATCAAACTCCTGCAAATATAACGCCCATCCGGAAATTCTTGGAATTAAATCACGTTTCTCCATAGTTGACTTGAACGCTGCGCAGTCAGTAACGATGCGAAATTTGAGTCCAAGGAGGTACACACGCAATTTTTTTAATGATTTCACGATTGCGAGTACCTCTAATTCGTAACTCGAATATCTCTCTTCAGCAGGGGATGTTTTTTTACTGTAGTAATAAACTGGGTGGAATTTTTGGTCTTCACTATCACGTTGCAATAAAACAGCCCCTAATCCGATCTTACTGGCATCTGTGTGGAGTTGAGTTTCAGCAGTTTGAGAGTAAATTTTCAATACAGGTGTTGACATCATCTTTTGTTTCAATTTTGCTACTACTGATCGTTGCAATTCACAAAACTTGAATGGTACATCTTTGCGGAGCAGGTCTGATAGTGGCTTTGCGATCATAGAATAGTTTTCGATAAATTTTCGAAAATAATTTGTAAGCCCCAGGAAACTTTGTACTGCTTTGAAGGATTTGGGCTCTGGAAACAATTTCACAGCTTTGATTTTGTTTTGTGATGGTTTGATTTCACTGTTTGAGATTTCGTATCCAAGATACTCGACTTGGGACGACAAAAATTGACATTTCTCCCATTTAATTATTAATCCATTTATTTCTGCTAATTTTAGAACACGCTTCAACCTTACGAATGCTTCTTCTCCGTCCTTTGCAGGGACAATGACATCGTCCATG
The DNA here is from genome assembly GCA_963693315.1 of Diogma glabrata. NCBI lineage: Eukaryota > Metazoa > Arthropoda > Insecta > Diptera > Cylindrotomidae > Diogma > Diogma glabrata. The sequence goes on from OY856186.1 coordinate 169,569,121, forward strand.
TAAACACAAACAATTTTTTCAACGACCAACTCTTTGAAAATGTTGTTAATATAACGTTGAAAAACGGCTGGTGAGTTACATAATCCAAATGGCACCTTAAGAAATTCAAATTGACCAAACGGTGTGACGAACGAGGTGTATTTTATTGAATCGTCATCGATTGGGATGTGGAAAAATCCATTCTTCAGATCTAGAGTAGAGAATAATTTTGCATCCTTCAACTGATCGATTTGGTCATCAATTAACGGCATTGGATATCGATCTTTGATTATCTTCTTATTTAATACGCGATAATCCACACATAATCTTCTCGACCCATCTTTCTTCATCGTCAAAACTATTGGACTCGCATAATTTGATTTACTATGACGTATCACCCCTTCATTTAACCAATCATCAGTTTGCTTTCGCACAATTTCACTTTCCAATGGTGCCAATCGCCTGGGCCGCTGAAATACTGGAACATTATCTATTAAAAGAATTTTCATTTTAATTTCTTCATTGTGAATCACGTCGTTTGGTTTATAATTCGCAATCATCTTCTTAATTTCAAAGCTTTTGGATTTGTCCACGACTCCGATTTTCAAATTAACAGTACCACTTTCAATTGCTAGGCAGAACATTTCCACTGGTACGTATTTTAGCATTCTCGTTTCGTCAGGTGTGATAACTGTTATAGTTTGGTTCATTAACTCCTTTCCAATAATACAATCGACAGGTAATAATTCATCATCAACGACATGAATGTTTGTTTGGTACGATTCACCATCAATTGTAACATTTGCAACACAAAATCCAATAGTTGTTTGTTTCTCTTTACCGACGCCTTTGAAAGTATTTTTGACAGCATTAATTTCTATATTGTGACCTAATGAGTGAAACTTTGATTTAGTGATTATGTTAAGATCGCTTCCACTATCCACGAGAGCATACAGTTGATTTCCGTTTATCTCGATTTGTTTTAAATCACCATAGTTGACATTATCTTGAGTTTTTGTAACAAGTGTTTTTTTAAGTTCACTTTGCTCACTACTTGATCTAGATTTCTCGCAATTTGTTGACACATGTCCAAAACTCTGACATTTATAACATTTTGGACCTTTATCTCTTGATCGACAATGTTTACCGATGTGACCTTTAATGCCGCAATTAAAACATACAGGCTTGGGACCACGTTCTTGTTTACTTGTCGTTGGTTCAGAACTGGCAACTGGTTTTGAATTTTTCATTTTCTCGCACATTTCAGCATAATGAGACAATTTGATCTTAAACTCCGACATTGTTAATGCACCATACAATATACTTTTGTTTATTTCTAAGTCGTTTATTCCGTTAATACAGTGGACCATAACAGCTGAATCTTCCACGCTACCCAGCTTTGCCATTTCTCGTAAACAAATGAGATATTCATCAAATGATTCATTATTCGTATTCTTTCTATTTGCTAATTTTTTATGAATTTCAGCGCTGTTGTGTTTTTTTGAACTCTGACGTCAAAAAAATGTGAAGATTTTCCCACGTGTCAACATTTGATGCGAACCGTAGACTCATTTTAGCCCTACCGACCAATAACCTCTTAGCATAAACAACTTTTTGTTCGTCAGTCCATTTTAAACAGTTACTTGCCTCATTAACATCTAATATCCATTTATCAATGGTGTAACTGTCTGTACCACTGAATTTTGTAAGTGAGTCTTCAACATCTTTAAAATTGAATTGTGATACAGCGGGACTTGAATGAACATGAGTTGCAGATTGCAATTTCATCAACTCGTTTTCCTTCTTCAGTAACTCGATTTCCTTATTTTTCAATTCAAGTTCTTTAATTCTTAATGCTTCATCACTTATAACCGTATCGCTACTACCGCTAGGTATTGGCTGTGAAGTGATAAGTTGACCTCTCGATTCCGTTAAATTGCATTCATCAATTTTGCGCCGAAAACTTTCTTTCATTATTTCATAGAAATTATCACATAAAGAATCGACCGCCTTTTGTTCTTCTTGTACCTTCTTTTGTTTCTTTCCTTTCACCTGACGTCACTCTTGTATCTTCACTAAAACAATGGAGAAAAAAACGAAAACCGTAATCAAATTAAACAACTTTTAATACACGCGCCACGTGATTTTATAATTTGACCGTTCTTCAATAAGTACCGACAATGCCGCGCTTTACTTTCGTCTCACCAATATTCAATATTTGACAACACAATTAATTCACCAATATTCAATATTTGACAGCACAGTTAATTAAAATATAATTCGCCACGATATTTTATTGTAACTTCGAATACATAAATTGAAAACACACGCCTTTATTTTCAATTCCGGATTCAAATGGTTGAGCCCCCATGTAGGAACATTGATGGACTACACAAGTGAAACACACGACTGCTCGATACAAACTAAAACTCGATTTATTTATTTTATCTCAAGTAATTTAAAAATACAACACGACTGAGTAAAAAAAAGAATACATTAACATTATTTTAATAAACAATACATTCGATTTGTGCCGTTACGGATATAATTCAAAGTAGAATAGCGGTATATCTCATCAATTGTTCCCACTTATATACAACTATTTTAGAAATTAAATTTTTAAAATTAATCTGCATTTAATTTAGAAATGCAATTTTTAAAAATCAAATCGCATGGACGTTTTGCTGTTTTTTGACATAATGTCAATAACAACAAAAGAAACGATTTCATTTCATTGCCAAACAAAACGTCAGTGTTAACTTTATTGTTTTAAAACTTCACTCACTTAGATATTTTTGCGGTAAAGTGATAAAAAACTTATCACTTCCCCACTTGACAGTTACAGAATTTGGCTGCTTCTGTGGTTAATCTGTGTTTTATATTGATTATCATTTCTCTGTTTAATTTTTAACCCGTCGTCAAAAAAGTTCGTGTTGCAGATTTAGTCAGGGTTATTTCAAAGTTACAGTTTGACCGTCCGATTACTTTATCGTTTAAAACGTTTTTAAGCGTTTTCCCCACTCTATTTTTTAAGAAACATGTATCGTCGTCTCCCTTGAACTTTTCTAACTGCCGATATTTCGGTAATATTGTTTTGTTATCTCTTCAGTTTCTCCATTCTTAAGCGATGAAACGTTATGTACTCATAAAGTGGATTGCATGATTGAATTTGTATGGATATGTATTTCTGAAATTATTTTACAGCCCAAAGTTATTCTTCAAGTTGTGGTTTTCATCCCGCGTACGGTTTTCATCCTGCGGTCGTTAAATAGTCGTAACTATTTCCAATTCTGATTGTTCATTAATTTTTAACGTCTATTTCACATGTTTGTTTGTTTTCGTAATATTCTAACGATTACAATTATTTAATATTGAATATATGTGTTGGTTTCACCTCACCCCCTCAGGGATTTCGTGTTCGATTTTAATATCCGTAGGTTATTATCTAAAAGTTGTATTGAACACTAAGTAGCAGGTACCAGTTGCGGCAGGTTTATCACACTCTAACCTTGATTTTTTTATTATTAAAAATTTTAATTTGAATTGATATAATTGAAAGACAAAAAAAATATTATTAAATTGAAAATTTAATGTTAAATATTTAAACAAACAAAAAAAATAAAATAAATCTAGTCTTTGAATAAATAAAAAAAACTACAAAATAAAAATTAATGAAAACAATTAAATTGTAATATGTATTTACATTATATTTCATATATTCACAAAAAAAATTGTCAACGAATTTTATTTAAAATAATAATATATAGTGCATTCCAATAAAAAACTTAACTAAATACAGCGATTGTTTTTCTAGTTAATATGATTTTATTTTACCCTAGACCCTTGAAAGGTAACCTGTCAACCTGTATTAAATTAAATCAAATAATTTAATTGAAATTTTGATTGAGATTTCCATTAAAACCTCTTCCGAAACCGTACGTCGATTCAGAGACTCTGAAATTGCTTTAGAGCGGTATTGATGGGTTTCGTCAGGTTGGTTACGTTTTCTGTATTATCTAAATAAGTGATTGGTTATGATGATTCGTGATATTTCGAATTTATAATAACTTATTAGTTATTTATAATAACTTAAACAACTTTTGTTGCGGATGAAGACCAAAGGTAAATTAGTTTTAAAAATTTGCAGGAACAAAACTAAAATGTAGCTGCCGATAATCTGGCTAGTGCCGATAATAGTAGCTGCCGATAATCTGGCTATCTGGTTATATGAAGACTCATTTCTTCGAGCAAGCAATAACATGGCATTATCAAGGAATACTCCATACCCAAGATTGAGGGTTCTACCGTTGACTGAAAGGAAACCCGTCAGCACCCTTAAGATATCACCTTAGCTAGTGATAGCTCATTGTTATGCAATATATCACGTTAACTCATGTCAATAGCATAAAGACTCATATGCTAACTCATATGTCAATAGCAATATATGATAAATAAATCACAAAAGTTTAGCAATTTTTAATGTTAATAATTAACGAAAAATTGAGGCAATTACAATGTTATTTAAAGTGACATCTATCTTATAAAATGACATGATACGTAACCAACGACTTAAAAAATACGAAAATTGGTGCGACGTGGCTTTCTTTAGTTATTTAATGTGACCTGTCATGACTTTTATGAATTTGCCTAGTGGAAACTGCAGCCGAAGATTTTCATTTCTTTAGTAGACGGCAACTCCTGCACAATTTTCAGTGAGTGATTCATCTGTGTAGATGTTTAACGTATTCACTGCACTGCCCGATAGCAAATTAGTTACAGATCGGTCCTCTAGCGATGGAAACACAACACTATCCTTCCTCCCTACTATCCTTCCTATCATTTTAGGAGTTGATCAACCATCACGTTCTACAGCGGCGGTGACAGAACGCCCCATTCAGGTATCATCGCTTCAAACATACCTGGATTGTGGTATTGTCCTGCATGTGATAAAAACAAACATCGGTCTTCCAACACACCCACTATCTTTAACTTCGGCGTGTTTTATTCACTCTGTACCTTTTCGCTCCGTTAAGGAGTAACTCAAAAAAGAAAAGCTATTGATTACCTTTTTGGAGATAGTATCTTCAATGGCAAACACCACCTCTGAAAGGACAGTGTCCCTAGACTTTTTTCACTTGATAAGCGTGTTGCCTATTGCTTAGCGGGCTTTGCTTCAGACAGTCATTTATAATATAACAGTAACAACCTCTCCAACGGCTTTGAAAATAAAAATCTGATCGGTCTGATGTTTATCACCTTGAAATTGTTAGTTTTTTCTGGGTTTGGGATAAAAAGTACAACCCTCACTTTTCTATACAAAGCTGTACATTAACATAAACAAAACGAACACTCTAAAGTGTAAACGGAATATTGAAAGAATATTTTTCCTAAACTAAACAAGATTTTCGCATTATTCAAAATTAATTTGGAATACGGAACGTATTGCGTTTTTTAAATAACGTTAAAAGAGTAGTGAGAAGTTGCAAAAGTATATCCTCACTGTTAAAAAAAGGCTACTAAAGCTGAAAATATGTCGATAAAGTGCGCCCAAAGCAGTGAGCAAGAGATTAAAAAACTGTAAAAGAAAAGTCCACTTGTAGGAGTCACCCCAATGCTCGATGATCAGTTCTCAAATTGAGTTTTTGACCGTACAAATATTTGTGGAAATGTTTTACATATGCCACTATCGCCAGCAATTCTTGTTCCTTTCTGGCTTGGACATCATCTTCGAGTAATAAGCTATTACTTTCTCTTGCCCATCAAATTCTTGAGATAACACTCCTCCTATACTATCATTGCTGGCATCACTGTCTAATAAGAATTTAAAATTTGGTAAAAGGTGAGCCAGATCTGGCGTAGTGCACAATATTCTCCGAAGTCCGCATCCAAACGCATCTTCTTGCTTTTCGGTTCATTAAATACTTCATCCTGCCTCGTGAGCTCATGCTGACTCTTAGCATTGGCAAAGCTTGGTACAAAACGTCAGTAATATATGTACAATCCCAGAAAACTGCGAAGTTCATGTAAATTCTTGGGCCTTAGCCATTCTTTTACTGCTGTGATCTTGTCAGCATATGTGTGTATTCCATTTGTTGTTACTTTGTGCCCCAAGTATTTTATTTCTTCTCTGAACAGTGTACATTTCTTCAGGCTCAATTTTAGTCCTGCTGTTTGGATTCGCTCGAAGACTTCTTATTAACATTATGTCGTTTAATCTAGTACACAAGGCACGTTCTCCAATGTAATCCTTCCCGCACACGTTCCATTAAACGTCTAAATGTTGCCCGAATGGCATAACATTTAGTTGCAATACTCACTATCCACACTAAACTCTGTTTTTTCCGATTCTCTTCCTGGACTTCTGGTATCATCAATTCGAGGTAATGAATAGCTATCGTCTTTGTTTCTGCCGTGTCTTCTAAACTGAATGTTTCCGTAGTCGACGCAGAATCTCATAGTTTCAGTAATCTTCCCAAATAAAACCACAGATGAACTCCATGGACTATCTGATTGCTCGATAATATCAGCCATTTTCATATCTTTTACCATTCTATCGGCTTCTTCCCGTTTTGCTAATGATTATCGACGCTCCTTTTTGTGTGTTGTTGTTTACATTTCTTAACGGTTGCTACTTCTTCACATTTGCCGACGGTTGGTCCTTGAGGATTTTTGCTTTGTCTGACAGAATTAGTGTTTTTATCGGTATTCTTAAGTTTTTATCTGGCAAAAACAATGTTTTCCCTTGATACTGTAGACCATTTTCATGGGCTTCCACAGCTCACAACCTTGGTGACCAAAAATCTCCCTCCAATGTTTCCCAGACGATTGTTTCAGAATTAGGTGGCAGCTTTTCTCGGCATTCCAATATTCGCCTTACAGTTTATTTTGCACTATTAATCTGAAGGGCCAACTTCACATTACAACGTGTAAGCACTCCATTTCCTGCGTCTACTACAGATCCATTCGGCCTCATGAAGTACGTGCTCAGAATTACTTCATTAACGATGTCTGCTACATGCACTTCATGCTGAAGGTAATTGTATTGTATTGTAATATTATATCCGCAATATTCCTTCCCGTGACAGCTGCACTTTCCCCTGTTGTTGTTTTTATTCGATATTTTTTTGCTAGTTGTAATTCCCCTCTTATTAAATCTGTTTTTATTACAAGTCCTTGTGTGCGAGTTGCTCCAGTATCTAGTATGATGATGCAATTCTCGTCATCAATTTCAGCTCCAATCGCTAGGTTGTCATCATTTCTTGCCATTCTTGAAATAGTAATAAGGGAATTACAGGTCATTCGATTGTGGAGGCCAGCTTACGCCACTTACACCTGACTCGTTTTGGTTTAACTGTTTCAAAATTATTTGATCTTACTCTTTCTCTTGCGCCTAGTCTTCAGATGCTCTCCGTTGTAGTGCCAAAATGGTTTAGAACACTACTAATGATAAATTGCAGTGCAAATAATTTACCTACACTGCTGTATGATGATCTGTGGTGTAATTTGTTGTTTAATATAACTTTTATTACACCACAAACTCTACTTATTATTTGGGAATGTAGTGATATTATTGTAACACAGCTGGCTACTACTACACGAATTTAGATAAACTTTTAATTAATTGTAACACGATTTAGATTTTTATTTAACTGAGCAACGATGAAAGCAAAATTTTTCTTCCGTGGGGTAGGAATGTAGTAAAACCAATTACAGAGTTTTCCTACAACTCCCCAAACTATATTCGCAATATATTCCAAATTTCTACCAATTAATATAAAAACAATTGACCTAAAACTCAATTAAAATTAAAAACAAATATTTCATAAATTACCTTTACTAAAATCTGGGTTGTTTCCAAATACTTGTTTAATATTTATTTTAAACCGTTTAATTTAAATAAAATCAATCAATAAAATAAATGCCAATGTAGCGATTGGCATTAAATAAAATTTTATAAAAACAAAATCAGTAGGTCAGTTGTTTCGATATCAAAAACAATAATCAACGCGTAATCGTTTTTTTAATTATATAAGTAATATTTTGATTAATCATCAGGCAGTCATTTTTACACAAATCATGAGTCAATCATTAAGAAAAAACAAATCAAGTCAGTCGTTTTTTTCAGTCATTTATTTTTTAAGATCGATCGTTAATCAATCAAGTGATTTTTTCAAAATATTTATTGATTATTTGTGAGTTTTTTTTACAAAAATCAGTCAAATCAAAAATCAGTCATTTATGAATCGTTAAAATGTTAGTGTTTCTAACTCTGCTAGTTATACGCATTAACAATACGATAAGTATAAATATTAATTTTAGAAAGTGAGCTTCGTAACTAAATAAAACAATAATTAAAAATAAATAAATAAGTTTTATGCAGAACAATAAAATTCAGTTGTGAATTTAAATAAAAATCTAAATCGTGTAACAATTAATTAAAAGTTTATCTGAATTTGTGTAGTCAACTACTATCTGAATTAGTGTAGTAGTAGTCAACTGTTTTACAATAATATCACTACATTACCAAATAATAAGTAGAGTTTGTGGTGTAATAAAACAGTTATATTAAACAACAAATTACACCACAGATCATCATACAGTAGTGTACGTAAATTATTTGCACTACAATTTAGCATTAGTAATAGTAGTGTTCTAAACCATTTTGGCACTACACCGTCTAATACGTGATGTTGACCTTCCTCGTTTTCGTCTGATCTCTGCATTCTCCTGATATGTGATCAACCTAATCACATACCCAGCATCTGATTTTATTGTCTCTCGATCTTCTCTGTAGCCTTAAAAAATCTTCTTCCTCTATTTCTACATGGCGTGCTTTGTTGTTGGTTTGACAATTGCTTGTGCTCTCTAACAAGTCAACGCATGCCAAGCTCAAAAACTGACAAATGAAAATGGTATTTTATCTTTGCATAATGCTCAACTGGGGAGAGCTTTGAGTACAGAAGTAATTCAAATTGTCATACAGTTTTATGAAAGTGTAGATCAGTCAAGAGTTCTACCATGGATAAAAGATGTTGTTAGCATAGGGAAACAAGAACACATAAAAAGATTGATAGAATTGAATATTCGTGAAATTTATGCCTCATTTGTTCAGCAACATCCCTATGTGAAAATAGATTTTTCCAAGTTTTGCAATTTAAGACGTACATGGTCTGTTCTTGCAGGAGCAAATGGCACACACTCAGTTTGTCTGTGCACAAAGGACCAAATGTAATCCTTCTCATTCATATTACACATTTCAATGATACGTAAAATCTGATTGCCATTCTAGGGTGTGACAAAGGAAATTCAAACTGTATGTAGTGCCACCAATCCTCATCAAAGCAAACGTTGTCGTTGATTTCTTGGAGTTAAAATTTGAAGAGTATAATCTAGTTGAAACTATAGAGTTTAGACAATGGGTCACAACTGATCGATCATGACTGGAAAAATATACAGCTGCACTAGAATAGTTCATCCAGATTCTCGCAGGACGTAGACAATGTGGACGATTGTAACGGCGGACTATTTCAATTTTTACTCTGAAAATAATAATTTTCTAACTCAATTATAATTTTATTAATTTTCTTAAATTGTAGTAAACGTAGCTACATTTTTCTGTACTACTGGTGACGGTTTAGTTACGTCACTTAATAACATGTTTATTTTTGCTGGAAGGGGAAAACAGAAGATCGATGGTATGATATAAAAGTACGAATTGTTTAAATCAATTCGATTAGTATATTTTGGAAACTCAAAATGAGTTAAGATAATTTTTAAAAGTTAGTCAGAATAAATTTTTAGATTAATGTATTCAATCGATTTCTATTTAATAAAAATTAAAAAAAAAAAGAAGAAAAAGATGTTTCAAAAAAAATTTGTTATTGTAATTTGATTGTAAAGGAGTGTACATTTTTACATAAAAAAAAAGAAATTAAATTATCTGTTTTGTGATGATATCAAAGTTGTCTCTTTTATTTGTTTTATTTTGATGTAATGAGTTTAGTGAAAAACAAAAAAAAAAGTTCCGCATTGATGTGTTCTTCTCAGGTCTGATATTGATAGGTTACTTTATAAAAATAATAAATATAAACAACAAATCAAACCATGGTGGACGACGAATTCTTTTTTCACCTTAAATGGAGTAACTTTCAACCAAACAAATAAGCAATTTGAAAGATTACGAGGAAATGAAGATCTATTGGATGTAACCATTGCTTGTGAAGGTAAAAAGGTTGGAGCTCATAAATTAATTTTCTTCGCTTGTGAAGTCCTTATTTCAAAGAACTGTTAATGGCAAATGGTTCACATTCAGTATTTTTTTATGGATGGTATTCGATATGGAATATTAAAAGCCATAATTCAATATATGTATTTGGGAGAAGTGCACATAAGTAGTGGAAATTTGAAAAAGTTTATTAAAGCAGCGTAATCATTACAAATGGGAGATATTAAAAATGAAGAAGACAACAGCGAAGAAACAAAATAATGTAAGTTTTTTTTTAAGTTTTACTTTGTATAATTTTTGATTCATTTTTTTAACCTAATTAATTTATTTGTTAGCAACTAATAAGTTTCTATTCGATTTTTCTGTTAATTCTGTGAATAAGAGATTTCCTAGTGAAATTCAGTTTGTTGTGTTAAATTCAGTTCCGGCGTAATATCTTAGGTTTCATATAGCTTTTTTGAGCTGTCCGGCATTAAATATAATAGAATTGTTTAGTGAAAAGTTCAAATCCTTATACAATTTACTTTCACATAGTTTCATAGCAAAGTCTCAATTTATATTCTTTAAATACAGAAAAGAAAGTCGTTTGGTTGACATAGCTGTTGTTATTTTCGTGAAAATTTTTCTTTTGTAATACAAGATGAGGCTCAGGCATATCGCTGGAGCCGCACGTCTTGTAGAGTCCATCCATTTATCATAAGCTGCAAGAGTGCTGATCGAAAGAATATCATCTTATGACAATGCATTATCTCAAAATGTCCTGCAACATGATGTATGGGATGGTTTATAAGGTTCAAAATGTAATGATTACTTTTTTAAAATCACACATCGCGTATTGTATATATTAAGATGGACATTACTTTTGTGATGGTTGTGTGGCTCAGTACAAAACAAGTACAACTTTACTAAATTTGTTTACATGAAACCGATTTCAATTTGCAAGCTGAGTGGTCATTTTTGCTACCAGTCATGGAAAAACAAAGAATTCTTTGAATGGATTTCTTTCAATGTTGCAACTTATCAATCCAAAAAATCAACTTCTACTGTTTGGAAAAGAACGAGAAAAATTTGGCATGTAATTGTCTTCGCTAGTGCTTCAAAGAGGTTCACAGTTCACACTGCTAACTCAAAGATTCCATAATTTTATTCCTGTGAACACCAAAATCACTGCAGTTTGGAGAATATCGTCTGATGAAAAAAAATCCTTCACTTATTTTCAACATATATGATCCAGATACTCAAGTGATAAATTTTTTCTAATAATTAATTGTACCAATAATGTAAAAAATTTGCAATAATGAATTTAATATGGCTAGATTAGTACAGCATTCTCTTTAATGTTATTCATGCGCGAATATTCATAGGTTTGATTATATGCAAAGTTTTTCTAGTCGAAAATTATAACTCCAACCATTGCTTTATCATCGTTATTTTAAAGAACATAGTATATGAAGTATTTCAAAGTATTTTGTTAAGGTTTGAAGATATACTTTTACAGATTATGGCTTTGAAAATTTTCACTGGGGATTTGATAGTGGTCAATATAATTATTTTTTTCAAATATAAATAAAGATCTGATATATCTTAATAATATTATTTTTGAATTTCTCAGAAAAAGAACTATAAGTGGTAAAATTTTTAGCTTTCAATCACACCTAGTAGCTGAGAGATAATATTTTGAAAGTCAAAACACACCCGAAATTTCTATTACAACCGACGCTTGTTTGGCCGTTACATGCCATATTCAAAGAATTAAAAAATCTACAGCTCCTATTGATCTAAAATTTTAAATCGTTTGTTTGATAAATTAGAACTGAATTTTCCTAAAATTTCAGACAAATCTGAGATGGTGGGTTACATGGTGGGCTATAAATGAACAACAATTGAAACAACAAATAATAATCTAAAATAATACTTTGGTAACATTTTATAAAAAGTTAACAAAAAAAATCATAACAAATTCATTCACAAATTTTATTGAGTCTTGATTAAAAAATTTAATTGAATACGAGTGTTTCTAGATTATTCCTAATTTATTTATTTAAACTAATCTGATACATCAGATTCTTTGAATCTTTTGGAATAACTGGACCTCTCTTTTGCTATAATTATAATACTTGTTGGCGTGTATACATTTGCAAATGCTATTTTAAAACATTTGCAAAGCCAATGTATTTCGTCTTCACCATATTAAAGATTGATAACATCCCAACTAGAAACATTACTTCTCTATTTCGAGTTATCCCAGCTTAAGCTTCAATAAAGCTTCGCTAAAGCTTCTAAGTGGAAGCTATTTAAAATTTACTTCTACAAAGTTTCAAAATAACTTTCACAGAGAAGCTCTCCCACCACTGAAGTGAAAGCTTTTAGAACTTAGCTTTTAAAACTTCTATATTTAATATTAGAAATTATCTAAATATCTCTCGATAAAGCTTCTGAAATAAAGTTATAGACGTTATAGCTGTCATTAGGCTTGAGGTAATTTTGGTTGTAACTGTTTAAAGTTCTTATAGAAGTACAGCTGTTATAGTCTAAAAACAGCTTTAATATCAAGGCCTTAGAAGTTTTACCGAGACTGTAATGCGATAATGAAATATGTTAAACTGATGGAAACTATTACTTCTATTATTTCAACTATAGAAGCTTTTTCGCGACAACCATTTCGTTTTTGTCAGAATAACATTGTGTACCCGGCTGTTTTGTTTTATATTGAATTATTTAGACATATTTTCTGTACAATGCAAAATATTTTTTATTTAGAGTTATGAAATAGTCGAAACAATCAATTCAACTAGAATAAGAAGCATTTAGTGGACTGGAGAATATTTAAAGATAATTTGGCAAAGCTTTATAAATAACTAGAAGACCCGGTAAACTTCGTACTACCTACAATTTATTTGTGAATAACATTTGATCAGCGATTGTCAATCCTAATCGACTTTCTATCGGCAATTCATAGAGATCAATAATAGTGACTGCATCGTATGGTTTCAATTTTATTTGGCTATTAAACGAAACTATTATCTTCTTTATATATATTGCTACGTTTTTCCAACATTACTTCGAATTGGCCTTACTCTCAATTCGATAAACGCAATTCCCAATCTCTGTCTGAACTCTGAGTTCGATCACTGATTAGTAAGCAAACACTAAAACTAATTTAAAAATTACTTTTATAATTTTAACTTCACTATCGCAGGTTTAAAATAAAACTAATTCTAATCTACAACAGACAATTGCTTATATACTGTTCTGCTTAATTTCTAGAAAATTCGAGGTCACTTTTGAGAAACCTTGAGAAAATATTAGAACATTCGATTATTTTACGTTACGTTGATTTGATTTATAAAATCATTTATTTTATGTTGACATTAATTCTAAGAATATGTACATCAACAACAACACTATTCATTTCATTCATTTGTGGTTGCGTTTTGTTGTGATTTGATTTTACTGGAAGAAACTAATAGTCTAGATTTTTCTGTAATCGTAACAATATATTTCCTCTATCCTGTTGTTTGAGACGGAACTCCTCCTAAACGTCTGTATTGTTTTTAGTGAAATCGTGTGTGTGCGATGAATAAAAACAGTATTTTCTTAAAGCCCCTCACATCGCAGCGCCGTAAAACAAACGGAAACAACTTTATTTTTTTGTATCGTCATCTTCAGAGGATAGGTTAGTTTTATACGTTTTAAATTTCAGGTTCATAGGATTTATAGTTTATGAAATAATCGATTTTAAGACGGAAACACATCGACGGCTTGTAATGGGCAAGATTTTAAATGTGGGGTGTACTTCCATTTTTCGTCCTATAGGAATATACTATAGATCTAAATTATTTTCCACTCACTTTTCAACCCGTTCGTATAACAACACAACTGGTTACACATTCCAATGTGCATCCAACACTTCCGGTATTAAATGGTTTTTTTTTGGTGATTTTCAATATTTTTTTCACCTAATAGACCAGTCTAGATACCTTAAAAACAGGGAAAAAATTAGTAGCACGATGAAAACTATTGGATAAATAAGAAAATATTTCGCAAATGATGGGAAACAGAAATTAAAGGGGATCCGACCTACGGGGATGAAATGGGGAGAGCTTTTAGGGTAGAAAATGGTTTTTCATGATTTTCAGCGAAACTAGACCTTCTCTTGAAAAAAGTTTGAAGCAAAAATTGTAGGTAATAAAAAGGTCTATAACTTTTATGTCGGCTATTTTTTAATATAACCTAAAATTTGCCGTGAAAATAGAAAAAACCGAGAAAAAAATGTCTTTTCGTTTTTAATTTTTATCAATTTTTACTTTAAACTTTTTTCGATAGAAGTTTCGCTGAAAATCATGAAAAACCATTTTCTACCCCTAAAAGCTCACCCCATTTCACCCCCGTAGGTCGGGTCACCTTTAATTTCTGTTTCCCATCATTTGCGCAATATTTTCTTATCTATCCAATAGTTTTCATCCTGCTACTAATTTCAAAAAAAGCTAATTTGACTGGTCTATAATTATGAAAAAATTGTAGAGAATTAATAAATTAAAATAAAATTTATTTATTTATTTATTTTTTATTTATTATTATTATCATTATAAAACGATACAGTTAAGGCAAGCCTTCTCAAAGTCTGTACCGAGTGATATACATTTAAAAGTAATTAACAAGTAATTAACATTAAGGAAAGGACAATACAATTATTGAAATGAGACATAATAATTACTTAATACTGACATAAAATGCTGATATTCACAACAATAATAATACTTATATATTTATAAATTGAAATATTCAGTAAATTCTACCAAACAACAATGTATGTACTTAATAATAAAGATGGATAGTGGTTTGAAAATGATAAAAAATGAAAAAAAAAAAAAAATGTGTGATTGAAATAAAAAATTTAATTATTCAATAATTCAATGGCTTGATTTGACAAAATGGCTAAAGCAGTTTCTTTTAAATATGCCAAGAGTATTTGAGCATTTTATATGTTCAGGAAGATTATTGTAGATGTTAATACCATGAACGAAAATAGAGTCTGAAAATTGTTTACACGAGTATCTGCTACTAAGAGACTGAAGTCTACGTGTGCGCAAGGAAGAACCAAACTGTAACAAAGAAGATAAATAAGACGGATGATGGACATGCAAGATCTTAAATAAAAAGCAACACATACGGTACTGTAAATAAGAAAAGAACTTGCAACCGAGTATTTGCGTAGCATAATTCGAGACATGATCATACCGCTTAAGTTTATGGACATAACGTGTACAATTGTTAAATGCGACTTACAGCGATCTTTTAGAATCAAAGTCGGAATTGTAAAACAGAACATCACAATATGTAAAGAGTGGTACAATTAGAGCTTTGATAAACAGCAAGCGTATATTTAAAGGAACAAAGTGTTGAAATTGAAGCAAGCAATGTAGAGAAAAATTAACTTTACGACAAACTTGATTTATGTGATCAGACCATGTGAGAGTATTATTAAAAGTTACACCAAGATTCTTCACAGTGTCAGTAAATTGAAGTTGGGCACCGTTTAAGAACAAAGGAGGTAACACAATGTCAAGGCGACGCTTGTATATAAAAATACACTGTGTTTTAATAGCATTAAGTGAGAGTCCATTTGAGCTAGACCACCTAGCAACAGAGGCCAAATCTTCATTGATTTGATCAAATGCACCATTAATAGCCTTAAGTTGTGCAGAATGGTACATTTGACCGTCATCAGCATATAAATGAAGTGAGCAAAAGTTAATGTGATCAGGTAAATCATTAATATACAAAGCAAATAACAATGGCCCCAAGATTGACCCCTGAGGTACACCAGAAGATAGCGGAAGAGGAAACGAAATGTTATCTCCAATACGTACACTTTGACGTCGATCAGCCAAATAAGAAACTAGGAATCGGACAGCAAATGGTGAAAATCCAAAGTAAAGCCATAATTTTTGCACCAGGCACTCATGATCAATTGAATCAAAAGCATGCGTAAAATCTAGTAGGATTAATATAGAAAATTTAGATTCATTGAGTTTACTACCAATGTCAAATACTATTTTAGAAAGCGCAGTAGAAGTACTATAGTTTTTACGAAATCCTGATTGAAAATCATATAATAAATTATTATCCTCGATGTAACTTTCCATTTGATTCTTAAGCAGTACTTCAAAAACTTTCGATAAAACTGGTGAAATGCTTATTGGACGATAATTACCAATCGAAGAAGGTTCTTTAGTTTTCGGTATTGGTAACACAGTCGAATGTTTCCAATCATATGGAAAAACACATTTAGTAATACACGAGTTATAAACATAAGTTATATAGGGCAATATATATGGAAGGATGATCAACAAAAATTTAAGGCTTATATTATCAGAACCGATCGCATTACTCGAAATGGAGCATGCTGCATAATACACATCAGACTCCGTAACATGAATAAAATTAAAAGCGCTGGGATTATCAATATTACCATATGGTAGTGGAAGAACAACGGGAGACGTTTTTAAAGTTGTAAAATATTCGTTGAAATCATCAGCAGAATATTTGGAATCTGAACTAACTGACGTAGACTCATAGAGATTCAGTGAACGTAGAGTTTTCCACACATTTTGATTACTCTTATTGAGACAATTCGAGAAATAATTTTCTTTGGCTTTGCGAATGAGATCAGTAACTTTATTACGAAATTTACGAAATATAATTAAGTCTCTGTTATTACGGCTGAGTATCCAGATTCTATAGGCCTTATCACGAATAGAAATCCAATACAAAATTTGTTGATTCATCCAAGGGGTAGAAGTGTCTTTAGAAATCAATTTACATTTCAACGGTACACACATATCATAAAGATGTAATACTAATTCAGAGATGAATTTAACTTGGGAATCACAATCAAGAATATGATAGATTTGATCCCACGGTAGTTGTAAGATGGTCTGGTGGAGTAATTCAAAATTCAGTACTGACATATCTCGAACCAAGTGAAAATTATTTGGTGGCTTTGGTAGTCTGTAATTATATGACATATACACAAGATCATGATCAGCAATACCAGGCAGTGCAGATTGACCGAACATCATTATCCTTGATCTATTAACCTCAGGAATAATAATAAGATCAAGAAGAGCTGCTAATCGAGTTGGATTATAAGGAATTGAATAGAGAGCAGAAGAAATTAATAGATTTTTAAAATTTCTTATTGGAAGTGAGGGATTTGAAGAACACATATCAAAATTAAAATCACCCATAAGAATAGTATGGCTGTATTGTGATAACATAGGCTCAATAGCAGATGCGATATCCTCCACATCACCAACGCAAACTGGGGGTGGATTATAAAAAATACCAACCACTATCTTGGATCCTACAACCGATATTTCAATAAATAGATACTCAAGTTTAGCAGTAGTAGACTTAGAAGATTTACTTACAACTTTAACTTTCAAACCTTGACGAATATAGAAAGCCACCCCACCACATGCCTTACCAATACGATCATGTCTAAACAAACTAAAACCCGGCACATCATACAATAATTTAGGAGATGAATTACTTAGAAAACTTTCAGATATACCAAGTATGTGTAAGTGTGGCTTATTGAGTAACAATCTAATTTCATCAATATGGGCAGTAATACTACGTGCATTAATGTGTGCAAAATTAAATGAAAATTTAGAGAACGATAATCGTTCGAGATTCGAATCCTCGGCAATATTCACACTCACATCGTTCATGGCAAGATCCAAATCAAAGTCTTCCACTTTGAATGCAAATACTCTTAACATCACGATAAACAGAATTAAAAATGACTATAAAATAAAAACCATCATTAATAAAAACATTTAGAGATAGACAATCAATTATATCAAACCATTGATCAGATTCACCCTCCTTAAGTTCAATCACATTCTTATTCATCTCATTATTACCATCTAAAACCAAACAAAAGTAAACATTAATAATATAATAAGATATCAAAATTAATTTCAAATAATTAAAAAAGTAAAAATAAAAATATTTCAACATTAAGCTTTTTATCAATATAGGTAACAGTAGGTGATGATTGTTGGGCTTTTCAATCTTAAGAGGTTTGGTTGACACTTGAAGTTTTATGCTTAGAGACTTCGGCTTCAGGAAAAAGCGAGCATAAGTCGACTAATGAGTTAACTCCAATTGGCTGTTCATGTCCAGTAACATCAATAAAAACTCCGCCCCTATGAGTATACACACGCGTTATATTACTACTAGCTTTTTTCTTGATGGTGAGCGATTTCCTATATATTATATAGTCATCACTAGTTAGATTTTCAAATATGTATATTCTGGAGCTTATTTGGGATAAACCGAAATCCAAAAGATTCAAATTAATATGTTTATAGTATTCAGCAAGCAACCGGTTTCGTGTTCGGATATTGTCAAACGTTACAATGATATTATCATGTTGAATACGGTTCACTTGACTACGAGATTTTAAGCGAAAAATGGCAAGTATACTAGATGATGTTATGCCGACTTGAAGTTTATTTGCTATATCCAGAACAATATCAATGTCATTCCGATTATCCATTTTGGGTATACCAGAAATGATCAATTGGTTAAACTTTCTTTCCCGTTCAATCCTTCGAACTTTGAATTTAAGATCCTCAATTGAATTAAAATGTTGTGAACAATCACTGAGTTTACTTTTAAGATTAGTCAGCTCAATAGACAAAGCAGTATTATCATTTCTTAAATTCAAATTTTCTTGTTCAATTTCAAACATTTTATCAACAGCTGATTTACAATCAATAACATCGGCTTTCAATTTATCATGTTCGCTTTTCATTAAATTAACATCAATGTGGAGTGACGTAATATTATTTGTCAATTCTTCAAGCTTAACAGTACTTTGCAGAACTTGATTAATTTTTTTTTTCTTGTTCATTAATTTTTAAAATAAGTTGATCAATTTTTAACTCCATATTAGTACTGCTATTATTAGCTAATGATGACGCTGTTGATGGTGATAAATTATTTTTTATTGTTGTGGATCTCAAATCCATTTTTTTATCACACATATTGACTTAATATTTTAGTAATTATTTACGCAAAAAGACTACACTGACTTGGTATAAGAAACACCCACTGAATTGATTTAAGCAAAAAATGTCAACTGTTTAAATACAACCGGTATTCACAATGAGTTTTTAACAACCAAAAAATATATGTAACCAATTAAAACTCATGCAATTTATAATTTTAATACAAATAGTTCAAGATTCAGAAACCAAAATTTACTATTGATCAGCAAAATGAAAACTATAGCATTAAACACTTTTTAGATCAAAAATATCAACATTAAATATCAATAATTATTAAAAATTAGAAAATAAATTTATAGAAGCACAGGAACTCGACCGTGAAGCAACGACGAAACTATCTCAGCTCATATAATAGTTGAAAATCATGTACATATAAGATGATTGATTGAAGCAATGACGAAAATATCAGCTCATATAATAGTTGAACATCATGTACATATGAGATGATTGATTGAAGCAATGACGAAAATATCAGCTCATATAATAGTTGAAATCATGTACATATGAGATGATTGATTGAAGTAATGACGAAAATATCAGCTCATATAATAGTTGAAATCATGTACATATGAGATGATTGATTGAAGTAATGACGAAAATATCAGCTCATATAATAGTGGAAATCATGTACATATGAGATGAATGATGCAATGATGAAAATATATCAGCTCATATAATAGTTGAAAATCATGTACATATGAGATGATTGATTGAAGCAATGACGAAAATATATCAGCTCATATAATAGTTGACATCATGTACATATGAGATGATTGATTGCAGTAATGACGAAAATATCAGCTCATATAATAGTTGAAATCATGTACATATGAGATGATTGATTGAAGTAATGACGAAAATATCAGCTCATATAATAGTTGAAATCATGTACATATGAGATGAATGATTGAAGTAATGACGAAAATATCAGCTCATATAATAGTTGAAATCATGTACATATGAGATGAACGATGCAATGATGAAAATATATCAGCTCATATAATAGTTGAAGTTATGTAAATGAGATGATTAACTGAAGTAATGACGAAAATATATCAGCACATGTAATGGTTGACACTATCTGTTGACAACAACCGCGTCGTTACATGGAAACATCACCCGTTCCACTCGATGAAAACTTATACGAGTTTTTTTACTGCATGCACACTCGACGAATATTTGTCAGAGAACGAAGAAAAAACTATTTGGTTAATTTATATATACATTAAAAAACTGACCTGATGCACACAACTTTATAAAAACTTCCTTTATTAATTTTACAATTACTGATCTAACACATGGGAATACAAAATATTTAAAATTTACTTAAAACTAACAAAGAGAGAGCTTAGCTCATACTCAACCAACTACATGGTAACACAAACAACACTTTTTACTGACTATACTATTCTGATATAAATTCGTAAGAATAAGAGGCCAAAACTACCAAAACAGTCCATTTTATAGAAAGCCAAAACTCTACAAATCATAGACTCCACACAGCTGTCAAGTTTCTCGAAATCTCGAAACTATCGAATTAATAATATAGAATAACGAACACATAAATTCAATGTGAAAATTGAAAATATCGAATGAATGATCAAAATATACCGAACACGTCAATTCAAATTGACAGTTTCGTTGACATTTCAAAAGGATTGTTTTGGTAATGTTTTGCATAATTTTATAAATAATAAATAAATCTTTAATTGGTTTTGTTTTGATTCTAATTTAAATATTTTGATTTTTCGGATGAACTATTTAAAAATTCACGATAATGCGTGAACATACTGGCGACCTTAAAGTATTTACTTTAACAAAATGAAACGGTCCAGGCTGCGACATGGTTGCAATTACGTAATCCCTTAAAAACCAGTTACGGACAGCAACTAAAGTAAATTTTAAGTGTATGAATATTCAGGGATGACTGTAGTCGAGGTGAGTGACTTGTCAGACTGAACAGACTGGTCGCAGAACATTGTTGCTTGAGTTACGTGGACGATTGCAAATATTAATTAGTGAAATATAAACCACCACTAATTTGTAATTACTTGATACAACAAACTGCTGCAAATCTCCAACATCAAGATGTGAGATTACGCTGATTCGTGCTACTGAGCGTTTCAGAATGGATTCAGCTGGGTTAATGGAAATGACAATAGGCTCAATTTAAAATGACACAACGATTGTACAACGAAATTGAGTTGTCGGACACACTCTGTGACGAAGAGTAGACCACATGAATGCTGCTTGTTGGATATGCTGAAGATTATGAGCTTCAATGAAGTTGGCAATGTTGTGGAAGCAGAATTTTTAAAAACATCACAATCCGCTACGTGATACCATACATACGACGAAACCAAGCTCTAAAAGGATCAGCTGATGAGTTAATACCGATTTCCAACTGGACTGCTTTGAGACGAAACACGCGAACATGCATATGAACCATTTGTCAGTTGCATTTGAGCACGCATCTTGAGCTAATAGAGGGGGCCTGCACAAGTTAAATGTCAACGATTAAAGCTCGGTGTTACAACCTGAATTATCAATTTGGCAGACGGAAATGACAAAATATAAAATTCTAATTCAAACGAAATCATTTTCGGTTTGTAACATAAACTAGACGAAAGACGCGTGAAAATAACTAATGACTTTAATTCCTACTAAAGACAAACATTTTATTAAATTATAATTAAACCTATAACGGCTTAAGATACTACCGAACCATTAACTACCAAATATTGAATTAAAACGAATTCTAATGACGAATACTACTAAATACAAATGAGGCATGTTAGCCATTTTGCAAGGACACATTGGTTAACATTGGAAAAATTGTTTGATTTTGTCTCAACGACTATACGACGAAAGTGGGCTGTCAGACACACTCTGCCAAGGTAACGAAGAATGAGACAAGAGCGAACATCTGTAGGAATTATGATAGCAACAAGGAGAACGGCGAAACATTAATGAAGCTAACACATCCAGATACCAGCGGATGTTCGAAGAACCAATATAAAACCTTCCATGTTAACTGATGAACGATGTGAATTGAATAACTAATTATTTCACATCTAATAACGATGAATTTGACAGGATTTGATGAATGAGTTGGTAATTCAATAATGTAACATGCGATGAATAGTATTTAATCTACTAGAATTTAGTGGGTATAAAATAATTTAACAGGTTCCTAAGAATATAACAATCAAACTAATAAAATACGATGAATGGTGTTAGGGTACGGCGAAACGTACGAGAAAAATATCTAAAATATAAACGAACAACAATTTTATTCGGAAATCACATTCTACTAAGTACGACGAAACGAATAATGACTCCAACTATTAATGAACATTAACTTGAGAAACGCATTCTAGTAAGATATGACGAATAACCAATTACTACAAATGAAGCATGTAAGCCTATTAGCAAGGTCAGAGCTAATTCACATTGAAGAAATTTGTTTGATTTTGTCTCAACGACTATACGACGAAGGTGGGCTGTGAGACACACTCTGCCAAGGCAACGAAGAATGAGACAAGAGTGAACATCTGTTGGAATTATGATAGCAACAAGGAGAACGACGAAAAATTAATGAAGCTAACACATCCAAATACCAGCGAATGTTGGACAAACCAATATCGAAACTTCCATGTTGATTAAAAACACGAATTTAGATAAACTTTTAATTAATTGTAACACGATTTAGATTTTTATTTAACTGAGCAACGATGAAAGCAAAATTTTTCTTCCGTGGGGTAGGAATGTAGTAAAACCAATTACAGAGTTTTCCTACAACTCCCCAAACTATATTCGCAATATATTCCAAATTTCTACCAATTAATATAAAAACAATTGACCTAAAACTCAATTAAAATTAAAAACAAATATTTCATAAATTACCTTTACTAAAATCTGGGTTGTTTCCAAATACTTGTTTAATATTTATTTTAAACCGTTTAATTTAAATAAAATCAATCAATAAAATAAATGCCAATGTAGCGATTGGCATTAAATAAAATTTTATAAAAACAAAATCAGTAGGTCAGTTGTTTCGATATCAAAAACAATAATCAACGCGTAATCGTTTTTTTAATTATATAAGTAATATTTTGATTAATCATCAGGCAGTCATTTTTACACAAATCATGAGTCAATCATTAAGAAAAAACAAATCAAGTCAGTCGTTTTTTTCAGTCATTTATTTTTTAAGATCGATCGTTAATCAATCAAGTGATTTTTTCAAAATATTTATTGATTATTTGTGAGTTTTTTTTACAAAAATCAGTCAAATCAAAAATCAGTCATTTATGAATCGTTAAAATGTTAGTGTTTCTAACTCTGCTAGTTATACGCATTAACAATACGATAAGTATAAATATTAATTTTAGAAAGTGAGCTTCGTAACTAAATAAAACAATAATTAAAAATAAATAAATAAGTTTTATGCAGAACAATAAAATTCAGTTGTGAATTTAAATAAAAATCTAAATCGTGTAACAATTAATTAAAAGTTTATCTGAATTTGTGTAGTCAACTACTATCTGAATTAGTGTAGTAGTAGTCAACTGTTTTACAATAATATCACTACATTACCAAATAATAAGTAGAGTTTGTGGTGTAATAAAACAGTTATATTAAACAACAAATTACACCACAGATCATCATACAGTAGTGTACGTAAATTATTTGCACTACAATTTAGCATTAGTAATAGTAGTGTTCTAAACCATTTTGGCACTACACCGTCTAATACGTGATGTTGACCTTCCTCGTTTTCGTCTGATCTCTGCATTCTCCTGATATGTGATCAACCTAATCACATACCCAGCATCTGATTTTATTGTCTCTCGATCTTCTCTGTAGCCTTAAAAAATCTTCTTCCTCTATTTCTACATGGCGTGCTTTGTTGTTGGTTTGACAATTGCTTGTGCTCTCTAACAAGTCAACGCATGCCAAGCTCAAAAACTGACAAATGAAAATGGTATTTTATCTTTGCATAATGCTCAACTGGGGAGAGCTTTGAGTACAGAAGTAATTCAAATTGTCATACAGTTTTATGAAAGTGTAGATCAGTCAAGAGTTCTACCATGGATAAAAGATGTTGTTAGCATAGGGAAACAAGAACACATAAAAAGATTGATAGAATTGAATATTCGTGAAATTTATGCCTCATTTGTTCAGCAACATCCCTATGTGAAAATAGATTTTTCCAAGTTTTGCAATTTAAGACGTACATGGTCTGTTCTTGCAGGAGCAAATGGCACACACTCAGTTTGTCTGTGCACAAAGGACCAAATGTAATCCTTCTCATTCATATTACACATTTCAATGATACGTAAAATCTGATTGCCATTCTAGGGTGTGACAAAGGAAATTCAAACTGTATGTAGTGCCACCAATCCTCATCAAAGCAAACGTTGTCGTTGATTTCTTGGAGTTAAAATTTGAAGAGTATAATCTAGTTGAAACTATAGAGTTTAGACAATGGGTCACAACTGATCGATCATGACTGGAAAAATATACAGCTGCACTAGAATAGTTCATCCAGATTCTCGCAGGACGTAGACAATGTGGACGATTGTAACGGCGGACTATTTCAATTTTTACTCTGAAAATAATAATTTTCTAACTCAATTATAATTTTATTAATTTTCTTAAATTGTAGTAAACGTAGCTACATTTTTCTGTACTACTGGTGACGGTTTAGTTACGTCACTTAATAACATGTTTATTTTTGCTGGAAGGGGAAAACAGAAGATCGATGGTATGATATAAAAGTACGAATTGTTTAAATCAATTCGATTAGTATATTTTGGAAACTCAAAATGAGTTAAGATAATTTTTAAAAGTTAGTCAGAATAAATTTTTAGATTAATGTATTCAATCGATTTCTATTTAATAAAAATTAAAAAAAAAAAGAAGAAAAAGATGTTTCAAAAAAAATTTGTTATTGTAATTTGATTGTAAAGGAGTGTACATTTTTACATAAAAAAAAAGAAATTAAATTATCTGTTTTGTGATGATATCAAAGTTGTCTCTTTTATTTGTTTTATTTTGATGTAATGAGTTTAGTGAAAAACAAAAAAAAAAGTTCCGCATTGATGTGTTCTTCTCAGGTCTGATATTGATAGGTTACTTTATAAAAATAATAAATATAAACAACAAATCAAACCATGGTGGACGACGAATTCTTTTTTCACCTTAAATGGAGTAACTTTCAACCAAACAAATAAGCAATTTGAAAGATTACGAGGAAATGAAGATCTATTGGATGTAACCATTGCTTGTGAAGGTAAAAAGGTTGGAGCTCATAAATTAATTTTCTTCGCTTGTGAAGTCCTTATTTCAAAGAACTGTTAATGGCAAATGGTTCACATTCAGTATTTTTTTATGGATGGTATTCGATATGGAATATTAAAAGCCATAATTCAATATATGTATTTGGGAGAAGTGCACATAAGTAGTGGAAATTTGAAAAAGTTTATTAAAGCAGCGTAATCATTACAAATGGGAGATATTAAAAATGAAGAAGACAACAGCGAAGAAACAAAATAATGTAAGTTTTTTTTTAAGTTTTACTTTGTATAATTTTTGATTCATTTTTTTAACCTAATTAATTTATTTGTTAGCAACTAATAAGTTTCTATTCGATTTTTCTGTTAATTCTGTGAATAAGAGATTTCCTAGTGAAATTCAGTTTGTTGTGTTAAATTCAGTTCCGGCGTAATATCTTAGGTTTCATATAGCTTTTTTGAGCTGTCCGGCATTAAATATAATAGAATTGTTTAGTGAAAAGTTCAAATCCTTATACAATTTACTTTCACATAGTTTCATAGCAAAGTCTCAATTTATATTCTTTAAATACAGAAAAGAAAGTCGTTTGGTTGACATAGCTGTTGTTATTTTCGTGAAAATTTTTCTTTTGTAATACAAGATGAGGCTCAGGCATATCGCTGGAGCCGCACGTCTTGTAGAGTCCATCCATTTATCATAAGCTGCAAGAGTGCTGATCGAAAGAATATCATCTTATGACAATGCATTATCTCAAAATGTCCTGCAACATGATGTATGGGATGGTTTATAAGGTTCAAAATGTAATGATTACTTTTTTAAAATCACACATCGCGTATTGTATATATTAAGATGGACATTACTTTTGTGATGGTTGTGTGGCTCAGTACAAAACAAGTACAACTTTACTAAATTTGTTTACATGAAACCGATTTCAATTTGCAAGCTGAGTGGTCATTTTTGCTACCAGTCATGGAAAAACAAAGAATTCTTTGAATGGATTTCTTTCAATGTTGCAACTTATCAATCCAAAAAATCAACTTCTACTGTTTGGAAAAGAACGAGAAAAATTTGGCATGTAATTGTCTTCGCTAGTGCTTCAAAGAGGTTCACAGTTCACACTGCTAACTCAAAGATTCCATAATTTTATTCCTGTGAACACCAAAATCACTGCAGTTTGGAGAATATCGTCTGATGAAAAAAAATCCTTCACTTATTTTCAACATATATGATCCAGATACTCAAGTGATAAATTTTTTCTAATAATTAATTGTACCAATAATGTAAAAAATTTGCAATAATGAATTTAATATGGCTAGATTAGTACAGCATTCTCTTTAATGTTATTCATGCGCGAATATTCATAGGTTTGATTATATGCAAAGTTTTTCTAGTCGAAAATTATAACTCCAACCATTGCTTTATCATCGTTATTTTAAAGAACATAGTATATGAAGTATTTCAAAGTATTTTGTTAAGGTTTGAAGATATACTTTTACAGATTATGGCTTTGAAAATTTTCACTGGGGATTTGATAGTGGTCAATATAATTATTTTTTTCAAATATAAATAAAGATCTGATATATCTTAATAATATTATTTTTGAATTTCTCAGAAAAAGAACTATAAGTGGTAAAATTTTTAGCTTTCAATCACACCTAGTAGCTGAGAGATAATATTTTGAAAGTCAAAACACACCCGAAATTTCTATTACAACCGACGCTTGTTTGGCCGTTACATGCCATATTCAAAGAATTAAAAAATCTACAGCTCCTATTGATCTAAAATTTTAAATCGTTTGTTTGATAAATTAGAACTGAATTTTCCTAAAATTTCAGACAAATCTGAGATGGTGGGTTACATGGTGGGCTATAAATGAACAACAATTGAAACAACAAATAATAATCTAAAATAATACTTTGGTAACATTTTATAAAAAGTTAACAAAAAAAATCATAACAAATTCATTCACAAATTTTATTGAGTCTTGATTAAAAAATTTAATTGAATACGAGTGTTTCTAGATTATTCCTAATTTATTTATTTAAACTAATCTGATACATCAGATTCTTTGAATCTTTTGGAATAACTGGACCTCTCTTTTGCTATAATTATAATACTTGTTGGCGTGTATACATTTGCAAATGCTATTTTAAAACATTTGCAAAGCCAATGTATTTCGTCTTCACCATATTAAAGATTGATAACATCCCAACTAGAAACATTACTTCTCTATTTCGAGTTATCCCAGCTTAAGCTTCAATAAAGCTTCGCTAAAGCTTCTAAGTGGAAGCTATTTAAAATTTACTTCTACAAAGTTTCAAAATAACTTTCACAGAGAAGCTCTCCCACCACTGAAGTGAAAGCTTTTAGAACTTAGCTTTTAAAACTTCTATATTTAATATTAGAAATTATCTAAATATCTCTCGATAAAGCTTCTGAAATAAAGTTATAGACGTTATAGCTGTCATTAGGCTTGAGGTAATTTTGGTTGTAACTGTTTAAAGTTCTTATAGAAGTACAGCTGTTATAGTCTAAAAACAGCTTTAATATCAAGGCCTTAGAAGTTTTACCGAGACTGTAATGCGATAATGAAATATGTTAAACTGATGGAAACTATTACTTCTATTATTTCAACTATAGAAGCTTTTTCGCGACAACCATTTCGTTTTTGTCAGAATAACATTGTGTACCCGGCTGTTTTGTTTTATATTGAATTATTTAGACATATTTTCTGTACAATGCAAAATATTTTTTATTTAGAGTTATGAAATAGTCGAAACAATCAATTCAACTAGAATAAGAAGCATTTAGTGGACTGGAGAATATTTAAAGATAATTTGGCAAAGCTTTATAAATAACTAGAAGACCCGGTAAACTTCGTACTACCTACAATTTATTTGTGAATAACATTTGATCAGCGATTGTCAATCCTAATCGACTTTCTATCGGCAATTCATAGAGATCAATAATAGTGACTGCATCGTATGGTTTCAATTTTATTTGGCTATTAAACGAAACTATTATCTTCTTTATATATATTGCTACGTTTTTCCAACATTACTTCGAATTGGCCTTACTCTCAATTCGATAAACGCAATTCCCAATCTCTGTCTGAACTCTGAGTTCGATCACTGATTAGTAAGCAAACACTAAAACTAATTTAAAAATTACTTTTATAATTTTAACTTCACTATCGCAGGTTTAAAATAAAACTAATTCTAATCTACAACAGACAATTGCTTATATACTGTTCTGCTTAATTTCTAGAAAATTCGAGGTCACTTTTGAGAAACCTTGAGAAAATATTAGAACATTCGATTATTTTACGTTACGTTGATTTGATTTATAAAATCATTTATTTTATGTTGACATTAATTCTAAGAATATGTACATCAACAACAACACTATTCATTTCATTCATTTGTGGTTGCGTTTTGTTGTGATTTGATTTTACTGGAAGAAACTAATAGTCTAGATTTTTCTGTAATCGTAACAATATATTTCCTCTATCCTGTTGTTTGAGACGGAACTCCTCCTAAACGTCTGTATTGTTTTTAGTGAAATCGTGTGTGTGCGATGAATAAAAACAGTATTTTCTTAAAGCCCCTCACATCGCAGCGCCGTAAAACAAACGGAAACAACTTTATTTTTTTGTATCGTCATCTTCAGAGGATAGGTTAGTTTTATACGTTTTAAATTTCAGGTTCATAGGATTTATAGTTTATGAAATAATCGATTTTAAGACGGAAACACATCGACGGCTTGTAATGGGCAAGATTTTAAATGTGGGGTGTACTTCCATTTTTCGTCCTATAGGAATATACTATAGATCTAAATTATTTTCCACTCACTTTTCAACCCGTTCGTATAACAACACAACTGGTTACACATTCCAATGTGCATCCAACACTTCCGGTATTAAATGGTTTTTTTTTGGTGATTTTCAATATTTTTTTCACCTAATAGACCAGTCTAGATACCTTAAAAACAGGGAAAAAATTAGTAGCACGATGAAAACTATTGGATAAATAAGAAAATATTTCGCAAATGATGGGAAACAGAAATTAAAGGGGATCCGACCTACGGGGATGAAATGGGGAGAGCTTTTAGGGTAGAAAATGGTTTTTCATGATTTTCAGCGAAACTAGACCTTCTCTTGAAAAAAGTTTGAAGCAAAAATTGTAGGTAATAAAAAGGTCTATAACTTTTATGTCGGCTATTTTTTAATATAACCTAAAATTTGCCGTGAAAATAGAAAAAACCGAGAAAAAAATGTCTTTTCGTTTTTAATTTTTATCAATTTTTACTTTAAACTTTTTTCGATAGAAGTTTCGCTGAAAATCATGAAAAACCATTTTCTACCCCTAAAAGCTCACCCCATTTCACCCCCGTAGGTCGGGTCACCTTTAATTTCTGTTTCCCATCATTTGCGCAATATTTTCTTATCTATCCAATAGTTTTCATCCTGCTACTAATTTCAAAAAAAGCTAATTTGACTGGTCTATAATTATGAAAAAATTGTAGAGAATTAATAAATTAAAATAAAATTTATTTATTTATTTATTTTTTATTTATTATTATTATCATTATAAAACGATACAGTTAAGGCAAGCCTTCTCAAAGTCTGTACCGAGTGATATACATTTAAAAGTAATTAACAAGTAATTAACATTAAGGAAAGGACAATACAATTATTGAAATGAGACATAATAATTACTTAATACTGACATAAAATGCTGATATTCACAACAATAATAATACTTATATATTTATAAATTGAAATATTCAGTAAATTCTACCAAACAACAATGTATGTACTTAATAATAAAGATGGATAGTGGTTTGAAAATGATAAAAAATGAAAAAAAAAAAAAAATGTGTGATTGAAATAAAAAATTTAATTATTCAATAATTCAATGGCTTGATTTGACAAAATGGCTAAAGCAGTTTCTTTTAAATATGCCAAGAGTATTTGAGCATTTTATATGTTCAGGAAGATTATTGTAGATGTTAATACCATGAACGAAAATAGAGTCTGAAAATTGTTTACACGAGTATCTGCTACTAAGAGACTGAAGTCTACGTGTGCGCAAGGAAGAACCAAACTGTAACAAAGAAGATAAATAAGACGGATGATGGACATGCAAGATCTTAAATAAAAAGCAACACATACACTGAAAAAAATTTAAAGTAATATATACAAAAAAAGTGGTATATTTGACTAAACAATTGTCAATAGTAGCTCAACCATAAAATAGTAAAATTAATTAAAACATTTTTATAAAACTGACAAATCTGTTTGTTCGACTATACCAAATTTATTGTCAGTTTGCAAAACCATTTTGTTATACGTATTTGATTAGTTAGTCAGTTAAACAAAACCTTATTGTCAAAGTATAAAGAAAGTTGTATAATTGATACATATTGTCGTTCTATTTTATCAATATTTGTTATAGGTCTACTAAGTATTTGATCCAATTTACAAAGCCGTTGTCAACCTAGTATGTTTTGTAATACATTTACAAGATTTTCGGTTCATAGTACCAGAAATTTGGTAAAACAAGTGAAATATTTTTAGAATTTGTCTCATAAAATTCAATATAAGTTTTGGTAATCCTAAAAATAATACGCAAAAGATAAAAATGGAAACTCATTTCGTTTAATTTATGTCATTTCGTTTATTTAATATTAAAAATATATCCATTATATATAATTACAAAGCATTCAACTCTTCGTTTTTTTTTATATTCCATTTAAATTCTAATTATTTATTCTTGATTTTGCTTATTGAATCTTTATAAATTTATTTATATCTCCAAAATAATTTTGAATAACAATACCTTCCACAGTCCTCAACTTTCACAGTTAATAATTTACATTATCTAAACTACGAAACTTAGTATTTTATTCGGAATAAAAATATTATTCGAAACACATTTGAATTTATAAAAATATTGCTGTAAGGTCACACCATTGCTGACTCAGAAGGAAATGCAAAGATAAAAACATAGCATATTTTCACTTCACGTTTGCGAATTATTTCACTTTAATATATTTATAATTTTAACATAAATCACAAATCACAACATTAAAAATATTGTGTCTTTAGCAGAATAAACTAAAAATAAAAGAATTATTAAAACCAAATGTATGCTTAAATAAATTTTTGGACAAATTATTTTGTATATGCCATCATTTCTTGATCTATCCTTCTTATTTGTATGTGCCACAAATTATTGACCATATTTAAACAAAGTTTGTTGCTTAAATCAACAAAAAATCATGTACCTAGGATTGAAAATATTTTAAATTCTTCATTAAATGCTTGTACCAGAAACTAATTATTTTTAGAATCTACAAAACCTTTTTAGGTTAAATCAACCATCAATTTTAGTACCACAGTCAAAATGTTTGTCATTTCTACGCTGTCTGTGTGAGCCGATGACAAAACACTGTTAAATTTAACCACATAGGCTTACAGTAAAATTTATTAACAATATTAGTATACCGATAACAAAAAGTTTGTAGTTTCTATCAAATTTTTGTTTGTTTATTCTTCTGTAAATGTTTTGTAAAATTGACAAAATGCTTTTCAACGTTTGACAACAGCTTTGTCTACTTTGCTCAATTTCAGTTGATATTACAAAACCAAATCAACAAAATCCTTATTGTAGAATACACTAACATATTTTTTTCAGTGTACGGTACTGTAAATAAGAAAAGAACTTGCAACCGAGTATTTGCGTAGCATAATTCGAGACATGATCATACCGCTTAAGTTTATGGACATAACGTGTACAATTGTTAAATGCGACTTACAGCGATCTTTTAGAATCAAAGTCGGAATTGTAAAACAGAACATCACAATATGTAAAGAGTGGTACAATTAGAGCTTTGATAAACAGCAAGCGTATATTTAAAGGAACAAAGTGTTGAAATTGAAGCAAGCAATGTAGAGAAAAATTAACTTTACGACAAACTTGATTTATGTGATCAGACCATGTGAGAGTATTATTAAAAGTTACACCAAGATTCTTCACAGTGTCAGTAAATTGAAGTTGGGCACCGTTTAAGAACAAAGGAGGTAACACAATGTCAAGGCGACGCTTGTATATAAAAATACACTGTGTTTTAATAGCATTAAGTGAGAGTCCATTTGAGCTAGACCACCTAGCAACAGAGGCCAAATCTTCATTGATTTGATCAAATGCACCATTAATAGCCTTAAGTTGTGCAGAATGGTACATTTGACCGTCATCAGCATATAAATGAAGTGAGCAAAAGTTAATGTGATCAGGTAAATCATTAATATACAAAGCAAATAACAATGGCCCCAAGATTGACCCCTGAGGTACACCAGAAGATAGCGGAAGAGGAAACGAAATGTTATCTCCAATACGTACACTTTGACGTCGATCAGCCAAATAAGAAACTAGGAATCGGACAGCAAATGGTGAAAATCCAAAGTAAAGCCATAATTTTTGCACCAGGCACTCATGATCAATTGAATCAAAAGCATGCGTAAAATCTAGTAGGATTAATATAGAAAATTTAGATTCATTGAGTTTACTACCAATGTCAAATACTATTTTAGAAAGCGCAGTAGAAGTACTATAGTTTTTACGAAATCCTGATTGAAAATCATATAATAAATTATTATCCTCGATGTAACTTTCCATTTGATTCTTAAGCAGTACTTCAAAAACTTTCGATAAAACTGGTGAAATGCTTATTGGACGATAATTACCAATCGAAGAAGGTTCTTTAGTTTTCGGTATTGGTAACACAGTCGAATGTTTCCAATCATATGGAAAAACACATTTAGTAATACACGAGTTATAAACATAAGTTATATAGGGCAATATATATGGAAGGATGATCAACAAAAATTTAAGGCTTATATTATCAGAACCGATCGCATTACTCGAAATGGAGCATGCTGCATAATACACATCAGACTCCGTAACATGAATAAAATTAAAAGCGCTGGGATTATCAATATTACCATATGGTAGTGGAAGAACAACGGGAGACGTTTTTAAAGTTGTAAAATATTCGTTGAAATCATCAGCAGAATATTTGGAATCTGAACTAACTGACGTAGACTCATAGAGATTCAGTGAACGTAGAGTTTTCCACACATTTTGATTACTCTTATTGAGACAATTCGAGAAATAATTTTCTTTGGCTTTGCGAATGAGATCAGTAACTTTATTACGAAATTTACGAAATATAATTAAGTCTCTGTTATTACGGCTGAGTATCCAGATTCTATAGGCCTTATCACGAATAGAAATCCAATACAAAATTTGTTGATTCATCCAAGGGGTAGAAGTGTCTTTAGAAATCAATTTACATTTCAACGGTACACACATATCATAAAGATGTAATACTAATTCAGAGATGAATTTAACTTGGGAATCACAATCAAGAATATGATAGATTTGATCCCACGGTAGTTGTAAGATGGTCTGGTGGAGTAATTCAAAATTCAGTACTGACATATCTCGAACCAAGTGAAAATTATTTGGTGGCTTTGGTAGTCTGTAATTATATGACATATACACAAGATCATGATCAGCAATACCAGGCAGTGCAGATTGACCGAACATCATTATCCTTGATCTATTAACCTCAGGAATAATAATAAGATCAAGAAGAGCTGCTAATCGAGTTGGATTATAAGGAATTGAATAGAGAGCAGAAGAAATTAATAGATTTTTAAAATTTCTTATTGGAAGTGAGGGATTTGAAGAACACATATCAAAATTAAAATCACCCATAAGAATAGTATGGCTGTATTGTGATAACATAGGCTCAATAGCAGATGCGATATCCTCCACATCACCAACGCAAACTGGGGGTGGATTATAAAAAATACCAACCACTATCTTGGATCCTACAACCGATATTTCAATAAATAGATACTCAAGTTTAGCAGTAGTAGACTTAGAAGATTTACTTACAACTTTAACTTTCAAACCTTGACGAATATAGAAAGCCACCCCACCACATGCCTTACCAATACGATCATGTCTAAACAAACTAAAACCCGGCACATCATACAATAATTTAGGAGATGAATTACTTAGAAAACTTTCAGATATACCAAGTATGTGTAAGTGTGGCTTATTGAGTAACAATCTAATTTCATCAATATGGGCAGTAATACTACGTGCATTAATGTGTGCAAAATTAAATGAAAATTTAGAGAACGATAATCGTTCGAGATTCGAATCCTCGGCAATATTCACACTCACATCGTTCATGGCAAGATCCAAATCAAAGTCTTCCACTTTGAATGCAAATACTCTTAACATCACGATAAACAGAATTAAAAATGACTATAAAATAAAAACCATCATTAATAAAAACATTTAGAGATAGACAATCAATTATATCAAACCATTGATCAGATTCACCCTCCTTAAGTTCAATCACATTCTTATTCATCTCATTATTACCATCTAAAACCAAACAAAAGTAAACATTAATAATATAATAAGATATCAAAATTAATTTCAAATAATTAAAAAAGTAAAAATAAAAATATTTCAACATTAAGCTTTTTATCAATATAGGTAACAGTAGGTGATGATTGTTGGGCTTTTCAATCTTAAGAGGTTTGGTTGACACTTGAAGTTTTATGCTTAGAGACTTCGGCTTCAGGAAAAAGCGAGCATAAGTCGACTAATGAGTTAACTCCAATTGGCTGTTCATGTCCAGTAACATCAATAAAAACTCCGCCCCTATGAGTATACACACGCGTTATATTACTACTAGCTTTTTTCTTGATGGTGAGCGATTTCCTATATATTATATAGTCATCACTAGTTAGATTTTCAAATATGTATATTCTGGAGCTTATTTGGGATAAACCGAAATCCAAAAGATTCAAATTAATATGTTTATAGTATTCAGCAAGCAACCGGTTTCGTGTTCGGATATTGTCAAACGTTACAATGATATTATCATGTTGAATACGGTTCACTTGACTACGAGATTTTAAGCGAAAAATGGCAAGTATACTAGATGATGTTATGCCGACTTGAAGTTTATTTGCTATATCCAGAACAATATCAATGTCATTCCGATTATCCATTTTGGGTATACCAGAAATGATCAATTGGTTAAACTTTCTTTCCCGTTCAATCCTTCGAACTTTGAATTTAAGATCCTCAATTGAATTAAAATGTTGTGAACAATCACTGAGTTTACTTTTAAGATTAGTCAGCTCAATAGACAAAGCAGTATTATCATTTCTTAAATTCAAATTTTCTTGTTCAATTTCAAACATTTTATCAACAGCTGATTTACAATCAATAACATCGGCTTTCAATTTATCATGTTCGCTTTTCATTAAATTAACATCAATGTGGAGTGACGTAATATTATTTGTCAATTCTTCAAGCTTAACAGTACTTTGCAGAACTTGATTAATTTTTTTTTTCTTGTTCATTAATTTTTAAAATAAGTTGATCAATTTTTAACTCCATATTAGTACTGCTATTATTAGCTAATGATGACGCTGTTGATGGTGATAAATTATTTTTTATTGTTGTGGATCTCAAATCCATTTTTTTATCACACATATTGACTTAATATTTTAGTAATTATTTACGCAAAAAGACTACACTGACTTGGTATAAGAAACACCCACTGAATTGATTTAAGCAAAAAATGTCAACTGTTTAAATACAACCGGTATTCACAATGAGTTTTTAACAACCAAAAAATATATGTAACCAATTAAAACTCATGCAATTTATAATTTTAATACAAATAGTTCAAGATTCAGAAACCAAAATTTACTATTGATCAGCAAAATGAAAACTATAGCATTAAACACTTTTTAGATCAAAAATATCAACATTAAATATCAATAATTATTAAAAATTAGAAAATAAATTTATAGAAGCACAGGAACTCGACCGTGAAGCAACGACGAAACTATCTCAGCTCATATAATAGTTGAAAATCATGTACATATAAGATGATTGATTGAAGCAATGACGAAAATATCAGCTCATATAATAGTTGAACATCATGTACATATGAGATGATTGATTGAAGCAATGACGAAAATATCAGCTCATATAATAGTTGAAATCATGTACATATGAGATGATTGATTGAAGTAATGACGAAAATATCAGCTCATATAATAGTTGAAATCATGTACATATGAGATGATTGATTGAAGTAATGACGAAAATATCAGCTCATATAATAGTGGAAATCATGTACATATGAGATGAATGATGCAATGATGAAAATATATCAGCTCATATAATAGTTGAAAATCATGTACATATGAGATGATTGATTGAAGCAATGACGAAAATATATCAGCTCATATAATAGTTGACATCATGTACATATGAGATGATTGATTGCAGTAATGACGAAAATATCAGCTCATATAATAGTTGAAATCATGTACATATGAGATGATTGATTGAAGTAATGACGAAAATATCAGCTCATATAATAGTTGAAATCATGTACATATGAGATGAATGATTGAAGTAATGACGAAAATATCAGCTCATATAATAGTTGAAATCATGTACATATGAGATGAACGATGCAATGATGAAAATATATCAGCTCATATAATAGTTGAAGTTATGTAAATGAGATGATTAACTGAAGTAATGACGAAAATATATCAGCACATGTAATGGTTGACACTATCTGTTGACAACAACCGCGTCGTTACATGGAAACATCACCCGTTCCACTCGATGAAAACTTATACGAGTTTTTTTACTGCATGCACACTCGACGAATATTTGTCAGAGAACGAAGAAAAAACTATTTGGTTAATTTATATATACATTAAAAAACTGACCTGATGCACACAACTTTATAAAAACTTCCTTTATTAATTTTACAATTACTGATCTAACACATGGGAATACAAAATATTTAAAATTTACTTAAAACTAACAAAGAGAGAGCTTAGCTCATACTCAACCAACTACATGGTAACACAAACAACACTTTTTACTGACTATACTATTCTGATATAAATTCGTAAGAATAAGAGGCCAAAACTACCAAAACAGTCCATTTTATAGAAAGCCAAAACTCTACAAATCATAGACTCCACACAGCTGTCAAGTTTCTCGAAATCTCGAAACTATCGAATTAATAATATAGAATAACGAACACATAAATTCAATGTGAAAATTGAAAATATCGAATGAATGATCAAAATATACCGAACACGTCAATTCAAATTGACAGTTTCGTTGACATTTCAAAAGGATTGTTTTGGTAATGTTTTGCATAATTTTATAAATAATAAATAAATCTTTAATTGGTTTTGTTTTGATTCTAATTTAAATATTTTGATTTTTCGGATGAACTATTTAAAAATTCACGATAATGCGTGAACATACTGGCGACCTTAAAGTATTTACTTTAACAAAATGAAACGGTCCAGGCTGCGACATGGTTGCAATTACGTAATCCCTTAAAAACCAGTTACGGACAGCAACTAAAGTAAATTTTAAGTGTATGAATATTCAGGGATGACTGTAGTCGAGGTGAGTGACTTGTCAGACTGAACAGACTGGTCGCAGAACATTGTTGCTTGAGTTACGTGGACGATTGCAAATATTAATTAGTGAAATATAAACCACCACTAATTTGTAATTACTTGATACAACAAACTGCTGCAAATCTCCAACATCAAGATGTGAGATTACGCTGATTCGTGCTACTGAGCGTTTCAGAATGGATTCAGCTGGGTTAATGGAAATGACAATAGGCTCAATTTAAAATGACACAACGATTGTACAACGAAATTGAGTTGTCGGACACACTCTGTGACGAAGAGTAGACCACATGAATGCTGCTTGTTGGATATGCTGAAGATTATGAGCTTCAATGAAGTTGGCAATGTTGTGGAAGCAGAATTTTTAAAAACATCACAATCCGCTACGTGATACCATACATACGACGAAACCAAGCTCTAAAAGGATCAGCTGATGAGTTAATACCGATTTCCAACTGGACTGCTTTGAGACGAAACACGCGAACATGCATATGAACCATTTGTCAGTTGCATTTGAGCACGCATCTTGAGCTAATAGAGGGGGCCTGCACAAGTTAAATGTCAACGATTAAAGCTCGGTGTTACAACCTGA
Organism: Diogma glabrata; assembly: GCA_963693315.1. Taxonomy (NCBI): domain Eukaryota; kingdom Metazoa; phylum Arthropoda; class Insecta; order Diptera; family Cylindrotomidae; genus Diogma; species Diogma glabrata. Next base: position 169,607,868 of record OY856186.1, read on the forward strand.
ATTATCAATTTGGCAGACGGAAATGACAAAATATAAAATTCTAATTCAAACGAAATCATTTTCGGTTTGTAACATAAACTAGACGAAAGACGCGTGAAAATAACTAATGACTTTAATTCCTACTAAAGACAAACATTTTATTAAATTATAATTAAACCTATAACGGCTTAAGATACTACCGAACCATTAACTACCAAATATTGAATTAAAACGAATTCTAATGACGAATACTACTAAATACAAATGAGGCATGTTAGCCATTTTGCAAGGACACATTGGTTAACATTGGAAAAATTGTTTGATTTTGTCTCAACGACTATACGACGAAAGTGGGCTGTCAGACACACTCTGCCAAGGTAACGAAGAATGAGACAAGAGCGAACATCTGTAGGAATTATGATAGCAACAAGGAGAACGGCGAAACATTAATGAAGCTAACACATCCAGATACCAGCGGATGTTCGAAGAACCAATATAAAACCTTCCATGTTAACTGATGAACGATGTGAATTGAATAACTAATTATTTCACATCTAATAACGATGAATTTGACAGGATTTGATGAATGAGTTGGTAATTCAATAATGTAACATGCGATGAATAGTATTTAATCTACTAGAATTTAGTGGGTATAAAATAATTTAACAGGTTCCTAAGAATATAACAATCAAACTAATAAAATACGATGAATGGTGTTAGGGTACGGCGAAACGTACGAGAAAAATATCTAAAATATAAACGAACAACAATTTTATTCGGAAATCACATTCTACTAAGTACGACGAAACGAATAATGACTCCAACTATTAATGAACATTAACTTGAGAAACGCATTCTAGTAAGATATGACGAATAACCAATTACTACAAATGAAGCATGTAAGCCTATTAGCAAGGTCAGAGCTAATTCACATTGAAGAAATTTGTTTGATTTTGTCTCAACGACTATACGACGAAAGTGGGCTGTGAGACACACTCTGCCAAGGCAACGAAGAATGAGACAAGAGTGAACATCTGTTGGAATTATGATAGCAACAAGGAGAACGACGAAAAATTAATGAAGCTAACACATCCAAATACCAGCGAATGTTGGACAAACCAATATCGAAACTTCCATGTTGATTAAATGGTGGTCACCTAAAAACGGTGATTTTGAAATGATCCGATGAATAAATTGGTAATTTAATATTGGAACATCCGATGAATATGCTATTTAATCTACTAGAATCCGATGAATATAATACATAATATAACAGAATCCTAAAAATAACAATTAATCTAATAAGGTACGACGAATGATTTAAAAATACGACAGAACGATTTTCGAAAATATTAACGAAGACAACAATTGTATCTGGAAATCACATTCTACTAAGTACGACGAAACGAATAGTTATTCCAACTATTAACGAAAAATCGCATCCCAACAAGGTACGACGAAAAATAAATAACGATTTTCAAAATAGTAGCGACGACAACAATTATATCTGGAAATCACATTCTACTAAGTACGACGAAAACGAATAGTGACTCCAACTATTGACGAAAAATCGCATTCCAACAAGGTACGACGAAAAAAGAATAACGATTTTCAAAATATTAGCGACGACAACAATTATGTCTGGAAATCACATTCTACTAAGTACGACGAAAACGAATAGTGACTCCAACTATTAACGAAAAATCTCATTCCAACAAGGTACGACGAAAAAAGAATAACGATTTTCAAAATATTAGCGAAGACAACAATTATATGGAACTCAAGTTACATTAAAGTACGACGAACTGAATTATTAACGGAAATAAGAAATTTATCTTGGAATTCAAATTCCATTAGAGTATGACGAGATGTATAAAGATTTTTTAAAAATATTAACGACGACAGCAAAATTATTTTGGAATTCAAATTCCATTCAGGTAAGACGAGATTTTGTACGACGTTGTTTTTTCAAGAGGTCTTCGTAATTCTCCGGATTCCCCCGGCATGTTAACCATATGGAAAATTAATACCGAAGAGAAAAACGGATGAACATTGTTCCAGACGAAATATGTCAATAAAATGAAACAATCCGACAAGCCATCCACCATAGACAATTAAACAATCGACTAAGCGACATTGTACACCCCGTAGTAGTGAATGTCCCGAAAAATCACGATTATATGATCACGCAAGTCGTGTTAATAAACAATGACAATATAAATGCTAGAGAAATGCATAATGTTAATGATATTTGACGAAAATTTAAATAATTAAGTTACTTATAAATTATACTAAATGGTACCTTAAATTATCCAAAAACGTTGGTTGGTTTTTTTTTTCTTCCGAAGTTATTTTCAGACGAGCTGCGTATAAATCCGGCTGCGTATAAAGGACCAAATGATGCGGCGTCGATGAGAGGTGGACTGTATTTTTTTTTTATTGAAGATATATTTGATGTGAGTTGCTTGGCACATCAACTTCCAACACCGTGATGCAAATATGGAAATATCTCAGCTCATATAATAATTGAAGTTATGTAAACGAGATGATTAACTAAGGCAATGACGAAAATATCTCAGCTCATATAATAGTTGAAATCATGTACATATGAGATCAATGATGCAATGATGAAAATATATCAGCTCATATAATGGTTGAAGTTATGGAAATGAGATGATCAACTGAAGCAACGACGAAACTATCTCAGCTCATATAATAGTTGAAAATCATGTACATATGAGATGATTGATTGAAGCAATGACGAAAATATCAGCTCATATAATAGTTGAAAATCATGTACATATGAGATGATTGATTGAAGCAATGACGAAAATATATCAGCTCATATAATAGTTGAAATCATGTACATATGAGATGAACGATGCAATGATGAAAATATATCAGCTCATATAATAGTTGAAGTTATGTAAATGAGATGATTAACTGAAGTAATGACGAAAATATATCAGCACATGTAATGGTTGACACTATCTGTTGACAACAACCGCGTCGTTACATGGAAACATCACCCGTTCCACTCGATGAAAACTTATACGAGTTTTTTTACTGCATGCACACTCGACGAATATTTGTCAGAGAACGAAGAAAAAACTATTTGGTTAATTTATATATACATTAAAAAACTGACCTGATGCACACAATTTTATAAAAACTTCCTTTATTAATTTTACAATTACTGATCTAACACATGGGAATACAAAATATTTAAAATTTACTTAAAACTAACAAAGAGAGAGCTTAGCTCATACTCAACCAACTACATGGTAACACAAACAACACTTTTTACTGACTATACTATTCAGATATAAATTCGTAAGAATAAGAGGCCAAAACTACCAAAACAGTCCATTTTATAGAAAGCCAAAACTCTACAAATCATAGACTCCACACAGCTGTCAAGTTTACCAACGATCTCGAAACTATCGAATTAATAATATAGAATAACGAACACATAAATTCAATGTGAAAATTGAAAATATCGAATGAATGATCAAAATATACCGAACACGTCAATTCAAATTGACAGTTTCGTTGACATTTCAAAAGGATTGTTTTGGTAATGTTTTGCATAATTTTATAAATAATAAATAAATCTTTAATTGGTTTTGTTTTGATTCTAATTTAAATATTTTGATTTTTCAGATGAACTATTTAAAAATTCACGATAATGCGTGAACAAGGATAATGAAAGTAATATACTTAAGTTAAGACGTAAATCACTATGTTTAAGTTAAAGTGAACCTCATATCCGAGCTAACTGTAAATGATTGTATAGAGGTGGAATTTATAGTAAAAAAGAAATAAATAAAACTGAAAATTAATATCGAATGTGATTGAAAAGTGAACATTGATTCGAAACTGTCATCTCTCACCTTTTTTCTCTCTGCCATTCCAATTATTACAATGGAAAGCATATCAGCTAAATTTGTAACCACAGTGAAAAAGAATAAGCTGTTGCTTATTCTTTTTCACTGTCTATAACTAGAAGTCTATAACTATAATGGCATTAAAAGGGAGGAGACAGGAACAACAGTCAACACCAGGAACTCGGTGTCAGCAAAACTTAGCAAAACTTAACACTCCTATAATAGTTAATTTTTTTTAGTGAAGAGATTCGGTTTGGTGTAATAAGACTATTAAAGTATAATGGCATATTAAATAAGTATAATTTTGTGAGGGTTGTGGCATAGCAGGACAGCCTTCTATTGAAACTGGGTGGTGTCTTAAGGCACGCATTATTTTTTTTTATTATTCTAAATTTCTTGGAACTGAGATCGGTTAGAAGAACCTTCGCTCCAGCGAGCTAGTGGCAGGGTGATCTCGTGCAACGACCAACCGGTGGATCTTCACGTACCACCAGACAAACTTCACACTACAGGCTACAAAGCATTTACGTGTGACTTAATATTGTTACGTTTTTTCAACCTCCCTTCGAATTGACCTTACTCTCAATTCGATAAACGCAATTCCCAAATCTCTTCCGAGTTCGATCACTGATTAGTAAGCACAAACACCAGGTTTTATTAAGTATTCAACAACTTAATTGTTCCACAACAATAGAAAAACAATACAGCAAACAATATTCCTAACTAGAATATTCTTTCAACAGCTTCAGAAACTCCAACGGTTGAATTGTAGAAATTTCCAGTAACACAACGTTTAAAATAATACACAAATTATTTCTACTTTATAACACTTTAAACTTTATTCACAAACACTGATTTAAAAATCTCTTTTATAATTATAACTTCGCTATCGCAGGTTTAAAATAACACTAATTATTAATCTACAAGAGGCAATCGCTTATATACCATTCTGCTTAAGTTCTAGAAAATTCGAGGTCACTTTTTAGAAACCTTTAGAAAATAGTAGAATATTCGATTAATTTACGTTATTCTGATTTGATTCATAAAATCATTCAATTTTATTCATTGTCGACCCAAGTTCTAAGAAGTACAACAACAACACTATTCATTTCAATAATTTGTTGTAGTATTCTGTTGATTTGATTTTCCTGGAAGTGACCGTAATCGTTTAGATTTTTCTGTAATCGTCTAGGTTTTTCTGTAAGCGTAACAATATTATAAAAATGGAAAGGAAGCTCACAAAACGATTTATTGCGATTCTAAACAAGCTTTAAAAAAAAATTGCTATCAATAAATAAAAAATAACAGTTTTTTTTGATTTATTGCTAAACAAATTTTATTTTCAAGCTTGTTTAGAATCACAATAAATCGGCTTTTGCGCTTCCACTCAATTTTTCCAAAATGTAATTACACGTAAATTCTTTGGAACTGTCGACATCACCAATAGTGTTCAGTATAAAAAACGAAACTCATAAAATGTGTGGTTTTTGTTTTGCCATCTAGCGCTTCATCTACTTATCATATTAATAAATCAAGTGTTGCAGAACACATGGCAGAATTAGAACATAAATAGATAAAGTAAATTAAAAAACAATAACAACAGTTGCTCAAGAACGGAAATCAAACGCACATGAATCACTTTATATTTCAAAAACAAAAGATTTGATAAATAAAATCCCCTTTATTTAACATCTGTTCAAAATATTTAATATTTTTCTTAAACGTTAACGCCCACTAACAATATATTTTTACATATAGACATGCATAGACAAATAATAATTTGTTTAATTTGGTTTGTTTAAATTTGTTTTGTTTTATGTTTCCAAAAAAATAATTTGGTTACAAAAAAATTATTTTTGTACACAAGCACATTTATATGAACAATAATAATCTTAAAGTGTTAATCTTGTATATCTAAGAATAAATAGAAAACAAATAAATAAAAACGAAAAATTTTACTCGTATAACACTAATTTTAAATTTTACGAATCATCTATTTGAGTACATGTGTCACTAGATAGTTAATATCCAAAAGTAAAATATAAAAACTATCCCAAAATTTTGTTCAGCTTCGATTGTCTTAAATATTATTTGTCTATGCTCCAGTACAAAACAATTCAAACCAATAATATATTCAAATGACTTTTCTCGAAAACAAAAAACCACTTGTCTTCAATATGTTTTAGGTAAATAATAAATCTTAAAATATAAAAAAATAAAAGAAAAGTAAAAGGTACTTTTTGAAATCGGCATGTTTAAAAAATTAAAAAAAATCATCTAAAAATATGAATATTTTATGTCAGTGTAATAAATGTATAACACCTTACTTAGTACCTTTTAAACGATTTTTTTTGTTCGAGCTCAATTTAATGTCGTTTTCTTTTTGCCCAAAAAATTGCTCTGACACGCCCTTTTTTGCTCTCAGATCAAGTTTTTTTGACATTGCATATTCTATTTGACAGAAAAAAGTGATCTTTTTTGCCCTGAAAATATTTTCCTGAATCTAGATTTTTTCGGAGAGCAAGTTGTAAATACAATAGAGTTGCACAAATACATTTACACATCTGTCAAAATTTGTAAACAGACAAAACGCCATTTAGTTATTATTATTTTTTTAAAGTGAAATAGTTATTGTTTAAATAAATGTTATGTTTGAATCGTGGTTTAAATTAAAAACTAATAAAAACTTATTTAATTAAATAGAATTAATTACTAAAACATTAAATGACAGTTCACAAACTAGATCAAATTTCGTCATATTCATTTTATGAAAAAAAAAATCACCTTTTCTGCTCTGGCAAAAAGAAAACGATATATGTTTAAAATTTCCTTACTTCTAAAATCCTTAAAAAATTTCAAGTCACCTTGTGACTATACTAGGAAAATACTGCGACGCTGATGCATAGGCTTACTTCACCACAGCTCTGGAAACATAGTGTTCTGGATATATAATGAGCTAATATCCATCCAATACTTAAATTAATAGCTAATCAATGTTATGCATTTCGCGTAGTTCTAATGATAAAAATATTAAAGAAAGCAGTAGTATCCCATCAAACATAAATTCTGTTGTACGAGAAAAAGCAAAAAAAAAATTTTAACCGGAAGTGGCAAACAGGAAGTTGGGATGCAGAACTGTTGTGAACCGTACGAAATGGTTATGTATCAAGTTTCATCTAATTCGATTATCAGGTACAGATGTTATTGAGCTTTAAAAAAAACAGGTATATGGGACAGCCCCCACTACTTTTTTCACTATCGCTCAAAAACTAATCAGTTTCTTGCCATACATAGTTGCATATTTTTCCAAAGTGTCATCAAAATTTATTGACGAACGAATGCTGTGTGCTCCCAACAAACATTGAAAAATTTGTGACACAGTAAACAGGTGCTCGGGAGGCCCCTTGCCACTTACTTCAATATTGTCCAAAAACTAATCAGTTCTTTGATATTTCAGTCTCCATCTTTTTTCTAATTGTCTTTAAAAAAAATTAATGAACGAAGTCTATATGCTCCCAACAAACTTTAAAAACAAAGTGTGAAAAGTCAGCATTTGTATGGTAGACCCCCCGCCACTTTGATCAATGTGTCCCAAAAGATGATAATTATCTTCTCACACTAATTGAAACCTTGTCCATAAGTTTCATCATAATCACTTCATTATTGTAGGCTGTAGTGTGCATAAAGACACTGAAAAAACGGAAAAATTAAAAAAACAATATTGCGACCCTGATGCATAGGCTGACTTCACCACAGCTCTGGAAACATAGTGTTCTGGATATATAATGAGCTAATCAAATACTTTATTTAAAAGCTAACCAATATTATGGACTTCGTAGTTCTATATTGGCCTATGTCATATTTTGTCAGTGATAGGAAGAACAAAAAAAGAAGAATTACGTCTATCAACATCTTTGAACGTATTTTGCTGTGGGACCTTGGTCTTAAAAGGTTTTTATGTGTTATTGTGACACATATTGTAATTCCTACTACACAACACATTTTATAAAAAAAAAAAATAAAACATTAAAGCAAGCAGTAGTATTACAACAAACATAAATTCTGTTGTACGAGAAAAAGTAAAAAAAAAATTTATCGGAAGTGACAAACGGGAAGTTAGGATGCAGAACTGTTGTAAACCGTAATAAATGTGTATGTACCAAATTTCATCCAATTCGATTATCAGGTACAGAAGGTAATGAGCTTCCACAATAACAGGTGCTTGGAGGACCCCCTACCACTTTGTTCACTATCGCTAAAAAAACTAATCAGTTCCTTGCCATACATATTTGCATCTTTTTGCAAAGTGTCATCAAAATTACTTAACGAACGAATGTTGTATACTTCCAACAAACATTGAAACAATAAACAGGTGTTCGGGAGGACCCCACCACTTATCCCAATATTGTCCAAAAACTAATCAACTCTTTGTCAATAAAGTCTTCATCTTTTTTCAAAGTGCCATTAAAATTGATTAATGAATGAAATCTATATGCTCCCAACAAACTTTAAAAACAAAGTGTGAAGTCAGCAGTTGTATGGTAGACCCCCGCCACTTCGATCAATGTGTCCCAAAAGATGATAATTATCTTCTCACACTAATTGAACCCTTTTTCATAAGTTTCATTATAATCACTTCATTATTGTAGGCTGTAGTGTGCATAAAGACACTGAAAAATCTTCAAAAATTTACAAAAAAAAAAATTTACCGGAAGTGTGCATAAAGACACTAAAAAAACTTCAAAATTTTACAAAAAAAAAAAATTTACCGGAAGTGAGAAACTGGAAGCTGGGATGTAGAACTGTTGTAAACTGTACTAAATGCTCATGTACCAAGTTTCATCCAATTCGATTATCAGGTACAGATGTTATTGAGCTTTAAAAAAACAGGTGTATGGGACACCCCCACCACTTTGTTCACTATCGCTAAAAAACTAATCAGTTTCTTGCACATACATGTTTGCATCTTTTTCCAAAGTGTCATCAAAATTGGTTCACGAACGAATGCTGTGTGCTCCCAACAAACATTGAAAAAAGGGTGACACATTAAACAGGTGTTCGGGAGGACCCCCACCACTTATTCCAATATTATCCAAAAACTAATCAGTTCTTTGTTACTTAAGTCTCCATCTTTTTTCAAAGTGTGATTAAAATAAATTAATGAATGAAGTCTGTATGCTCCCAACAAACTTAAAAAACAAAGTGTGAAAAGTCGGCATTTGTATGGTAGACCCCACACCACTTTGATCAATGTGTCACAAAAGATGCTAATTATCTTTTCACAGTAATTGGAACCCTTTTCCATAGGTTTCATCATAATCACTTCATTATTGTAGGCTGTAGTGTGCATAAAGACACTGAAAAAACTTAAAAAAAGTACAAAAAAAATTTGTTTACCGGAAGTGAGAAACCGGAAGTTGGGATGCAGAACTATTGTGAACCGTACTACATACTTATGTACCAAGTTTCATCCAATTCGCTTATCAGGAACAGATGTTATAGAGCTTTCAAAAAATCAGGTGCTCTAGGGACCCCCAACCACTTTGTTCACTATCGCTCAAAAACTAATCAGTTCCTTGTCATACATGTTTGCATCTTTTTCCAAAATGTCATAAAAATTCATTTACGAATGAATGTTTTATGCTCTCAACAAACATAAAAACTTTGTGGAAAAAACCACCTGTTGTATGGTGGACCCCCAACCCTTTATCCAATGTGCTCCAAAAGCTGATAAAATCTGTCTCATGTTATTTAAAAGCTTTTACCTACGTTTCATGAAAATCGATCGGCAATTGTAGGCTACAGTAGGGATAAACACCTGAAAAAAAAACTTTTTAGCCGGAAATGATAAACCGGAAGTTGGTATGCAGAAATATTGAAAACAGTACTAAAACCTTATATACTAAGTTTCAATAAGATTATAGTCCGGAATCAGAAGTTATTCAAGATTTAAACTTAGAGGTGTTCGGGAGACCCCCCGCCATTTTGTCCAAATTTGAAATGAATCCAGATCTTCCATTTTCAAGTGAACCTTTATCATTAACCAAAGTTTCATCAAGATCCTCACCTACCCACCCACCCACCCACCCACTCACCCACTCACGCACACACAGACGTACACCAACATTTTTTTTGGCTATTTAGATAGAGAATGGTCCAAAAACAAAAGAAAAAATAAAATTTGGGGTATGTAAGATTTTTTTTTTTACGATAGATTGCATTACTTCACACAATTTAAAATTGTGGTGAAGTAAAAATTTTTTCCGGAAGTGAAAAACCGGAAGTTGGGATGCAGAACTGTTGTGAACCGTACTAAATGCTTATGTGCCAAGTTTCATCCAATTCGATTATCAGGTACAGATGTTATTGAGCTTTCAAAAAGCTCGAGACACCCCCCACCACTTTGTTCACTATCGCTCAAAAACTAATCAGCTTCTTGCCATACATAGTTGCATTTTTTTCCAAAGTGTCATCAAAATTCATTCACGAACGAGTGTTTTACGCTCCCAACAAACATAAAAAACACTAGGTAAAAACTACCTGATGTATGGTGGACCCCCAACCCTTTATCCAGTGTACTCCAAAGGCTGATAAAATCGTTCTCATGATACTTGAAAGCTTTTACCAACGTTTCATGAAAATCGATCGGTAATTGTAGGCTACAGTAGGGATAAACACCTGAAAAAAAACTTTTTAACCGGAAGTGACAAACCGAAAGTTGGTATGCAGAAATATTGGAAACTGTACTAAAACCTTATATACTAAAACAAAAACTCCCAAAGAAATGCAATTTTTAATATGTAATCAAAGATGAAAGATTCAACTTAGGTAAATATGAAAAATGATGAAGTTTCAATTTAGAAATTATCTGAACATCTAAATTAAAATATGTTTCGTCATCGCCGCTGTGGCTAAGTTGTGTAAGACGCACGGGATTTGAACATGTGTCTCTGATATGTAGTTCGAATCCTGACACGAAACACAAAAATTTTTTCTAAAGGAATTTTAGAGAAAGTGAAAAGTTATTTCGAATTGCAAAATTCAAGTGATTTCAAATATGTACTTAAGCTTATTTGTTCACAAAAAACCCATCCCTTATATACTAAGTTTCAATAAGATCATAAGCCGGGATTAGAAGTTATTCAAGATTTAAACTTAGAGGTGTTCGGGAGACCCCATTTTGTCCAAATTTAAAATGAATCCAGATCTTCCATTTTCAAGTGAACCTGTATCATTTCCCAAATTTTCATCAAGATCCTATGCAGAAATGTCACCCACACACCCACACACCCACCCACGCACATACAGACGTACACCAAAATTTTTATTGGCTATTTAGATAGAGAATGGACCAAAACAAAAGAAAAAACAAAATTTGGGGTATGTAAGATTTTTTTTTCACTATAGATTGCATTACTTCACATAATTTAAAATTGTGGTGAAGTAAAAATAAAAACACGTATAAATTGTTTTTATCCACGACTACTAAAGAATATATGCTTTCCATGCGCATGTCTTCCATTGTAATTGTATTCATGCCACAACTAGTGAATTTGATTAAAATTCTTTAACAGTTCTATAGTTTATTATAGTAGGGGAGCCCAGGATGCTAAATTTGCAGTTACTAGAGCGTCATAGGGACTTATTGGATTGTGAAGTTTACGTTCTAAAATGAAAAAAGTTTATGTCAAGTTTTCCATTTTAGTGGGGGGGAGAGCGGGTAAGAATTTTTAAAAATGTAAAAAAAAACAGTCACATAAAAATACTCGAGCGCGTCATATATTCATAGAGTATATGCGCTTTGTCTTTCTGATAACCGATACATATAAATCTGACGATTAACTAAAGGGAGGTGGGCGTATAGAGAGGTGGAAAAACAAAAAAAAAAAAGTTATTCGAGCGTGTCAGATATTCAAGGTTTATGTAAAGTGAACTCAAAAAAGTGTCCTATTTAAATGACTGACGATTTAAACGTGACCAAAAGTCATGGCTGATTTTGAAAAATGTAAAAATAAAATGTTACCTTGAGATACTCGAGCGCGTCAGATTTTTATCCAGGGGGATCAACTTGATGTCTTCGTCCTCCAGGATGATAATCTGACAATTATATGGAGGGGTACTGTTCGTCTGACAATTTTAAAGTGACAATTATTTGTCGTTTCTATTTCTATGTAATTTTTTTCAAAAACAGTATTTTTAATCTACAACTGTAGTAAATTTAATAGTTAAAAAGCATAATTTACCATTTTGTTTTATGTTACTAGGATTATCTCAGTTATATTAATGCTTTTGGATTGAAAATTACGATTACTACAATTAATGTAATATGAAATATTTGACAATTGATTTTTCCTGCAATTAAGCGAGCAAACATTTACTAGATTTTGGAGTGTTTTTAATTTATTTTTAAACAGTGCATGAAATTCACAAAATAACTTATAAATACAACAAACAAATCAAAGCGTCTAGCAGCCACCAAAAACGTGTACACTATGGTGATCAGCTGAGATGGCGTCATGCCAACAGACGCTCTAGTGGAGTCGGTGCGAGAGAGTAAGAGATAAAGAAAGAGTGAGAGAGAAGTGAGGCGCGGAGTGGGGAATACACAGCTCTAAGCATCTGTACGCTCCATCTTTTATTGACGATTTTACCTGAATCGCCCCATGAAAACTGTCAGAATATATGTTTTCCGTAATCCTGATAGGATTACCTTCAAAATTAAAAAAAAGTTTATCGCGCTCGAGTATTTCAAGGTGTCGTTTTTTTTTACACCTTTGTGACTCGCCTATTTCCTTATGTCACGGTCAAATTGTCAGATTATTGAAATATACACTTCTCTGGATGTATTTAACTTACCTTCTCTTAATCTGACGCGCTTGAGTTTTTCTGACGATTGATTTTTTTTTGCTAATCTGACGGGTTGCCCTCGACGCACCCCACTACATTAAGGGTTCATATTTGGTAGGAGTACATTACAGGGTGCAAGTTTTCTCCCCATATGATTTTCTGACGCGCTCGAGTAACCCGCAAAATCCCTGCTTGGGCTCCCCTACTATTAAACATTCCCCTAACAAATTAAACAACAAACTTGTTTTGTTTTTCGCTATCTTTGATGCATTTATTTTAATATGACGATACAAATTTTTTCATGAAAACTGGAAATTAAACGAAATATTTTACAGTCGTGGATAAAATAGCATCTTGTCTTCGCTTAGGATGATGGCAATTCTTTTTCGGGAAACTTCATCCTCGTGCCTTCATTCTAAGCTCATACAAAAATCTACTATTCTATTATATTAACGATTATTGAAGTTTCAAGGAAATCGGCAATTTGGTTCATATCATCGGTGTCTTGATTCGATTTTTTATCATGTAAGTTTTAATCATTGAGGAAGAAAGTGCGTCACATGATTAAGAAACATGTCACTACCTAGCTGAATTATAGCAATTACATTAGAAATTTGTTCCTTTATTCAAATGTAATTGTTTATTATTAAAAACAAATTTGCTTTTTAAGTATTATTTTATTTCTATTTACTGCATCCTATCATGAAATATTGGTGTCATATTTTAATATGTGATAGGATTTATGGTTTAGTTATCCGTTCTTTTAAAAACAAAAATGATAAAAAAAAATTACGTCCATCAACACCTTAGAACGCATGTTGTTGTGGAACTAGGTTGTAATTCATATAACACAGCACATATCTGTTGTCAGCACAGTCAATTGTTGACGTTGTTGACATACTTCAATCGACATTTTTAAAGTGTCAATAATTAAATAATTGACAGGACGATACCAGAGGTTCATTAAACAATCTACAAAAACACCTACAAGGAATTGATCACATTCGTTGAATACACGGCTATAAGTTCTCACAGCCAAACGAACAGAAATCGCTCGTATATTATCGTAGCAACATAACTTAAAGAAAGATATAGTAATAGAAAAATCTTAGTATTTTTATTTTTGTAATTTTAAAAGAATGTTTTTATGTTAAGAATCTAGGTCAAGAACCTATGACTTTTTAACCTAGCTGTCCTGATACCAAACATCTTTTAACAAATTGAAAGCTTGAATATCACAAAACAACTTTGTTTAAAGCAAACAAATAGTTAATCGTTACATAAACACCTTGCGTCCTCCCCCATCTTTCACGTAACAGAGTGTTATAAGCTTATAGAGTTGTTTCTACTTACGGTGCGTTACGTAATTTATATACAATCATTTGATAGATAATGCTGGACTAATACATCAATTTGATTCATTGTTCCATTGTGCGCTTTTATGTTAAAAAAACAGTTATCATACAGAACAACGATAACAAAAAAAAATCTGTTTACTAGTTCTCCATGGTAGTGTTGAAAGCATATCGCAAAACGTGTTGGATGTTTATTGATGTCAAGCATAAGACCCATTACTTACATATATGATTGAACAAATAAATAAAAATTTTGGTTTTGTTTATTGACAAGATGTTTTCTATCTTCCAAGGTGAACCGGACCAATACAACCGTTGCAAAATTTTGTTTTAAATTATGACTTATATATATTTTTAGAAAAGGTCGCAGCCATGAAATCTCTTTTTTTAAAATATAAAAAAAGTGAATGACCATGCTATGAACTGTAGGTCGAGTATTTTTTTCGTTATAACTGCAGTTGTGGTTATCGTTGTTTAAATTAACCTTCTATGTTTTCTTAGCGTCGCGTCACGCTATTTTATTAAAATCACATTGACATTAACTCAATCAATTTTATTATGAAAGATGTTGCTAGATAATATATTACCATTGAAGACGTAATTCAATCTAAATACACTAACTCAAATTTAATGAAAAGAAATTGATTGAATAATCATTATCTTTCCAAAAATCAACTGGATCTTTGACACAGTTTTAATGTAAATTCGTACGAATTTGCTTCAAAACACACAAAAACTATTTAAATATTAATAACCAAAAAAAACAAATCTTAGATAATAATTAAATTAAAAATGTAACACAACGACAAATAAAACTTGAAATTAAATAATAAATATAATATATTGTTTTTATTTTTGGTTTAAAGCTATTTTTTCTACATTTAAATATAAATCGCCTTCCGGTGAATAGACAATACTCTTCTTACAAAATCCCAATGGAATTATGGTTTTTTCCGAAATCGAAAATTTATAATTCGAAAGTAATAATGATATTGCGATTTTAATTTGTAACATACCAAATTTCCATCCGATACATATTCGTGGACCGGCTCCGAATGACATAAATGTGATTGAATGACGTTTCTTTACTTCTTCTTCAATAAAACGTTCAGGATTAAATTCATCCGGTTTTGGATACCATTCCGAATCGTGCTGTATTGCATACATTGGAATTAAAACTTGCATTCCTTTTCGAATCGTATAATTGTGTTCTGCAACATAATAATCTTTTGTTGTTACACGAACCAAGTTAGCAGATGGTGGGTACTTTCGCATTGTTTCGAAAATTATTTGATCCATATATTTCATTTTACTTAACGATTCATAATTAAGCTCACCGTTACACTCGTTTAAAATAGTTATAACTTCATTTCTAGCCTTCTCTTGAATTTCGTGATTCAATGCCATTTCATGAAAACTAAACGATAAAATACTTGATGCTGTCTCAAATCCTGCGATAAAGAATATAAATGCCTGAGCCGCAATTTCATTTTCTGTTATTTTTAAATTATTTCCATTCTTATCTATAATCTCATTCCAATCATCTTCCTCTAATTTACCATAATTTTTTAACTGAAGTAATAAGTTTATAAAATCGTTTCGTATTGTTCCGGTTTCTTCGCGATATTTAATTATTTCTTTTATCGTTTGTGAAAAAAAGTTTGCTGTTAGTTCTGGAATTGCCTTCATTTTAAAAAATTTTCCAATTTGTTTAAAGTTGGCTAAAAATGCATAGCGTGCAGCTTGTTTCGATGACATATTAAAAATTGATTGTGAGGCCATACGAAATTCTTCGTTCGGATTCGTTAAACTATTACACTCGATACCAAAAGCACAGTTTCCAATAACATCAGTTGAATAACGTGCAAAAATCTCACGTAACGGTATCACATTACTTTCGCTTAATATATTATCAATAACATTACACAACTCAACACCAACTTTTAGTATCGTAGGAGACATTAGTTTCATTTTGCCAGAAGTAAAAGCTGGCGTTAATTTCGATCGTAATTGTTTCCATTTACGTCCTTCCAACGAGAAAAGATGCGCTGATATTGGATCCTCTTTCTCATTGTAGTAAACTCCTCGATCCATAAAGTAATCAAAATCACGAACTAAAACATTTTTGATGAAATCTAGATCAAGTGCAAGAATTGTTGGATTATTAAAAATAAACATTCCACCAAACAATCCATTCCCTTTAAGCTGAGTATATAATCCTTTGGTTTCATGTTTTGTTCGTTTTGTTAATTTTTTTATATTCCCCAAAGGAAATGTTGGCTCGACGAATGGTATGTCGTGTATCCTCCAATATTGATAACATAACAATGAATATAAATAGTAAAGAATTCCACAAAATATCACAAGAACTAAGAAACTTATTATCATTTTATGTGAATATAACTATAATTTTTTTTTAATGTTTAGTTATAAGTTATAACAATCAACACAACACAACGCACGACACAACTTTAACATCTGAATTAAACCTTTCATTTAAAAGGTGATCGTAAGTTATCAGTTTATTATATAGTTTTGTTCAACTTACGATTTTTGTCTCTTTTATTCGTCTTCGAATCTAATTATCATTACGATGCATGATAAACCAAAACAAAATATATCAAGATAAACTAAAAGCTAAAGACATTACGTTTAGCATTTAGAGTAACTACTTTTGAACGCTTATCACTATATTGGATTTATTTTGCATGCAAATGTTTGAATTATTATTCTTGAGGGAAGTAATTTTCATCGATTGTGATAGTTTCCCATAAATTTCATTGATGAAGCTTTTCTAATGGAAATCTGTTAATTAATCTGGTGAACTTGACGATCAATGTTTTTATATTATAGTATAATAAAATATGAGTAATAAATTTTAATTATGAAATGTAAAAACGTTAGTAGCTTCCGAACACGCTTAATTTAAATGTGACTAATTCTTTACGAATGTGAATTTGAATATAAAGAAATGAATAACATTAATTGTTGGTTAAGTAAAAATACAACCAATATTTTTATTGGAGGGCTTAACAGCAGTCAGTTCAAGAAGCACTGCGACTTAAAGGTTATTGGGATTCACTCGTTGTCGATACTGTTACTAATTATACTCTTATTCATATTGTAACTTTCAATAATATTAATTGGAATAACTTTGAAAAGTTTTGGTGTTGCTCTACAATGTTTATTGTATTGCCGCAGGACTTTTCAAATGAGGTCGTTCATCGTTTCCGCGTCTGAATAGCAGAATCTGCATCTGTCAGTAGCAACTGCATTTCAGGACTAAAAACAACTACCCAGTGATGCACCACGTTTATATTGCAGTCTGAACGGCCCAGACTTGACAGAAAGTCAAAACTTTCCCTAAAAATTAATGAAATTTGCATTAATTGTGCATGATACAAAATCCCCGTGTATAACATATGGATGCAAATGGATGCATTCAAATTGTGCATAACACATGTATGAACATGATGTACACCATACCCTACACATGTCGTGAATGCTTTAGCACACATGTTTTACACGAAAAGTAAAAACGAAGTTTATTTAATGATAATAATAATCATGGAAAACTGGCAGAAATGATAGTGGAAATGATGATAGTGGAAAACTGGCACAAATTTTTGCCGCGTCTCAGGGCCTATTCCAAATTGTTAAACGCCCGACTTTCACTCCCCGTAATGGCGGCGATAATAATTTTCTTTTGGATCTCTATTTTACCACAATGCCAGATATTACGAGTGTCGATGTCGCAAAAGGAAGTATTGGAAATTCTGATCATTATTTAATTTCATCAGTTATCAAAACTGATTTACTTAAAACTACAGCTCCCAAACCCCGTAAAATAT
Organism: Diogma glabrata; assembly: GCA_963693315.1. NCBI lineage: Eukaryota > Metazoa > Arthropoda > Insecta > Diptera > Cylindrotomidae > Diogma > Diogma glabrata. The sequence continues at coordinate 169,625,787 of OY856186.1, forward strand.
TTCACTACTCAAAAATGTATAAGAGTGGTCTCCAAAATTTTTTCCATGGTTTCCCTTTCGACCGTCATTGTTTTTACACTGACAATGTAAATGTTTCTGCTAAAAATTTACAGAAACCATCCAATTTGCTATCAATAAATTTGTCCCTTTCTCTATAGGTGAGAAACACGTGAAATCAGCAAAAAACATGCAATTTTGGAAATGAAGTTTTAATTTTGTATATTTGTATATTTGGAATTCATTGACATCAATAAAAAAAAATTTCTGCGTTTTTAGTTTTTTTTTTACCCTGTCTTAAGATACAGGGTGATGAAAAATCAAAAAATTGCTCGACCCTAGTGTATTGAAATGGCTCTACAGTCAAAACTACTGAACTCATTTTAATGTTATAAATGAGGTATTGCTCAAAATGTAGGTATTGAATAGAGCTAATCAAAATAATAATTCACATTATAGGATCTTGAACACTTTCTTTTAGAAAAATAACGGTAAAAAATTCAAATTCGATTTTCTAGAAATGCGTATTTTTTAAATTTTTGATTTTTTAATATGTGAAAGGTACATATGTTACTAACATTTTATAAAAAATTCAGGAGGGGAAAATTTTTTGTTTTTTTTATATTAATTTTATTGCAACACGCCTTAAAATTTTTCATCATAAAAAAAGTGGAGTCAAAAAATTAACAGTTTTTTTTGGATTTACATATATGTTTTTATAATAAATTTTTAATTTTAACTCAAAATAAATATTTTACACATTTTTAATTTAACTCTAAATAAACATGTTACACTTTTTTAATCATTTATTTAATTTTACATTACTAAATTCCTTAGAGTTAGAATAACGTCTAGCTAAGATTGAGGATACGAGGATATCGCTCATACATTCCTACCCATCACATTCCTACCCATCATTTGTAGGTCCTCGTGTTCCAGGGATTGTTTTTATATTGGCGTATCTACCAGCTAGTTGATTTCGTTTTGCAAACAAAGAAATCCCTCTGCATTCTGTCACTATATGACAGTGATGAGTGAGTGATCTCAACAGTTTGACTGTTTGCAGGCATAATGAATTTGATTTCGTCCGAACACTGCTGATGAAGATATTTATAAAAAACAACGAGATCAGAAAAAATTAACAATTCATTTTGCACGCTTTTGAACAGAGTCTAAAAGAGCCATTATAGTAAGTAGTAACAGATGTAGCCCCCCAAACTTGGTAATAATACTCGGCATAATGCGGCCTGTTAACGATTTGCAAAATTATAATTGGCCTTTAATGGTAAAAAGGTTCCCCATCCCTGGTTTAGACTCATATTATACTTTTCCCTATAGTTTCTATTTTTTGTTCACTTAGGTGTAGTGGAAGTATTGTTTTTGTTTTATGGAGAAAAAATGACTTTTAGTTAATTTTTAATCACAATATATGTTTTGTTATATATAGTATATTTTATCACGATATAGTATATTTTATCACAGCAAATATTACATTATTTTTAACACAAAACATATATATTATTCGAGGATTCGAGCCGGGCACTGACGAGGGTAGGTTCGAATCCGATCCGAAACACGAAAAATGTGAATTGGAGTTTTTTTTCTGAAAAGCTTCAAACCATACCTTTGAATTGAAAAAATTCCAATTACTTCTTTATTTATTTGAGTTTAATTGATCTCAAAAATCTAAAATAAATTTAATTCCCTTAATGTAGTCTAATGTTAATACATATAGAACTACAAATTGACCAAGTGTCAGCCATTGATTTCACATTGATTGGAAACAATCAATAATGACTATACAAACGTGACTTAGGATGTTAATTAGAATAGAAATGTTCCCCATTCTATGAATTCACACAAAGTATTGTCTAGAAATTTAATGCAAAAAATCCCATATAATGTAAAAACATTTCCATAATATGGAGTCTAATGACAGTGGAAAAATTCAACTTAAGTAAAATAAATAAGTGATGAAGAAGTTTCAACTTTGAAATTGTCATCGCCTCAACGACGTAATCAATAGCGTGTCTGCCCAAGGATTCGAGCCGGGCACTGACGAGGGTAGGTTCGAATCCGATCCGAAACACGAAAAATGTGAATTGGAGTTTTTTTTCTGAAAAACTTCAAACCATACCTTTGAATTGAAAAAAATTCCAATTACTTCTTTATTTACTTGAGTTTAATTGATCTCAAAAATCTAAAATATATATATTATGTGTACTTCAATTACCGGATAAGATTATAGCTTAGATCAGAATATAGTGTGGCTACAGTACTGCGATAAAAAAAATCGTTTGTACGTCTTCAACTAACTACTCCTTGGTGAACTGTACCTCCTCGTTACCTGGTTAGAGCAGTTCTGATGTGATGGAATTGGAGGAACAGTAAAAAGAAAAGCATCTAGATCGAGTCTTAAGAAAGAATACGACAAAGTTATATCAACACCTCTGGAGTTATATAACTGGGCAGCAGCTCCAGGCAATTTTCAAGATAACATGCATTTTTTCTATGTAACGGAGGCAGATTACATTGCAAAACGAAATCAACTAGCTGATAGATACGCCAATTTTAAAACAATTCCTGGAACACGAGGATATCACTCATACATTCCTACAAATGGTGGATCAATCTTAGCTAGACGTTATTCCAGCTCTAAGGAATTTAGTAATGTAAAATTAAATGAATGATAAAAAATGTGTAAAATATTTATCTTGAGTTGAAATTAAATATTTATTATAAAAACATATATACGTAAATCCAAAAAAAAACTGTTCATTTTTTAACTCCACTTTTTTATGATGAAAATTTTAAGGCGTGTTGCAATAAAATTAATAAAAAAAAAAAATTTTCCCCTCCTGAATTTTTTATAAAATGTTAGTAACATATGTACCTTTCACATATTAAAAAATCAAAAATTTAAAAAATACGCATTTCTAGAAAATCGAATTTGAATTTTTACCGTTATTTTTCTAAAAGAAAATGTTCAAGGTCATATAATGTAAATTATTATTTTGATTAGAGCTATATAACATTAAAATCAGTTCAGTAGTTTTGACTGTAGAGCCATTTCAATACACCAGGGTCGAGCAATTTCTTGGTTTTCAACACCCTGTATCTCAAGACAGGGTTAAAAACAAAAACTAAAAACGCAGAATTTTTTTTTTATTGATGTCAACGAATATACAAAATTAAAACCTCATTTCCAGACCTTGCTGATTTCACGTGTTTTTCACATAGTAACACCCAAACAAAAATACTTGTATTCGAAAGCTGCCAAAATGGAACTTAGAAACAAACGTAGATCATTTAATATTTGGATTCATAACAAAACTCCCACTAATCGATCCCAATATCTAAAGGCCAACAAAATATCTAATCAGATTATCTCAAACGAAAAGTCCGAAATTGACAGAGCGAAAGCCTCAAAACTTACGTCTATGTCTGTTTCTGACAAGATTTTCTACAGTGCCATTAATTCTTTAAATTCTGGTACAAAATTTTCTATTCCCCCTATTATTGATGGTGATTTAATCGTCAATGATCCCGCAAGAAAAGCTAACTTGTTCGCTGAACGCTTTGCTCTGAACTCCACTGTTTTGGAAACTCCTAAGGAAATACCCCAAATTCAGTCTTCATGAGTTAATATGAATGAACTTCATTCACTTCAAACCCAAAATAGTCGCTAAACTTTTAAAGGGGTTAAACATCAACAAAGCCTCAGGAATGGACAATATTCCACCCATTATTTTAAAAACCTTTTCCAACGAATTTGCAACAACTTTGACTAAGATGTTCTACCAATCCTCCAAGTCTGATATATTTCCCTCGTGCTGGAAGTTGGCAAATGTCCAGCCCGTCCCCTAAAAGGAACCAAAATCCGATATCTCAAATTACAGGCCAATAGCTTTACTATCGGTCCTATCTAAAGTGTACGAGCATTATATTCATACACACATTTCAAAATTTCTGGAAGTAAATCATTTAATATCCGACATCCAATACGGTTTTCAAAAAAAAAGATCAACTGCCGATCTATTTAACTATGTACTGTAGCGCATTGTTGGAACAGCATACTTGATAAAGGTGGTGAAACATACGTTATCGCTTTAGACATCTCCAAGGCATTCGATCGAGTCTGGCATGCCAACTTAATCAACAAGCTCGTTGCGTATGGTTTCATCCCAATGTTATAAAGCTGATGCAAAATTTTCTATCCAACCGATACATTTCGGTCTCCTTAGACGGATTTCCTTCTGAGTCTAAACTAATCAACGCTGGTGTACCTCAAGGCTCAGTATTGTCCCCAACCCTATTTTTGATTTATATCAACGAATTGTTAAAAATCACCAGCAACCCAATAAATAGTTTTGCAGATGATAGTACTCTGCAAAAGTCGTTCGAGCCCCTTCCTTCAAAAGGTAAAATGCACGAACGAATTAATCCCGCCCGGAGAGACTCTGCCATAAACGTGAATAAAGACCTAAAAAAAGTCGCCGATTGGGGTGACCAAAACCTGGTCAATTTCAACTCTACCAAAACACAGCTGTTGATTGTTTCCAGATCAAAGACCGAGTTCCCCAAAGATATTTTATTCAGTATGTGTGATGAACCAATAGGTGAATGTAAAAATATTCGTTTATTGGGTGTCACAGTTTCAAATTACCTACTCTGGAACGATCATGTAATGGCGATGGCAAAAAGCGCGTTTAAAAAAACTCGGCCTCCTAAATAGATACAAAAAGTTTTTCACTTCATACCAATTGATCCATGTTTATAAATCCTATATTCGTCCCTGTATGGAGTACTGTTGTCAAGTTTGGGGTGCTGCTTCTGTTTCCATCTTGGCCATCTTGGACTCTTCAAAAGCGAGCTATACGAATTTTGGCTGATTGAGCTTTGACATCAAAACTTTATTTCCCTACAACATCGCACTGTTGCTGACCTCGATGTTTTTTACAAGCATCGTCATCAGCAGTGCTCAGATGAAATCAGCGGCATCATGCCTCAAACTTATTCTTACCCGCGTTCCACTCGGCAATCGGCTACCGCAACCAGTGAAACGGTCGAGATCACGCTCTGTCATCCCATACAAGGTTGTACAACTGGTCCAGTAATTGTCCATTACTGGCAACTAGTAATGCAGCAATAGGCAAGTACTGGCAACCACGACTGGGCCATTAACATAATTTTACTGGATGATAACTTCGGACAATAAATGGCTGCCATACATGGGCCAGAGAAAAAACAACAGCAATGGACCATACAACGTTGTACAGTTGGCCTAGTAACGGACCAATAATGAAGACCACTATTGTAGTAATGGCCAAGTACTGGCAACCATAACTGCCAGTACTCGGCCATTAAAAAAAATATGAAATAATATTTTCATATGTAAATTTAAATAAATCATTTAATATCTACAAAATAATTAAAATAAAATAGATATGAAAAAAAATTTAAAACATATACCAACCTTTTCAATAATATCATAGTCTTTCAGCCGGGAAACAATAACTAAACTATATATGTGAAATTTTTCAAACTATGTATTTCTCAAACGGATAATACTCTAGTGAAATTTAAAAAAACTGACATAGATCGGCAAATTCATGGCTGCAGCACTGGCCCAATAACAATACCCAATTAATGATAACCTTTAACGGGCCAGTGATTGGCCATTTAATGTAAAGTGTATTAGCTATTTTCTATAAACCACAGATCGGCCAATTCATGGTTCCAGTGATGGCCCAATAACAATTGCTAAGTACTGTTTACCTTCCATGGGTTAATGCTTGGTCGTTTAAAGGTAACTATATACTGGCTCTTTTCTGTTAACCATAGAACGACCGATGAATGGTTCTAGTACTGGCCGAATAACAATATTCAAGTATTGTTAACCATTAATGGGCCAGTGCTTAGCCGTTTGTCAGTGTCTGGTAAACCCTGCGATCTGCCAGCTCAGAAAGACTTCTTTGTTCGAACTGCATACAAATGGAATAGTTTGCCGGAACCCTTAGTCTCAGGTGGCTTCAACCCGCAGAGGTTTAAAAAAAGCGTTCATCAACAACTTAAAACGCCAGTTGTTGTGGGACCTAGGTCTGGACCTAGGTCTTAAAAAGTATTTATGTGTTGTTGTGGCACATATTCTAAACCCTATTACACAACACTTTTTATTTAAAAATAAAAATTGAGCTGAAAAATATAAATCCGTAATTGAAACATGAACGATGAAATTAACAGAATTAATCAACATCGAAACGACAGTTATAATCAAGAAAACAAATGAAAAATATTGAGGGGCTGAAATCTCACAGCTCTGAAATATCAAGACTTCGGTCTGGGTTAAGGATTTTGATATAGTTTTCGGCAAAAAACTTTCATGGGGACAAGGTTTTTAGTTTTGGGCAGCGATGTATATCAAGCATGACTTTTTGTTAAAGTACATGTATTTTCTATCTCTGTTTGGATATGTATTACAAAACTAACACGAAACATAAAACGTTGTCAGAAAATTATAACAGATCATAAATTAACATAATTTAGTGGAAAGATTATACAATCAGCAAACTACTCAAAAACCCCTCCATTTAGCGTTTCGAGAAAATATTTCCAAATCACAAATTCATATTTCTTTCAAAATTCCAAAAATATTTTAAAACCAGGGTTTCGAACCCGAACCGAACCCGAACCCTGAACCCGCTCCGGAGCAAGATTTTTTTTTAAATTATGTGAACCCGAACCCGAACCCAATCAAAAACGCGGTTCAGGTTCAATTTTTAATAAAGGATATTTAGGAAGTTTGCGTAAGAAATTTCATATTTCGCAGATTTTTTTTTGTTTCAAACAAGATTATTTTGGTTATTATTTGTTTCAGTAGAGAATTGTGAATAGTGAGAATTAAATGAATTTTTTTTTCCAAAATAAATATGTGTGTAACATAAACAAAAATGTAACATAAAAAAATAAAAATAAAAAAATTCCATATAATGTAAAAACATTTCCATAATATGGAGTCTAATGACAGTGGAAAAATTCAACTTAAGTAAAATAAATAAGTGATGAAGAAGTTTCAAGTTTGAAATTGTCATCGCCTCAACGGCGTGATCGATAGCGTGTCTGCCCAAGGATTCGAGCCGGGCACTGACGAGGAAGGTTCGAATTCATCCGAAACACGAAAAATGTGAATTGGAGTTTTTTTCTGAGAAACTTCAAACCATACCTTTGAATTGAAAAAATTCCAATTACATACTTCTTTACTTACTTAATTGATCTCAAAAATTCTCAATAAAAAAATAATGAATTCATAAAAAAAATTCGAAAAAATTGTTTTTTTTGTAACAAATTTGAACCCGAACCCAAACCCGAACCGAACCCGAACCCACTAAATTTTAATGTATTGAACCCGAACCTGAACCTGCACCCAAATTTTTCTGGGTTCGAAACGCTGTTTAAAACTAAATAAAATCAAAAATTCAAACTTTTTCCAAACACAATTCTAAAAATATTTCAAAAATTATTACAAAATCAAAGATTAAAACTTTTTTCAAAAATTCTAAAAATATTGCATAAATTATAACAAAATCAAAAATTGTAACTTTTTCCAAAATTATAAAAGTTATAATAAAATCAAAAATTTAAAATTTTTCAAAATTCTAAAAATATTCCAAAAGTTCTTACAAAATCAAAAATTGAAACTTTTTTCAAAATTCTAAAAATATACTATATAAAATCCAAAAATTCTATTTTTATTTCAAAATTCTAAATATATTCCAAAAATTAGAATAAAATCAAAAATTGAAACTTTTTCTAAATTCTAATAATATTCCAAAAATTCTTAAAAATTCAAAAATTCAAACTTTTCCTGAAATTCTAAAATATTGCAAAAATTATAACAATATCAAAGATTGAAACTTTTTCCAAAACTATTAAAATTATAATAAAATCAAAAATTAAAAATTTTTCAAAATTCCAAAAATATTTCAAAAGTTATAACAAATTCAAAAATTTCGATGTTCAATTATATTTACGTAAACAAGCAGCTAAATTTTTTTTCCAAAAATTATCTAAAAAAATAAATGAAATCATCTTTTTGACACACTTGACAATATATTTTTGACAAACTTATAATGCAATAAAATTCACAAGAATAATAATTTCATGGTAATTATAATCCATTTCATTTCATACAAATAACTAATTTTATTTTTTTCTAAAAAAATAAATGAAAATCATTCTTTTGACACACTTGACGTTATTTTTTTGACTAACTTATAATTCTCAATAATAATAATAAAATTTCGTGTCGTACAAACAATTTATTTTATTTTTCCAAAAAATTGGGTAAAAAAATTTCATGTCAAACAAATAATTAATTTTATTTTTTTCCAAAAAATTAGGGAACAAAAATAAATAAAAATCTTTCTTTTGACACACTTGACAACACTTTTTTGACAAACTTATAATGCCATAATTCTCAATAATAATAATAAAATTTCATGTCAAACAAATTATTAATTTTATTTTTTTCCAAAAAATTGGGTAAAAATATAAATAAAAATCTTTCTTTTGACATACTTGACAACATTTTTTTGACAAACTTATGCCATAATTCTCAATAATAGTAATAACATTTCATGTCAAACAAATAATTAATTTTATTTTTTTCCAAAAAATTGGGTAAAAAAATAACTAAAAATCTTTCTTTTGACACACTTGACAACATATTTTTGACAAACTTATAATGCAATAATCTAGTTTTTGATTTCACATACCAATCCCGACCATCCAGATTTCTCCACATTCTTTGTTCCTACTCATTATCACTAAAAATGAACGTTTTTTAAGCAAAAAATATGCATATTTCCTTGTTTTGACACAGTTTACGTTTTTTTAAACTCACTTCCGGTACAGTTATCGAACACATCGTCCTTTCGGCTCTTTCTATTGAGTAAGCCTATTTTTAGAAACAAATTTTTGAAATCCGTCCAGCCGTTTTCTAGATTTCGTCGGTTGTGACGGCGGGCCGGCAGACATATATTTTTTTTTTGCTTTTTTAGAATCAGTAGGTCCTAAAACGTCGAGAAATGCCAAAAAAGTGGGTGTAAGAATTTCGCTTTTAGCTCATGAATGTAATACTTAGGTCTTTCAGACCGAAGTAATTTAATCAACAATTTCAGCCACAGCTCTTTTAAATAGTGGTAAATATTTGCCAAATATTGAAGCAGAGCCACTTAGTGAAGATTGCATAAGTTGTGGTGATATAAATGACAACCTGAATTTGAAAAAAAGAAGAGTTGATTTATGGAGCATTACATGTGTGAATATAATGAGTTATAGCGATTCAAGAGTAATGTAAGTTAGATGACATCATTAAAAGTTGACACTGGTTCCTATGTTAGTGTTTGGAATGAAGTTGAGTTTATAAAATTTTTTGGAATTAAGTTTATTGAGAAAGCAAACAAAAATTTTTCTGTTGTAGCGGGTCATGATGTAGATGTAGTAGGTGTTGCTAAATTAAAAGTTTTAAGTCAATGTGTTTAATATCGTTTGGATTTGTATACAATTAGAACAAATCAAGCATTTCTGCCACTTTTAGGTAGACAATGATTGGATATACTCCAACCGATTAGAAAACACATTTACGTCATTGTGACATCAAAATGACATCACGCTAAGTCACATCTTATGTAAGATCTGGGTCATAATATAAGTCATATGTATGTCATTCTTTCACACTTATTTACGTAAGAACATGACATAACAATAATGACATAACTATGACATAAATGTGGTGTCTGTAACGTCTGTCTGTGACGTTGTTATGATATAAGGTTGATATCATTGTAATATAAAATTTTTTTTGTGACGTATTCTTTTTTACTTAAAAAAACAAAATATAAATAAAAAAACACTTACCCGTCATTCATTTATTGCTCACTAAGTCACGACTTACCCACTATTCTATAGCCTTCTAGCAAGCAATAACTAACAGGCTGATTCTGAGTTAAGAGTTATGCTATGATTATTTTTGTTATGACAATATTTTTAAGAGGAATATCTTAATTGCGATTCTGTGAACGTTTTCACAAAAAAACCTCATAATAACTCTACAAATATTTTTCTTTTTAAATAATTTAAATACAAATGAAAATACCATATAAATTATTATTAAGAATTATGGTATATTTTATAATAAATTTTTATAAAAATCATGTTTGTTTTAGAAAATTTTTTAAGGTATTAATAATTTTATGTTTCACTGATATATTATGAGTCGTTTAGACTTTAGACCTTAGTTACCGAAATAATAATGATATTCTTAATTCTCAAGCAGTGGCGGATTATGCCTTTAAGGGGCCTGAGGCGGAGCAAAATTTTGGGGCCTAAGATTTTACCAAAAATTTTGCAAATGAGTTTGATTAAGACGATTTCTTAAATAAATTTTTATCCGCTTCAGAACGGAGAAAGATCGTTCCCCACTTGCGTTGCATATCGGCAATGTAAGAAATATTTTTAAAATAGTTTCCACATTGGGAAATGAAGATTGCAGGCCATCAATGATTATCTTGTACATCTTAAATGGACAAGTGATGTTCTCTTCTTTTATATATTTTAAAAATGATGTACTTCGTCTTTAAAATATTGTACTTCTATATCCCTCGCATATGTATTTGACAATTCTAAAATACACTTGTCAACATCATCACTGGATATATTTTGATCAAAAAATAATTTAAAATTATTTAAAACAGTTTCATATATGGACGTTCTGGTAGACATTTCAGTGGCAAGTCTATCACAGATCATATTGTGAGTAATTATAATAAACAATTCTCGTCCTACTAGCTGTGTATCATTTGCAGATGATTCATCACACATAATTTTGCGTTTTCTTTTTCGTCCTTCTTTGTAGCTAATATTGTCTGTTAATAAGTTTGTTTGATTTTCTATGCTCTCAAAATCATTCCGAACATCCCTTATAAATTGTGACAAAGAATTAAACAGTTTTACTCCTTGTAATAAGTTCGTTTGAATATTTTGAAATGATTTTCTAGTACTATTGATTCTTTGCAATAATATATCCCATAGAACGGTTAATAAGGCAATTCATATTCATCGAAAGAGCTAGCTAATTTTTTAACCTCAACTTTAGTAATCGGTTTTTCGTGTTCATTTTCGCTAATTTGGATAAGAACGCTTTTAATATTTTTGTAATTAAACCGCAAGGCGGATACTGCATCAGCTCTTGCAGACCATCTTGTCACTTGTGTCACTTAATTTTTTAATATGTTTGGAATTAGGATCGGAAAAATTATCAATAAGCAACTTCCATCTGTGAGTAGATGAAGAAAAGAATACATATATATTTTGGATAAAGTTAAAATAATACACCGCAGTAGAATAGGCATCTGCAGCATAATTTCCAATTAAATTAAGCGTATGACTTGTACAAGGAATAAAAATGGCGGTCTCACTTAGAGTTTTAATTCTGGCTTGTAAACCATTATATTTTCCGGCCATATATGTTTGACCGCGACATTTTTTAATATCCAAAGACAAATTGTTTAAAGTTTTCAAAATAAGTTGTGCTAGATATTCTGAATTGTGATTTTCAATTTGTAAAAATCCAAAAATCGTTCTCTCGCATCGCCCACTTTATCAATGTACCTTAATATAAAACTTAGTTGGTCAGTGTGGTTCACTTCTGGCGTAGAATCAACAATAATTGAATAATATAAAGAGTCCTGAATTTCTTGAATTAGGTGTTCTTTTACTTCAGTTCCCATTAAATTTATAAATTCATCGCATGTGGTATGTGATAAATAACTTACATTACCTTTTCCTGGATGGCTGTACCTCTCCAAATGATTTTTATGAAAATCATCAAATTGGGATAGGTACTCAATGCATGTCATAAAATTTCCTTTTCTGTTCGAATCAATATCTTCTCGATGACCACGAAATGCTAAACCCAAAATAGCTAATAGCTTTACTGTAGCTGCAACTCTTTTTAAAACTTCCCGCCAGCATTTTTGTTGTACTTCAATTTCACGAGCTATTTGAGTATCAGTACGTCCAGTTACAAACAATCTTTTTTTCAAATTTTTCAAACAAATTTTTTAGACAATCTTTTTTCCAATCAACGTTGATAAAACGAAATATACAACTAAAGCTAAAACACCTATACTATATCAATCATATCATATGGAAACCCTTTTCAAACGTTAATCCAAATGATGAATTTAGCATGTATTGTATAAAAAATACATGGATTTTAAGCATACAATAAAAGATTTCAATTCTACACGTTAAAAAGTTTTCATTTATTTAGTTATATATAAAATTAATCTAAAATATGTACAATTATATGCTTAAAATTGAGGTTTTCAGTTTATTGCTTTCAATAAATTGTAGGTCTTAAAAGAAATCCAAAATCATTGTTGAAAACATAAAACTCAAATATACTTCAAATATTCAAAAAATACTTATCTGGATTTTGTTTTTATCAATAATTTTGCGATTGATATAATAACAGCCCATTGCAAATAAAGTTTTAGTATTAATATTCATTCGTAACAGTGGAACTTTTCAAAACAAAATGTTTTTTTACTATACAAATTGGAAAACGAATTTGTAGATTAAAAAATTATAAAACTATCAAATTAGAATTATTAAAATAAATACATACATAAAAAAAAGTAATACAAATTGACAACCTAACACTTTTACATGTGGGATAATATTAAAAAAATCTTTAGTTTTAAAAACTTTGGTTGAATGAACGCAGTCATCTGATATTTGAATACCTATAAAATATCAATACTATTAGTAGCGAGGGGGCCCCTGTGCATGTGGGGCCCGAGGCGGCCGCCTCTTCCGCCTCTATGGTAATCCGCCACTGTTCTCAAGGGAATTATAATACAATTTGAAGTAAAAAATAATTAACTTGATCAATTAAAACGCAAAATCCTGCTATCAAATCTTGATAAAAATAAATGTTTTAGTTTAATAAATATTTTATAGTAAAAAATAAAATTATTTATGTATCACGTGAATTATTAAATGTCAATTACCTTGTGAAACTTACTCGGGCCAGAGGCCCATGGGTAGTAAACGTTTCCCGCGGGAATTAACATCCTTATAATTCCCTTGACACATAAATAACTATTTGTTCGTGAAAATATTCAACCGCCATTTTATTGAATATGTATTTTATTTCATAATAATTTATATACAATTAATATAAAATTATGCCATATATTAATTATTAATTATTTTGTAATAAATTTGTGAGAAAAGAATGATTGTTTTTCCTTAAAGTTTATATAAAATTTGCAAAATTTTCATAAAACAACATGAGACGTCAATGTTTGATATTGCAAATATGAAATTTTCAATCGCCATTTTATTTAAAATTGATATTGATATTGATATTGATATATATTTTATGTTATAATTTTGATTCAAACTAAAGTAAAATATAGATAATTATTATAAATTTTATAATAATTACATAAATAATTCATAATTAATATTTTATCCCTTATTATATAATTTTTCATACAAGAATTCAAATAAAAAAAATATAAAACTTTAAATTATGATGCTTAAGATGACCATGTTTGATTGTCTTAATAATTACATAAATAATTCATAATTAATATTTTATCCCTTATTGTTATTATATAATTTTTCATACAAGAATTCAAATAAAAAAATATGAAACTTTAAATTATGATGCTTAAGATGACCATGTTTGATTGTCTTACGTTAAGAGGTTATTTTTTGACATCTCACAGTTGTGACTGCATACAGAATCGCATTTAAGAGGTTCTAGTCTTAGCTAAGAGAAAAGTCTTTGCTATGACTATTTTTACATCTGTGAGGGTATGTCAGAATCAACCTGTAACTATACGCAAAATTTTTCAAACTATATACAATTTAAATGGATATAGCTCTCGTGAAATTTATAGTCATGACGAGTGTCAGTTTTATGTCAAATTTACGGAACAACTACATCACATATATATGACCTCTGTGTGATGTCATATTTACGTCTTGTGTTCACTGGGATACGGAAAATATTAAAAGTGTTTTGTATTTTTAATTGAGATGATAATTAAGGGATGATTCTCACTTTTTTGTCGCCGAAAAAAATTGGAACCAACTCTTTATTTTCGTCACAACTCGCTACATTTTAAGTCAGAATAATTTTTTCGATAAAATCTTTACTTTTTGAGTTATTCATGAAAAACCGCTGGAAACGTGGTTTTTTTGGTTGAAAAATTGAAATGTTTACTTGCGAATAAGTCGAAAAGTATTGACTTTTAGCCAAAACTTTATATAACAAAAGTCGCTTAAAATTAGTCGGACCTAGTTTTAATGAATGGTTTTACGTAAGTAGAACCGAAACGCAAGTTTTTGTGCAAATCGGTGCTGTTTGTAAGGATTATGCGGGAAAATGGTCATTGACTGGACTGCATTTCCTTACAATTAATTAGAAAAAGTATGGTGATTTATGTAGTCAAATAAATGGTTGACTGACTAAATTGGTTAAGCAGGCTAAGTACAAAATAGCAACAGTTGAAACCCACTGAGGTCAAGAACCAAGGAGTGGTGCGGACATGGGCTATGGCTCATGGCCATAAATATAACAGTCGGAAAAGTGAACCAAGACACCTTTGCAAATCTTCATAATTCATTACATGAGCGTTAAATTTTAAAAGCTTCATTTTATAGTATTGAATACAGTAAGTATAACCGGCAGGCTGGGATTAAAGATGCTGGGTGATTGACATAGTCTCCGAACATCGGAAGACAAGAGATTGTCCATGAAATTGAAATTAATTGGGACATTGAAGCGTCTACAACTATGTTTTTCACCCAACTGAATATCTGAAAATAACCCGCCGGAAATATAACAAATATCGGGATGCGTTTTTTTTTGTGTAGCCACAGGCAGTCATTCCACGACTTTTGCTCAGACTGGGGTGGGGTTTGGCTACACGCATCTCGATGTAAGGGACTGCCATAAATAAAATAATACAACTAAACCACGACGGTTAAGAAAACAAAAATGGGAAGGCAATTCATTTTAAATGGACAGGCACACGTAGGGGGCAATGGGGAGGGAACCCAGAGGTTTGACGAACCTCACCTCACACCATAGGATTTTAAAACTAGCACATACTTAAGTTATACATTTACAACAGCAGAAAACAACGGTATATTTTAAACATTAATTTACCTTATAATTTATAAGAGAAAACTAGCTACAAAACTAAATAATAAAACTCATACCTTATAGACCGGGAGGCAGCGTTGCAAATGAAAAAGTCATTTGATGCCGGTTGATTTTTATTTATTTTAATTAATTAATTCCAGCTGATGATAAATTTGGCGGTCAGCTGCTAAAGTAGTGGGGGGTGTGGTTGTGGGAGACTTTTAAACTGGTAAAAAAAACGAATTCCAAAAGTAATTTGATGCCGCTTCAAAATTTGTATGATGCATGTTTACACCATAACAATTGAAAAAAACGTCGTCAGCTGATTGGCGGATGGGGGATTATACGTCAGCTCCTCGTATACATCAGTATAAAAATGCAATATAGTCAAGACCTTTTTGCATAGGATCTTGATGAAACTTTGGCAAATGATCCAGGTTCACTTGAAAATGGAAAATCTGAATTAATTTTAAATTTGGACAAAATGGCGGGGGGTCTCCCGAACACCTCTAAGTTTAAATCTTCAATAACTTCTAATCCCGACTTATGATCTTATGGAAACTTGGTATATAAATTTTTAGTACTGTTTCTAATATTTCCGCGTACCAACTTCCGGTTTGACAGTTCCGGTTAAAAAGTTTTTTTTCCAGGTATTTATCCCTACTGTAGCCTACAATTACCGATCGATTTTCATGAAACGTTGGTAAACGCTTTCAAGTAACATGAAAAACACTTTGTTAGCTTTTGGAGTACATTGGATAAAGGGTTGAGGGTCCACCATACAACAGATGGTTTTTTCCACAATGTTTTTTATGTTTGTTGGGAGCATACAACATTCGTTCGGGAATGAATTTTGACGACACTTTGCAAAAAGATGCAAACATGTATGGCAAGAAACTGATTAGTTTTTGAGCGATAGTGAACCAAGTTGTGAGGGGTCACCCAAACACCTGTTCTTTTTAAAGCTAAATAACATCTGCACCTGATAATCGAAGTGGATGAAACTTGGTACATAATCATTTGGTACGGTTCACAAAAGTTCTGCATCCCAACTTCCCGTTTTTCATTTCCGGTAAAAATGTTTGGTACTCCCAACAAACATTGCAAAAATGGTGACACAATAAGCAGGTGTTCGGGAGGCCCTCCACCACTTATCTCAATATTGTCCAAAAACTAATCAGTTTTTTGTCATTTAAGTCTCCATATTTTTTCAAAGTGTCACTAAAATTGATTAATGAATGAAGTCTGTATGCTCTCAACAAACTTTAAAAACCAAGTGCGAAAAGTCAGCAGTTGTATGGTAGACCCCCGCCACTTTGATCAATGTGTCCCAAAAGATGATAACTATTTTTCACTAATTGAAACTTTTTCCATAAGTTTCATCATAATCACTTCATTATTGTAGGCACTGAAAAAACTTCAAAAAATTACGAAACAAAATTTTTACCGGTAATGAAAAGCCGGAAGTTGGGATGCAGAACTGTTGTGAACCGTACCAAATGTTTATGTACCAAGTTTCATCCAATTCGATTATCAGGTACAAATGTTATTTAGCTTTAAAAAGAACAGGTGTTTGGGGGACCCCCCACCACTTTGTTCACTATCGCTAAAAAACTAATCAGTTTCTTGCCATACATATTTGCATCTTTTTCCAAAGTGTCGTCAAAATTCATTCCCAAACGAATGTTTTATGCTCCCAACAAACATAAATATTGTGGAAAAAACCATCTGTTGTATGGTGGACCCCCAACCCTTTATCCAATGTACTCCAAAAGCTAACAAAATGTTTTTCATGTTACTTGAAAGCGTTTACCAACGTTTCATGAAAATCGATCGGTAATTGTAGGCTACAGTAGGGATAAATATCTGGAAAAAAAAACTTTTTAACCGGAACTGTCAAACCGGAAGTTGGTACGCGGAAATATTAGAAACAGTACTAAAAATTTATATACCAAGTTTCCATAAGATTATAAGTCGGGATTAGAAGTTATTGAAGATTTAAACTTAGAGGTGTTCGGGAGACCCCCCGCCATTTTGTCCAAATTTAAAATTAATTCAGATTTTCCATTTTCAAGTGAACCTGGATCATTTGCCAAAGTTTCATCAAGATCCTATGCAGAAAGGTCTTGACTATATTGCATTTTTATACTGATGTATACGAGGAGCTGACGTATAATCCCCCATCCGCCAATCAGCTGACGACTTTTTTTTCAATTGTTATGGTGTAAACATGCATCATACAAATTTTGAAGCGGCATCAAATTACTTTTGGAATTCGTTTTTTTTACCAGTTTAAAACTCCCCCACAACCACACCCCCCGCAAGTCCGACGGCTGACTCTTATTTTCTACATCACAAATAATTAATCTATCTATAAAAATTAAATTCAATCGGCGTCAAATCACTAACCAAAATGCAACGCTGCCTCCCGGTCTATTACTGCATCCTGATGAGTTGCTATCCGCCTGATGAAACGTCTCATATAAACAATTTAAAACACCAGTTCAACTTCGTTTTCTGTATAAACTTTATTTGGACTAAAGATTTAGTTTGACACAAACGTTTGTATTTATTAATCTTTTGTTAATAAATCATTTATTAGTTTATTTATTGGATATTTTCAACTTAAACCTACTTTGATTTTTATATTATTATTAGCACAACAAGTTCTCACATAAATCATATTTAGTTTATAATAGTTTTTGTTTTAACTACTGATTCAAATAATTTACTTTTATACTTTACTTGTAAAGTAGCACTAATCTTTAAGTTATTTATAAACACCAGGCAATATTGTTTCTGATTAACTCTTGTAACTTGTCTCTAGGTTAATGAATTTTACAAACGTTTTTGAATTGAATAGTAAAAACCAATTTAAACTGTTAGAGTTTATTTTCTTATTAGACACTAAAATACCACCGAAACAAAACAAACTCACTGGATTCAAATGGGGATGTCCCTATTTCAGAATCCTTTAAACTTAATCCTTTAAACTTAAACTATTTTTGTGCCAACACCAAACAAAACAAACAAATATCTCGAATTCAAACGGAACATGTGTCCATTTCAGAATTCAGAACTCGACTCCCCGATTAAACCAATAAAATTTTCATTCAATTAGTAAAAAATATTGTTGGAAAATTTTTGCCAATTAATTAAAAAAAATATAATAAAATTTGTAATTTGATTGGTTTTCAAATTACAATCAAATAAAATTCAATTTACTTACACACCAAGGTTAATGAAACTTAATATCGACACATTAATTAGTTTAACATAATTCATTTGTCGTCAATTAGTTCATTTACCTTAGTTTTGTGTAATGAATTTGCAATGTAATACAATGCAAATATTATTTCCATCAAATTTTATAGATTGTAGAATGTCAACCAATTTTCATTTTCAATTTTAGATAAATTTGGAAAAAGGTTTTTATGATTTTGAAAAGTTATCCGATTATGGGGAATGGGGAAAATGTGACGAATGGAAGGAAGATTGATATTGAAAATTTTCCATCCGTCACAATCGTGGGGACGTACCACATGACCTGAAAGATAAGAGCTCTCATATAGCCAGGGCAAAATTTAATATATGTGACAGGATCATGTACCAAATTCTAGGTCTTAATGTCTTTGGCGTGGAACATCCCTAGGACTTTTCCAGATTCATCCGCTACCTCATAGGTTACGTTACCAATTGCTCGAATTATTTTAGCTTTGATGAATTTTGGCGATAATTTGGCGGAGAACTTTTTAGCGGCATCGCTTTGGGCGAAGCTACGCACATACACTACTTGCATAGGTTCCAGTTTCCGTGCTCGAGATCGCAAGTTGTATCGCTCTGAACTCTTTTGATACGCGGCTTTAAGGTTTTGCAGTACGGCTTCTTGCAGCACTGAAGGTTGATTGGAAGTGAATCGAATCATTGGATCAAATTGAAAATCTGGTGCTGAGCGAAGCAGTTCATATGTGGACCCATGTAATATGATCTGACTTCCAAAGACTAAGAAGTGGGGTGAGAACTTTGTGGAGTCGTGAATGACATTGCATAGAGAGGTCCTAATTTTAGGGAGATGGATATCCCATTCCTGATGATTTTCTTTGAGATAGGAGCGTATTGCGGCGAGGATGGATCGATTCACACGCTCCGACGCATTGCATTGGGGGGAATAAAACGGTGTGAAGGTATGGCGCACTCCGTATTTAGCTAGAAGTTCTTTGAACTTGGTGGATTTGAAAGTAGAACCATTATCTGAGACAAGATACTCGGGTACCCCGTATACACTAAATACTCGAGTTTCTAAAAATTTGCTTACGAGTTCAGCTGTGGCATTTCGAAAAGGTTCAATTATAACATAACGTGAAAAATGATCTAGCACGATGAAAATGTAAGAGTTTCCTCCTTTTGACCGAGGATATGGTCCGAGGAAATCTACATAGAGTTTCTGAAATGGACGAAATATGGATGACGGATCACCCATGGGTGGTCTCAAGGTAGTAGTACTTGGTTTGCTGCACTTGCAAATATCGCAGCTGGCAACATATTTTCTAACGTCGTCTTGCATTTTAGACCAATAGAAATTTCGTTTAAGACACTCTAAAGTCTTGGCCGCTCCAGTGTGGGCTGAGTATGGAGAATTGTGCGCTTGCTTGAGCAATTTAGGTTGAAGGGCTTTTGGGATAATTAGTTTCCACTGTGGCGTGCTAGGAGATTCAAGAAGGTTAGCAAAAGGATTTATAAAAACTTTACCATTCTCGTTTTTCATGTTTGAGGCACGATTCTTGATCGAAGAAATAAGTTTTAGATAATCACTGTCAGAAAATGCGGGATCTTCCAAATCGACATGTAGAGGTGGTATGTTTGCATCGTCCAAGCTTTTAATTTCAGATATGACGTGCTCTCCATACACTCGAGGGAGTGCATCTGGGACACAATTGAGAGTTCCTTTGCGATATTCAATGTCAAAGTTGAAACCTTGTAACTGCAAACTCCAACGCGCCAGTCTGCCGGTCAGTTCTTTTTGACTCATTAACCACTTTAAACTACTGTGATCTGTAATTATGGTAAAAGGCAGACCTTCGATGTAGGCTCGAAACTTCTTAACACTTAACACAGCTGCCAAGCATTCTAGCTCTGATACGCTATAATTACGTTGTGCAGCGTTGAGCTTCTGACTCATGTAAGCTATGGGTCTTTCACTGTTATCATCTGCTCTTTGAAACAACACACTTCCAACTCCAGTACTACTAGCATCACACTGGATATAAAATCTTCGTGTAAAGTCAGGATTTACTAGGACTGGTGCTGAAATTAAAAGTTGCTTCATTGACTCAAATGACTTTTGTGCAATTTCGGACCAAACAAACTTCTTCGATTTCTTTAATAGGTCAGTCAGTGGGGCTGATATGCTGGAATAGTTGGCGATGAATCTTCGGTACCAACCGGTAACACCTAAGAATCGTCGGATTTGTCTGACGGTTTTTGGTGTAGGAAATTCAGCGATGGCTTGAACTTTATCGCTATTAACACGTAAACATCCATTACCAACTATATATCCTAGATACTCTATTTCTTTTAAGCAAAATCGACTCTTTTCCACATTAATGGTCAGTCCGGCTGATCTAAGTCGCCGCGCAACCTCAGACAAGAGTTCTATATGTTGTTCATAAGTGGCTGATGTGATGAGCAAGTCATCGAGATATACGAATACACGATCGTGTAACTGATGAGGAATTACTTTGTGCATTAATCGACAGAGTGTTTGAGGTGCGTTACACAAACCAAATGGCATTACAGTGAACTGGTAGAGAGGGCGGCCGGGAATAGTAAAGGCCGTCTTATCTCTAGATTCTTGATCTAGTGGAATCTGCCAGAATGCATCTTTTAAATCTAAGCTAGAAATATATGCTGTATCACCTAAGCGACTCAGTAGACCATCTATGATTGGAAGAGGATACGCATCCTTTCGTGTGACAGCGTTTACACGTCGGGCATCCAAGCATAACCTGGTCTTTCCATTTTTCTTGCGCACAACAGCCATAGGTGAGCTCCAACCGCTAGAACTTTCTTCTATGACACCTAGGGAGAGCATACGGTCAAGCTCAGAATACATCTCTTCTTGAACCGCTGGAGAAACTGCGTAGTAGCGTTGCTTGATGGGAGTAGCATTATTGACGTCAATTGAATGCTCAACTAAGTGAGTTCGACCTAACCCTAGCTTATGAGATGCTGGCAACGATTCTATAATCTCAGCGAGCTTAGATTGCTCTTCGATCGATAACTGGTGACTTTTATCATCCATTTGTGTATCGCTGAGGGACATCACCGTTGCTTCCTTGAGATGATGGGGTATATTTTCTTCGCTGTCACCCATGACTGGTTTTAAGCCGAATGCATTCCAAAAATCAATACCTAGATATACTGTTTGCTGTAGAGATGGAACGAGATAGAATTTGATAGTTCTTGATTTACGCTGGTAGCGAACAGGTGTTGATATGTAGCCGATAACTCTTTGCTTCTGCCCGCTGGCAGTACAAATGCTTGTAGTGAGAGAATGGAATGCTACGTGGGGATTAGTTATAAATTTTTCTGAGCCCACTCCTAAAACACTTATTGATGCGCCGCTATCTAGGAGCCCGCGATGGTCCTCGTGACCGATGGTGATGTTCGCGTAAGGTCGTAAATCGTAAGGATCTGGAGTGATATCTAATATAGTTTCGCATATGATTTTTTTAAGTATTCGACGATGTTTAAAATATGCCAGACATCGATGGAATCTGGATAAGGTTGGTTTCGTGGTAGATAGTGAATTTGGTTTAGATTGTAAACAATTATGGGGGTTTGGATTTACGTTTTCATTGATTATCTGGGAGGTAAAGAAGGTTTGTTCGGGTATTGATGATTGTAGATAATTTTCCTCAATTCCGGGTCGGTATTCGACGCCGCTTCGACTGACTCTCTGGAATTCAATGGCCGTCGGAGGTATGGAGTCCCAGTGGTCCCTACCTCCGTCAGTTGGTTTCCCGCGTATTCCGAAGAACATCTTGGACACTGTGGTTTTAGTGTTTCTGGCCTTCCGCAACCATAACAAAACATCCTTGGTGAAGGCTGGGGGCAGTTTTTGAACATATGACCAGTGTTTCCACAATTCCAGCAGGGGTATTTCATTTGTTGATGTTTGTTGCTGTCCGTTACTTTATTTGGGTTGTTATATAATTGTCGTGGACTTTGCATAGCATTGATGCTATAGACTTCTTCGTATGGTTCTGCCGGGGTAGGTGGTAGGTATGCGCTCGGTTGCTCATACACTTCGCTGATATTTTTTCTCTGATATATAGTCAACTCGGGGATGTAACCAAGCCTCTGCCAAGTATCTTCATTTGTAATGCATTTTCGTACCAATTCAGACAACGAGTTAAAAACCTCATTAGCCAATGCAATCTGCAGACCTTGTCGCATGTTTCGTGATACGATACTGATTAACTCTATGTCCGTAAGTGGTGTCCGAAGGGAGAGGGTTAATTTTTGCACATCATGATAAAAATCTATGAACGATTCTCGAACCTTTTGTTTGCGATTTTCCAAGGCATGACGTACATCCATATCCGTGCGTCTGTCTTGAAAACGTTCGAGTAGTGCAGTTCGCAGTTGTCCCCATGTACATTGTCCCATGCGCTCTAAATACACCCAATAAAATTCGCTCGCTGTACCCTGGAGAACCGTGTGGATGTCTGTCGCTAGTTGATCCCTTGGCATTCCATATGACGAAGCTAAGCTCTCTAAACGAAAAATAAATCTCTCTATTGGGATATCAGAAGGAGATCCGTTAAAGGAAATATTCCACCGATGAAGGCTGTAATCCCGTCGAACAGCTGATGCAATTTGGTGAGGGGGTTGCAATGAATTTTGAGCATTTCGTATGAGGTGAGATTGGATTCCAGCAGGCTGAGATGGGATTCCAGCAGGCTGGGATGGGATTCCATGAGGAATGAAACTCGCATTTGGGGTATTTAGACTACCGAAATGTGCGGTTAACGGATGTATAAACTCAGGAAACTCATCTTGCGTCTTCTTAGGGGAACTGATAATAACTTGATTCATTTTAGAACTACCTGGCTCACCTTCAGGTTTTTGATCGAGTGGACCTTGATTTAACTCATCATCTTGTTCTTCGGGTAGTTGGATATTGACCGCTTGCATGTGAAGCCGGCTGTCATTAGAGGTGGGGTCTGCACGTAAGATCGGCAACATATCTAATATCGAGTCGCATGCTACTAATAGTGTTTGTACTACTGTTGCTGCCGATCGAGATTCTTTCATTCGTATTAAACGTTGTCGAATGTGGTAGATACGTGATTGGACGACAGGAAGTCCAGACGCTATTTCATCGTCAGATATAGTCGATAGATAGGTTTTAAGTGCGTCCAATTTGGAAGCACATATCCGCATTTCTGTATGTGGAGATTTAGTTGCTTGCACGTGTGCCCGAGAGGGTGGCTCTCTTTCATTCTTTTCTTCCAAGGTGTAGTATTGGGTTAAAATGGTCATTTGCTGAATGATGGTACCATCGGGTATACCGTATACCTCGCACTCTACATAGAGCTCATCCGCTTTAAGATGCTCCGGAATTACTTTCATTGTGATTTTGAAGTTTAGATTAAGCGGAAGAAATTAACAAGTTTCACAACTACAACTATGCCTTGTAGTGACCGGTAAAAAGTGATTTGACTTTGACAAATATGGTTATATTTCAATATTCGGTGTAAATTATTGCTAAAAATCGTTTAAAATTATCTGATTTTCCAAAAAACACAAATACTAAAAATTCTAAACAGAAATTATAAATGCTAAACAAACGAATTTTACTTATTTAATATTAATTTTTAAAGAAAAAAATTGGCAATAACCTAAGACAATTTTTTATTTCTTTATATTCGTTTTCTTCAAGAAATAAACTAACCTTGAACTAATTTAAATTAACCATAAAGATAATACAGCAAAATGATTTAAATGGTTTTCTTTTTTTTTCTAGTATTGAATTACAAAAAAAATAAACATACTACATATAATATAATTTTTATAATTTTTAACACTATATATTTGTTGTTGAAATTTGATTTATATTCCTTTATTTTTAAAATTCCACATAAGTACGACCAAAAGAAAAATATATACAATAAAACTAAAATCCAAAAATACGAACTTCAAAGACACAAAAAAACACTTAACATGTAATAAGATTAATACTAATATGATTCTCAATACTTCACTTAAATACGATATTCTAGTCCTAATTACTTCAACAAGGTATTTTTTTAAAACCTAATATTTCATTTAACGTTGACCTGTGTCTATTTAATTGATTTCATATATTTCATATAATAACAACAAAACTAAAACACAAAGATAATGAACTCAACATAACCAACGACAAATACTGAAATTTGATTCGCAATTTAATTGTTCGTAATTAAAAACTATCAACAATTAAATTTTCTTAACTAAAATAAAATTTCCAAAACTTATTATTACTAAACAAATAATTAATTTACTGATTTTTAAAGGCAATTTCTTTGTTTACTTTTAAAAGCAATAATTTTTCTTATGTGAATTTATTACCTTAAATGTATTATATATGTAACTAATCAATTTTCTTAACTTTAGTTACCTAATAAGTAAAATTTACGATAAAATAATTCAACGTAACACTAAATCAAAATGACATAGGATCAACAGTTATCATTGACATGTAATAATCAAAAACATTAACTCTTCAAAATTAAACAAATTTATTATTTAATTACTTCTAATGGAAGCTAAATTGAACTGTATAGAATTAGGTGTGAGCTAAGATTGACAAATTCTGGGTATATAAGGAAAGGATAAGGGTGGGCTTTGGTAGAACCGATATTTATTAAGATTTTAGAAAACGCAAAAATTTGAGTTGCTCAGAAGGGTGATTTTATGACTAACACCATTGATCAAACACTAATGTGGACAAGTTTGGTGCGCTAAAACCATCATTCACAACAAACAAAATCTTTGGTTTGGGGCGGATAAAAAGTTGTTGAGAAACGAATGTACTACAACTAACACTACAGATCATAACACTGAAAGTGGACAAAGTAAGTGCGCGAACAGTGATCTTCATCACACAGTATAAGCCTTCAATAAATACCGTACAGTTGTGTTGACACACCTAATCAATCAGTTCTGAGATATCGTGGTGTCACACACACTGCAAGCGAACGATAAGTGTAGCCCAACGAACATTATGTATTCACGCGACGGATAACACAATGCGATGCTACACTAGAATGTAAAACCGAACAATAATGTACTACCGGAATTTACGACTACCTAACATCACGAAGTCTACAATCTATGGAATTCATGATGCGAAGTCACTAAAGACAAACCTGTTTGAAAATGAATTGCTTAGAAAAACTTGAAAATTTTTAAATGGAGATAAACTAAGATTACATGAAATCTCATGCGAAACGACACATAAATATTAAATTTACAGAAACCAATTAGTTTGGCCTATAATGAGCCATTTTTGGGCGCCAGCTATAACCGGCAGGCTGGGATTAAAGATGCTGGGTGATTGACATAGTCTCCGAACATCGGAAGACAAGAGATTGTCCATGAAATTGAAATTAATTGGGACATTGAAGCGTCTACAACTATGTTTTTCACCCAACTGAATATCTGAAAATAACCCGCCGGAAATATAACAAATATCGGGATGCGTTTTTTTTTGTGTAGCCACAGGCAGTCATTCCACGACTTTTGCTCAGACTGGGGTGGGGTTTGGCTACACGCATCTCGATGTAAGGGACTGCCATAAATAAAATAATACAACTAAACCACGACGGTTAAGAAAACAAAAATGGGAAGGCAATTCATTTTAAATGGACAGGCACACGTAGGGGGCAATGGGGAGGGAACCCAGATTTTTGACGAACCTCACCTCACACCATAGGATTTTAAAACTAGCACATACTTAAGTTATACATTTACAACAGCAGAAAACAACGGTATATTTTAAACATTAATTTACCTTATAATTTATAAGAGAAAACTAGCTACAAAACTAAATAATAAAACTCATACCTTACTGCATCCTGATGAGTTGCTATCCGCCTGATGAAACGTCTCATATAAACAATTTAAAACACCAGTTCAACTTCGTTTTCTGTATAAACTTTATTTGGACTAAAGATTTAGTTTGACACAAACGTTTGTATTTATTAATCTTTTGTTAATAAATCATTTATTAGTTTATTTATTGGATATTTTCAACTTAAACCTACTTTGATTTTTATATTATTATTAGCACAACAAGTTCTCACATAAATCATATTTAGTTTATAATAGTTTTTGTTTTAACTACTGATTCAAATAATTTACTTTTATACTTTACTTGTAAAGTAGCACTAATCTTTAAGTTATTTATAAACACCAGGCAATATTGTTTCTGATTAACTCTTGTAACTTGTCTCTAGGTTAATAAATTTTACAAACGTTTTTGAATTGAATAGTAAAAACCAATTTAAACTGTTAGAGTTTATTTTCTTATTAGACACTAAAATACCACCGAAACAAAACAAACTCACTGGATTCAAATGGGGATGTCCCTATTTCAGAATCCTTTAAACTTAATCCTTTAAACTTAAACTATTTTTGTGCCAACACCAAACAAAACAAACAAATATCTCGAATTCAAACGGAACATGTGTCCATTTCAGAATTCAGAACTCGACTCCCCGATTAAACCAATAAAATTTTCATTCAATTAGTAAAAAATATTGTTGGAAAATTTTTGCCAATTAATTAAAAAAAATATAATAAAATTTGTAATTTGATTGGTTTTCAAATTACAATCAAATAAAATTCAATTTACTTACACACCAAGGTTAATGAAACTTAATATCGACACATTAATTAGTTTAACATAATTCATTTGTCGTCAATTAGTTCATTTACCTTAGTTTTGTGTAATGAATTTGCAATGTAATACAATGCAAATATTATTTCCATCAAATTTTATAGATTGTAGAATGTCAACCAATTTTCATTTTCAATTTTAGATAAATTTGGAAAAAGGTTTTTATGATTTTGAAAAGTTATCCGATTATGGGGAATGGGGAAAATGTGACGAATGGAAGGAAGATTGATATTGAAAATTTTCCATCCGGCACATAAGTTGGTTGTGTAAATACGATTAAATTGAGATTCTGCTTTTGATATATTTACAAATTATCAATTAATTATTGTCATCGTAATGTCATTGCTTTAAATGAATGTTAATAATTATTATACTATCTTATAGGGAGTGTGATGACCGCGAGAATATTATATAATTTTAAGGGGGTCGCGACAGTTAAAGGTTCATAACCACTGTATTAGAGAATTAAAATTTTTCAATTTAACAGAATGTTTCGGGTTTGCCGAATAAGCTTTTCAGTTCGTTCATGAAAACCATTTTAATGGTGTTCTCATTTATGAAGCATAATTGAGTGCGTTTATGGATATGTACTGAAAAAAAAGTTCGAGCACTACACTCTTTTGTATCAACCGAATGTTTCCTGTCACAATAACCTTAAACTCAGTCGACTTATCTTCGAAAGCCAAATTTAAAGACAAAACAACCGAATAAAGTCACAACAACCGAATATGATTTCATCATGACCGCATAATTACTGTGCCAACCGAATAATCGATTTTTTACAGTGTAGGTATTGCAAATGTTTGACGTATAATAGATGTGAGCAATGTGATATCAGATCGTACGGTCGTACCCTTTTGTAGTCGATCCTCACAAGATGCCGTGATGTTATAAAAATGGACACAAATAAATTAATTAAATCTTCTGATTGTCCAGAGGAAAATTAGGTAGCAAATTAGCATAATTTCTAGATAACTTTCTCAAATGAAATTAGCCAGACTTAAGAATCTAAAACCATTATGCCTGTGCAGATGACATTGAGCTTCTTGGACCTAGACTACGCTACAAAAAATGCACCGTTTGAGAAAAACATTAAACGACTTTGATTATTATGTATCAACACCGTCTAAGCTTAATTTTTAACAACATCCAAGAACATTACTCTGAGCAATCTATACTGGCGACTACGAAGTGGAACTGCCACACGCAGAGCTTCCTATGCACACTCAAAACTTTTGCAATCAAAACATGTTTCGTATTTATGTAAACTCACACATTACAAAGCATTAATTCAACTTGCGGTAGCCTTTGGAAGAGAAAGTTGTACATTAGCTATCATTGATTGTAGAATTTTAACAACATTCAAGAAGAACAATTACTGTCATACGAACAATTACTGGTTCATGTAGAGTTACTAAAAATCAGAATATAATAACTACTACACAACGCATTTTATTAAACAAAAAATATTGTGACGCTGATGTATAGGCTAACTTCACCACAGCTCTGGAAACAAAATGTTCTGGGTATATGGTGAGCTAATATTCATAAAATATTGTGTGTTGAGTGGCCTAGTGGTAGCACGGTCGAATTCAAACTCGGAGGACCCGAGTTCGAATCCCATCTAGGTCAAAGTGTTTTTAAGGAAAACATTAACAACCATCAACCCACCTGTTTTCCAATTACCCGATAATCGGAAAATCTTGTTGATAAATTTGAACAACTATGGGTTTGTGGTCTATATTAATCATTATTTTAATCTTCGTCTATATTAATCATTATTTTTACTAACAAGTATGAACGCGAATAATTTTCTAAGAAGAAGCTAAACAAAAGAAAAACAAAATTATCATCATTCCGCCATTATCAAAAAACAAGTTGGCTTGGATTTTTGGTATTATCGAATATATGATTTGTGCCCATAATTATGAAAGTGGTCTAAGTCATATATTTCTTGTTTTGAGATATTTAAAGGTTTGCAAATGATTAAATTAAAAAACATTTCTCTATTATGAAAACTTTTATTTTAGGGCTTAGTTAGTCTTCAATAATGAAAGTTTATTATGCAGGTGAAATTTTGTATAAATCTCATTCCGAAATATGCTTTTTACAGTTTGAATTGACTTAGACCATTTTCATAATTAACTGAACGATGTATAAATGACTTAACGCAATAGCAAACTTCGAAATTCTAACGTTATTTATTAATTATTTGCCCAACTCATTATTTTGTCACCATTAACTTTCACTTAAAAAAGAGAAATTTTGACATTTAGGAGGAACAGCTCATTTTTATGGGCTTATGGTCCGACGGTATAAAAACTTTGCAACACAACGTTTTGGCAATTATTTTTGACATTTTGTTTTTTTATCTTCAAATTTTGCCTAAGATTACTTATAACTAACTCTAGATGAATTACATTTTTGTTGAAATAAAAAGTATTCTATAACGGGTTTTTTTTACAATATCGCACAAATTACATTAGACCAATTTAGTTTGAAGCAATGTTATGCGATATAACGGATAAACTCATTTTTTTCAATTTCGAAACATTTAGGAAAACTGTTTCTAACTCAAGCAATTCGGTTACCACCAGAAATGGTTTCCCACCACCAATAATTGTACGTTTTCACGCCAAAGCGAAAAGAGATGAGTTTATCAACAGCAAGACACGTATTTACAATAATATGATTTGTTATGTAGGGACTTCAACACAGAACTATGATACGCAAAGAAGAATATATATAAACGAAAGATTAACATACAAAAATAAATATTTGTTGTACCAAGCAAGAGAATTGAGAAGATCAAACACAGTCAAATACGTATGGACTAAAGACGGTAAAATATTCGTAAGGGAAAATGAAAACACAAGAACATCACTTTTTACAACATTCTTAAAAAACAAAAATATTGATGTTTAATAATACCGACCTTACGTTACCGTTTTCGCCCGATATATCTGTGCATAACAATATAAATGATGTATCTTTCAGTAACAATAACTCTTTCAAAATTATGAATCTAAATGCCCGAAGCTTAAAAAATAAGGTAGATGAAATATTGCGTATAATAAACTCAATAAAAACTAAAATAGACGTAATAGCAGTTACTGAACACCACCTAAATGTAGAAAATTCGAAATTCGTTAATCTTAATACTTATAATGCTGTTTACAGTTGTCGACCAGAAAAACAAGGTGGTGGTGCAGCAATTTTCCTGAAGAACAATATCAACTACAAAGTTCTTTTCAATTTTAGCGATAATAACAACAGCTTCCTTAGTTTAAACATTATAAATCACAATAACCAATGCAATGCAACGAACATCTATCGGTCTCCTAATAACAACAAAGAGAGTTACGAACAGTTTTTTGAAAAGTTTGATAAAATTTTGATCAAAATAGGAAATACTCATGCATTTGTCTGCGGAGATTTTAACATTAACACTATTCACCCTGATAACTTTGCCAAAACATATCTAGATCTTTTGCAAATAAATAATTTCTATTTATGCAATAAATCCACGGTCACACGATCTGCTGCGGGTACGTGTTTGGATCACATATCAACTAACTGGATAAACCAAACCATAAAAATAAAACTGGTCCCGTATGACTTGTTTGACCATCATATAAATTTTAGAACATGAAACACAAAATTTCAATTATGTAAAAGAAAATGAAAAACGAGATTTACAATATGTAAACTACAAACAGCTTGCAAAATTGATCGATGAACACGCTTTAGATCTACACAATTTAGAAGACGTGAACAGCATGTACAACAAGTTTTTAGAGTATTTGCAATGCAAGATTAATTCTTGTACATATAAAAAAAGCATTCTTAAATTAAAAGATTCCATGAAACCCTGGTTTGATAATGATTTGGAACAAGTGCGTAAAGCAAAAAATTTTTGGTATCAGAAACATTGTAATGATAGAAGCAACAACGTTCTTTATGACGAATTTAAATACTAGAGAAACAAATTTACCACACTAAAAAGAAACAAAAAATCAGAATACTTTACAATTAACTTTGAGAAAAACTTAGGAGATATGAAGGCGAACTTGGTACTTATACAAATAACAAATTTCTCCAATACTTTAAATTTCCCCATTTCTCCTTATTTAATTATTTTAAGTTGGTTACGCGGTTTCGATGACTTTCATTATATTTTTACAAAGTAAATTAAGGCCGATGTTTTTTGAGCTGCTTTTCTAAATTTTTGTTTGTGTCCTAGGTTTCGTATTATAATAGAACTAAAATTGTATTAAGCCTCATTTGCATAGGTGTGCAACAAAACTATTCACAGGACCAACGATAGTTGAACAATGTTTTTGATACAAATTCATGCAATCATTTCTTATTCTTGTCTTCTGCTCTTGTAGAAAGGTTCTTCAGTTAAATTTAGTTTGATATTATTCTTTTGATTTTCTAACTTATTTTCTAAGTTCTAATACATCATAATTATACGCGAATTATATAAAATAAAATTATCTCTAACAAGAAATCAGAAATTAAAGTCAAAACGAATTTGTTTATAAATCAAGTAAATAAATCAGGGTTGTAACGTATAATACGGTAACGTATAAAACACGTATTATACGTACGTATAAAACGTATAAAACGTATAGTATAAAACACACAATTATATACGTTTTATACCGTATAAAAGTAAAATCCTTAGTCGATAAAAATACATTTATGTAAAATTATCGCGGGCGTATTATTCATCGTACTCGTGATATTTAATATTTATACAGCTTAGTTTTCTGGACTAATAGGAACAGTTGCTTTAGAAAATATAACGTCGTCATGATAGTTTCTTATCCAATATTCCTGTTGGTTCAGAAAACTTTCCACATTTTCAAAATATAATATAAAAAATTTAGTCTGCAACAATTTGACATTTCCAACCGTACCTATATTACATCAATGAACAAAATTGAATTCACTCAATAAACTTCTCACTATACTTTTCCGTTTGACGTAAATACATATTTTAACTATTACAATTTTTGTATAAAAACAATATTTGCTGCAACAACGTGATATTTTCAAACTGTACCTATTAATTAGATGTGGTTCAACCCGGATTCACACAACAAAATTTCTTTAAAACATCTCTAAAAATCCCCGATAATTTCCCTAATTGCTATGAAAAAAAACGACTTTTATTCTGCAACAACATAATAATTTAAAAGCCTTATTAGATAGACAGTAGTTGAAGCTGGATTGAACCATATTTCATAAATTCAATAACATTTCATGATACCAAATAATTAATTTTTTGTACGAGTAAACTGCACTTTTGTGATTCAAAAAGTGTTCGTAAAGCAGGCCTTTTTTCTATTGAAATAACAATGCCTTAAATTGAAATAACAATGCCTAAAGTTGTTATTTCGAAAAACTGCTTGGATAAAATAATTTTCTAAATAAATATTTTACTATTTTGTGTAAATATATGCATTGTTATTTATGCAAATAGTACAGAATCTTACTCGTACCAAAATCTTGTATGCAATTCAGTCATAAAATATCTTTTTTGCTTTCGAGTGATTGTTTCTCTCGGCTAACGCCTCGAGCAACAATTTCACTCTCAAGCGGAAAAGACATACTTTATGCCCTTAATACATAAATAGCTATTATGGGCCAAACGTTTCTAATCCAAAATGTTTCCCATTAAGTAAATGTTTGTCAAAAAAATTTGGAATCAAAATTAATTTATTTCATTCATCATTCTTTTGACACACTTATAATAATCAAGCTCCTGGTTTTACATTCAAATGCCAACTTTCAAGATTTCTCTACATTCAATCTTACTGCTCAAACGTTTTTAAGCAAAATAAATATACCATTTTTTTTACAGTTTTCGGATTCGTCCCTGCGGTTCTTATCATTGATGAAAGCTATTTTCTGAAACAAAAAATTTTAAAATCGCTCTAGTAGTTTTCATCGGTTGTTACGGTTGGTTGGCAGGCCGGTCAGTACACAGACTACCATTTTTGTTTGCTTTTTAAGAATTTGTATAAAACATTAATTGTTTATTTTTATTATTTTAATATAGAGGTAACAAAGGACCTATTCGAAAGAATTAGAAAAGAAAATTCCAAACAAATAGTTTTTTTTTATAAATTATAAAATATATAAATAATTTATAACTACCTAATTATATTTTTACTGAGTATAAAAATTAAAAATATAATTAATATCTGAAGTAAGAACTATTTTTAATTTTTTATGAATGAATTTCAAAAACAAAAACAAGTTATACGTTTTATACGTTATATACGTTATATACATTTTATACGTTTTATACGTCACGTATTATACGTGTAACGTATAAAACGTTTTATACGTGTATATTAACAACCCTGAAATAAATTCCATACCTTTTATTTGGTAAAAATAATTAGCTGTTTTATATAAATCAATAATTTTGGTTTTATAAAAAAAACAACAATAATGTTAATCGAATAAAAAAAATATTTGATCTCGACTTTATCAATGAAAATACAAGAAATAAATTAAATTGAGTAAACATTTAGGCGAACAAATTGTATCATGAACGTTAAACAATAACAACAGAAAATGTGTAGACGAAGATATGTTTTTTTCTAAGTTCAATATTTATTCGAATTATTTTTTTCTCGCGTTACAGATTCTGGAATAAATCCCCAGTGACCTGCAAACAAATATACATTAACAAACAAAACTACATTAATCTATACAAGAAGGGCCAGGCGTTCTTCGCTACGCTTATAAATAAAGTTTTTGCGTAGACATTTTGTTGACGTAGAAGCAATGATTTCAAAAAGTGGTAATGAGAAATGCTAGCATATAATTTTTAATTTTTCTTTTTAAATATATGAATGAAAAATAATCAGAACTCTAGCTGATCAGTTCGGATATATGAAAAATTAGCGATCAAATAAGTTAGAGATCAAATAAGCTTGCTTGAAAACTTATTTGATCGCTAATTTTTCATGCCATTTTCAATGGCTCACTTTTTATTTCTTTATTTCATAGCTGCATATGTTTACTTTAAAATTTGTGAAAAACAAAAAAAAGGGGGTTTTTTGAGATATGAGCTTTGAAGTAAACCAAGGTGTTACGCGCCGCCTAGCGGAAAATAGAAAAGTTATTAATTTTAAACTTACTTATTTCAATTATTCAATTATTTTTCTTTTTTCTTGCAAAATATACTTAAGTCGGATGAAATTTGTGGCACCTATTCACAAAACATTGACACCATTACCAAAACTACGTGAAAAACCCTCAAAAATTCAAACGCGCATAACTCCGATTCAGAGTACACAAAAAATAAAAGCAGAAATTACTTTTTTCCTTCCGTCAATACCAACAAAATATCAACATTTCAGATTTTTCAAAAATCAAAAATTTAAAAATCAACAAAAAAATGTACGTTTTCAAAATAATAGCCCTCATATAATAAAAAAACAAAGAAAAATATTACGTCTATCGACACCTAAATCAATTCAAAAACTAAATTCTCTAAACTTCAAAGGAAATGTATAAACTAACTGAGAGAAAATAAATATAAAAAAAGAAAATAAAGTTTTAAGTTTTAAATTTCATTTGTTTCGTGTTTTTTTTTACTTGTATGTAAACTTATAATGCATATGTATATAAAAAGTTTTTCGTATATAATAACTTTTTTATTTATGATCCGAAAAATCCCAAAAATCTTTAAAATCTAAGTTACACTAATATCAGTTAGCTGTGAAAATTTGAAATGAATCAAAATTCGAATAAAAAAGCCTTAGGCTGTACAAAGTTTATTTTAGCATATTAATATATAAGATATAAATACGCAAGCACAACTTTTGCGGTACAATTTTAAAATATTCGCTCCATCAAAAGTGTGGCAATATGTATATCGTAGGATAGGTCTTGAGTAGTAGATGTGCCGAAAAATATTTTTTTTGAATTTCGACGATTTTTTCAGAAAAAATGGCAAAAATGTGATAATTGTGTTTTTTGAGTTTTTAGTTCGGTTATTTTTTTTTCAAGTTATTTGTTTCACAATTCAAAATCTTCAAATCTATATCTATCTATATATAGCAAGCAATATTTTTGCGGTACAATTTTAAAATATTTGCTCATCAAAAGTGTGTCAATATGTATCAGGGACTGAAACCCTGAAAAAATTGGGTTCAGGTTCATGTTCGGGTTAATCAAAATAGAAAGTTCAGGTTCAGGTTCGGTTCAGGGTTCGGGTTCGGGTTCAAAATTTAGAAGAAAAAGTAAAATATATTTTATTTATTTATTTGTCAAAGAACAGAGAAAAAATTCTCAATTAATTTAATATTCAAAATATTGTTCAAATTTTCTTGTTTTAAACTTGCTCTTTGGGGTGACAAAACAAATTTTAAAGCTGAAAATGCCCTCTCTACGCTAATTTGCGTAGCAGGAACTGCGAGGATGACCTGGGCCACGTGATACAATTATGGTGATTTCATTTTATGTTGCTCCCAAAATCCCTAAATAGTTTTTTCTTTTGCCAGCTTTGAATAATTTTCATATATTTTCATTTCATTTGTAACTAAACTTTCAATGCAAGAGTTGACATTTATAACTGCCGAATTAGTTTGAGAGTTTTCATTCTTCTTTAAAACTTGTTCAAGGATATCCTCATCTTCTTCTGAAGAACTAGAAATTTCTAAATTCATAAAGTTATCATCCTCTCTCCATTTGTTTATTTTTAAGAATTTTCGTTCTTAAAATTTGAAACTTAGTATTGCAAATATCTTCGGGACTTAGAATTAATCTAAATCTGTTATCGAGATATACTGCTGTCAATCATTAAAGAATGCGAGAAACTTAACTATTTATTTGTGCTGTAATAAACTACTATAAAAAAATGCCGTTCGTTGGGCGAAAACGTGAACAAACACGAGAAAAAGAAAACTCTTTTAAATTTATTTTTGTCAATTCTTGGTATTTATTTTATGTGCACAGAATTTTTTTTATGTGCAGGAAAAAATTCTTTGATATTTATTATTTATTTATGAACCCGAACCGGAACGAGTTTTTGGATGGAACGGGTTCGGGTTCATGATTTATAAAAAGACCGAACCTGAACCCATTTGGGTTCAGGTTCGGGTTCGGTTTCAGTCCCTGATATGTATATCGTTGGAAAGGTCTTGAGTAGTAGATAAGTAGACAATTCAAAATCAATTATATCAATTAATCAAACTCTGAAATAATGTGTTGTAGCTATTTTGTTCTGAGGTCTTTTTACAATTTCTATTTACAATGGCCGAATTTCGGCCACTGGGCGATTTCTAGTATATTAAGAATTTTGAAAAAAGTTTAATTTTTTGATTTTGTAATAATTTTTGCAATATTTTTAGGATTTTGGAAAAAGTTTGAATTTTTAAGAATTTTTGGAATATTATTGGGATTTAGAAAAAGTTTAAATATTTGATTTTATTCTAAATTTTGGAATATTTATGGAATTTTGAAAAAAGTTTGATTTTATTTAATTTAACAATATTTTTGGAATTTTGATTATAATTTTCCGGCAACGTATTGATGTTTCGTGTTAGTTTTGTAATAAATTTCTAAACAGAGATAAGAAAATACTTGTACTTTAACAAAGATTTATGTTTGACATACATCGCTGCCCAAAACTAAAAACCTCATAATGTCCTCATAAAAGTTTTTTGCCGAAAACTATATCAAAATCCTTAACTCAGACCGAAGTCTTGATATCTCAGAGCTGTGAGATTTCAGCTCCTCCATATTTTTATTCTTAAATTTTTCTTAGATTTATTATATCAGAATTAGAATACATTTTAGTTTGAATATAACTTTTATTAGTATTTGTTGTAACTTGATGAATCTGACGCGTATTTTTAACGGTTCTAGCACTAGCAAATCTTGTAATTAATTTTTTTGGCGCTCGCATAATCCAACTTTGTACCAAAATCGAATTTTATGGATTTTATGTTGCTCTTGGTTTTGCACCAATCGTAAAAGCCCCGAGGTGAAGTAATCTACGCTTCTCTTTCAAATGGTAATTATGGATTTTTTGAAAATTGTATTCCTTATTTTTATTACTTCGGTCTGAAAGACCTAAGTATTACATTCATGAGCTCAAAGTGAAATTCTTACCCCCACATTTTTTGGCATTTCTCGACGTTTTAGGACCTACTGATTCTAAAAAAGCAAAAAAAAAATGTATGTCTGTCTGTAGACCGGCCGTCATTACCTACGCTGCAGGGAAAACCGCTGGAGGGATTTCAAAAACTTTTGTTCCTTAAAATAGGTATACTCATGGGACAGGTCCGAAAGGACGCTGTGTTCGATAACTGTACCGGAACTGTATCAAAAAATCATTATGTGTGTCAAAAACAGCAAATTTTCATATTTTTGGCTTAAAAAACGTTCATTTTAAGTGATTACGAGTAGGAACATTAAATTTGGAGAAATCTTGATGGTAGGGATTGGTATGTGAGATCAAAAACTAGATTATCGCATTATAAGTTTGTCAAAAAAATGTTGTCAAGTGTGTCAAAAGAAAGATTTTTATTTATTTTTTCACCTAATTTTTTGGAAAAAAATAGTATATTTTCCTACAAGAGATGAAAACATTGTTTTTTTCGTGAGTAAACATTTGTTCACGAGACGCGCTAGCGTCGAGTGAGACATGTTTACGAACGAAAAACGTTTTTATCTCGCGTAGAAAATGCAATTTTTTCTATGATAGTAATATATAATCGATATTTACTATAAATTATAAAGTTATAAATCGACAACAAAACATTCAAAATTCATATTCTATTTTTTCATGGTTACGTTGTTTAAAATACTTTGTAAAATTATATGAAAAACCATAGCAACTACAATTTGTTATTTTTTTGCACTAGTGAGTTTACTTTTCGCATAGAAAAATAAAATTAATTGTTTGTTTGAAATGAAATTTTATTATTATTGAGAATTATGGCATTATAAGTTTGTGAAAAAAATAATGTCAAGTGTCAAAAAATGATTTCATTTACTTTTTTAGCCAATTTTTGGGAAAAAAAAATGTAGCTATTTTTATGACGTAAATGTATTGAAATATTTTTGGAATTTTGAAAAAGTTTATATTTTTGATTTTGTAATAATTTTTGCAATATTTTTAGAATTTTGGAAAAGTTTGAATTTGTAAGAATTTTCGGAATATTATCGGATAATTTCTAGATAGCCTTTGATAAATGATAAATGATTATAGATAGCCTTTGATAAATGAAAAATACGGCTTCAAGTAGAATTTTTTTAAATACAGACCAAAATAAACCAAATTAAAAAGGGTCGAGTCAAAATGTCGCAAAATTTTGCTGAACTTGACTGAAATTGCTTTTTAAAAAGTTCATTCAATAATAAAATATTTGATATTTAACATAAAAAAAAATCTGAATCTAAAAATCGCCATTTTTATAATTTTCCTTCAGAACAAAAAAAAACTGATTCCCGACAGTCATATGCACAACGAATTTTATCTTTAAAATAAAAAATGATGCTAGTCCTAAACTTTCACAAGTTGTTAGATATAAAATAAGCTTCAATTAAGTTAAAAAAAAAAAAAAAAAAAGACTATGCCATCTATTTTTCAATTACACCATTTTTTTCTTATGTTACACCGTTAAAAATTATTTCAAAAATTAACAGTGTACATTTTTAAAATCTTTGTTTTAATACCTATTCAACGACATATCATTTATGAAAATCGATTGAGTAGTTTTTCTACAATCGCTCGTCAAAATGCACTCACATCACAAAATAACAAAAATTGAGGGGCACCCTGTGAAGACCCCTGGTCGAAAAAAAAAATTCTAAGAGAACTCGTATTTTTTATTTATCAAAGACTATCTATAAACAAAAAATAATCAAAATTAAAAGGGGTCAAGTCAAAACGTTGTTGAATCTTCGTGAAATTGCTCATATATATATATATATATATATATATATATATATATATATATTATATATATATATATATATATATATATATATATATATATATATATATATATATATATATATATATATATATATATATATATATATATATATATATATATATATATATATATATATATATATATATATATATATATATATATATATATATATATATATATATATATATATATATATATATATATATATATATATATATATATATATATATATATATATATATATATATATATATATATATATATATATATATATATATATATATATATATATATATATATATATATATATATATATATATATATATATATATATATATATATATATATATATATATATATATAAATATATATATATATATATATATATATATATATATATATATATATATATATATATATATATATATATATATATATATATATATATATATATATATATATATATATATATATGTATATATATATATATATATATATATATATATATATATATATATATATATATATATATATATATATATATATATATATATATATATATATATATATTTATATACATATACATATATATATATATATATATATATATATATATATATATATATATATATATATATATATATATATATATATATATATAAATATAAATTTTTTTTTTTTGGTTTTTCGTCTCCGCTTATCATATATAGTCGTTTGGCACCAAAATTTTTCCGAAATTCCGAGATGAAGCCCATTGCAATAGTTAGATTTTTATATGAAATCTACCTAACAACCGAATCGTTAAACTAGCTAGCCTACTAGTTTACAATTGAAAACAATACAATAATAAATAATATTATTATGGAAAAAACATACAAATAAAGCTGATATTAATAAATGATATCTAGAATAAAATATTTTGTTGAGTTAAAAGTAAAACCAGTATGGAAGTTTCAGATAGAAATTTTATTAAAATCACACGGAGTATACGAAATAACAACTGGAGTGATGGATGAAATGCTAAAAGCAGATGTTACGAAAGAAAAAAAGAAATAAGTGGAAAATAAAAGATGCACAAGCCGAAAAATATATAGTGACAAGTGTCGATAGAAAATTTTTAATGCACAAAATAAATGCTAGAACCGCTAAAGAAATGTTCGATAAGTTATGTGCTATTTATGAAAAAGGTTCCGGACAACAGAAAAGTAAATTAATGCAAGACTTCTTCAGTTACACATGCACCAAAGGAAAAGACATGACAACTGATATGAGTTATTTGTAGAATATTGCACACAAATTAAAATCGTTGGGACAGGAAATAAAGAACTACATGTTAATATCGAAGGTTTTATGATATATATATATATATACTAGCGGGACCCGGCGTGCTTTGCTACGCCTATAAATAAAGTTTGTGTGTATACATTTTATTGACGTAGTAGCAATAATTTCAAAGAGTTGTAATGAGAAATGATTTTTTTTTTTTTAAATATGAATGTAAAAGGATCAGCACTCTAGTTGATCAGTAAAATATAAAAAAAATAGTATTATATATACAACAAAGGATATATAAAAATATACGCGATCAAATAAGTTTTCAGATGTGTCTCTATATAGAACATTAGAACATACGGAACAAATATGGATTCACAAATTTTCACAGTGCTCATGCGGTTTAATATACGCTTTCTTTACCTGTGGTAGGTTACTAAAAACGTTGCAAACAATTTTGATCGTTATAACATTTTATGGTCAGCAAGGGCAGTAAGAATAGTGATAATTAGGGCAACCAAAAATATGCACTAGCATGTTTTTTTAACAGCACTTATTTAAAAAATGATTAGGCTTGAAATCTGTTTCAGGTAAAACTAAGACTTTTAAGCCCTACTTGTTAGAGCATATTTTTGCATATTTTACTCTAAAATGCATATAAATGCATATATCACCAAAAGTGCATATTTTCGCATATTTTGCAAAATCATGAGTTTTTTTTTAGCTTTAATACATATATTTAGGGAATATTATTCCATATTTCACCAAAAGTCCGTATTTTTGCATATTTTTAAATAATTACCATTTTTTTTTAAATTGATGGTGACAATATGCACAAAAATATGAGCATCTAAAAATTGGGCACATTTTACCATCGCGGCATTAATATTTAGGGTCCTGTCTTTTGAAAATGGAACACTAGCGCCAAGATTTTAGTGTTTACTGGACCTTTACAATAGGTTTTCTGAGCATCTATAGGTCCTATCAACCTAAGGTCTTAGAACGGCCATAAAAAGCTGTTAAGCCTAGTTTTGTTTTGTCCTATTTTAAGCAGCTTAGTAATCGTATAAAAAATCTTACCGCTTATTATGGCATTCAGATAGGTGTGATACGAGACGTTGAGCTTTTTGGCTGTTGATACATTCCCGAAAATGTTTGTGTTGGGTTGTATGCGTCCCATCCCCTTAGCTTAGAAAGCATAGAATTTGGTAAATTTCAAAAATTGTAGAAATTTTAAGCAATATACTAGCATTCTCATCTATAACATAGTAACCTCCTAGAAATTGGAACTAGAGCTCTGTGTTTTGAGGGGCAAGGGGTGGGAACCGGTCGAGTGGAATGTCATGTAGAAGGTTGATTTTTTTTAAGGAAGATTACAATTCTTTTATGTAATTTGAATAACCCTTGGTTTCGTATATTTCTGAAAATGC
Organism: Diogma glabrata; assembly: GCA_963693315.1. NCBI lineage: Eukaryota > Metazoa > Arthropoda > Insecta > Diptera > Cylindrotomidae > Diogma > Diogma glabrata. The sequence goes on from OY856186.1 coordinate 169,667,637, forward strand.
GTTATTTTTATTCTGTACCAGATTTAACTCAGAACGTAATTCACCAACAATTATATAAAATTCACGCTAAAAGCAAATTGAATTTCAAAACAAAAACCACCTCTCTGCAATTTGTTGCTCTGTGTTTTGCTGTGCTATAGGCTGCAAATGGAAAACGAAATTTTCGTTGACTCGTTTAAGTGTCAAGAATAGTTTAATATTTTAAAGATTTCAATTTGTGCAAAGTATTCCATTTTAAAGCATTCCATTTGAAAGCATTCCATTTGTACGCTGTACGGACAAAGAAATCTCTCTGCATTCTTTCGCTATGACAGTGAGTGATCTCTACAGTTTAACTGTTTGGCATTTTTGTGAGCAATTATGATCTCGAGTAACTTAGGAAATAATTTGAATTTTTTCAATTCAAATGTGTGGTTGAATTTATTTCAGAGAAAACGCGGTTTTTCTCTGGTGCGGATTTCGGTTGTGATTTGAACTCTTAACCTTAGTAATGCCAATGAGTTCAGATCCTTTGGCAGTCGCGCTATCAACGAATGAATGAGATTTCGAAGTTGAATCTTCAAGAATTACACTATTTACTCAAGTTGAATTCTCAACTGATATTAGACTCTTATCATTGAAAATATGTTTTTTGATGTAGCAAATTTTTTAAATTTTCTTTGATTCCAAGCAAACATTTTGATGAAACTTACGGCAAATTATATGAATTCTATGGTTTTGCGAACAAAATTGGAGCAGCCCATTTATATGCAGTTCGGGCAGAGAAGCATTTGGGGCCAAAGGGGCATTCGGGGCCATGAGCAACAGTGTGAAGATGTTGTAGGAAATCAAGATTTGATCCTAACTTTTCGTCATCTATACAATTCGTATAGCATGTTTTTTAACGGACTCATAAATAGCCAGGCAGGAGTGTACCAAACTTGACAACTTTTATTTTTTTCACATCTATTGAGGAGATCAATTTTTTATGAAGCGCTCTTTTTTATTGGCCTTTTGAGGTCGTTACAGAGTAATTCATTGGAAATTGAGACTCCCAATAAACAAATGCTTACACATAATAATTGAACCATCGTTGTTGAGCCTTCGTTCTGCAAACAATCAGTAACTAACTATGTTTAGGTGGAGTTAAAATTGACCAAATTTTGGTCACTACATTTTTTAGGTTCTCGTTTTATTTACGACATGCATTAACCCATTTATTTGTTCATGCATTTACCCTTTGAAAATAGGAGAAAAATGACTTATGCTATCGTCTGCAAAACTATTTATTGGTTTACTGCTGATTTTCAACAGTTCGTTGATATAAATTAAAAATAGAGTGATAGACAAAATTGTACCTTGGGCTATTGGTGTATAATTTGAAATATCACATTCCATTCCTTTTTTGATTACGAGCAACTTTCAATTGACCAATAGCATGAAAGAAAAATATTATATTTATAAAATTTGTGGAAGGTTTTAGTTTAAGTCGCGAAAATTCTTTTGAAAATGTTTTTAGAATAATATGTGGGATAATAGTATGGAAACTTTGGTGATTTTAAACCGCCTTAAAAGTTTTTCAATCTTTTTCGGTTTGAAAGAAGTTCTTTCATATTAACTCCTGAAGACAAAATTTAGAGTACTTCTTTAGGAGTTTTAGTACGAATCACAGCGTTTTGCGAACAAATTATCTTTCATTGCAGGGCCAGTGACGATTATATCAGCGTCAATTTAATGCAAATATTTTTGTTAGGGTTTCATTTTTGAAAAAAAAATTTATTAATCCCGAATAGAATGGTTTCGGTAATGTTTTGAGCAGAAACATTTACATCGTCGTTGTAAGAACAATAACGAATGAAATGGATAACTTCGAAAAATTTAGAAAATTTTTTTTGGTAACAATTTTTGAAAACGAAAGAATTTTGGCAGTTTAAATTTTAGTAAAAAAAATTTACGGGATTTTGGCAGTTTAGATTTTAGTAAAAAAATTTAATCAACTGATGTAATTAATATTTAATAGTTGTCAATATCTGCAGTACTACCATTACTGACACTCGTAATATCTCGGGTCTGCAGTATATGATAGCGGACAAAAGCTCACATATATACTTCACTATCTCAGGCCAGCTAGCCCCGTAACTATGATCAAAGCACAGCGACCTCTTAGGAACCGAATTAAAAACAAAACTCTGAAAACATATATATTTCCATGGTTTCTTTCGGTTTTTAGAGCATATTTTAAATGCATAAAATAGTTTTTTTATAGCATATTTTAAGCGCTTAAAATTGTTTTTATAGTGCATATTTTTGGTTGCCCTAGTGATAATATATTCGATGAAGGTATGGAAGAAGTGATGCAAAAAAGGAATAGAAGAAGTGATGTCAAAAAAATCAAAATTATTTGGATGTTTTTGTATTAGAATTCATAGGATGTGAATTCATGGGGTGAGAAATATTTCTATTTAGTCAACATCCTAAGTCATTTTAAAGTCATTATTGATTGTTGCAAATCAATGCGAAACTAATATCTAACACACGGTCAATATATTGGCATATATGTTCCATAAATAGACAACATTAATGGAATATTAATTTTTGGGCGATTTTGTGAGCAATTATTGCTCAAAGTAATTATTGAAAGTATTATTCCCGATAATAAGTAATTATTGTCGGGATTGAACTCACACTCATCAGAGACATCATAGTTCAAACTTCAAAGCCATCATACAGACTCAGCCACAGTGGATGAAACAACAATAAAACATATTTCAATTTTTATGTTCAGATAATTTCTAAATTGAAACTCCATTATCTCATATTTATTTAAATTGAATTCTTCATCTGTGATTATACTATTGTAAATTGTATTTGTTCCCGACACGAAACACACAAAAACTGTTTTAAAGAAGTTTTTCTGAGCGAAAATAAAAATTGCTTTAAAATTGCAAAATTCGTGTGAATTAAAATAATTACTTTAAGCTTAATCACTCTAAAAATCTCTCAAAACTTTATTTACTTTACACCAAATAGTGTAAAACTTTTGTTTATTTAACATTATACCCGTCGCATATTGTCGGTATCTCATAAGAAAGGAAATTCAAGAAAACTCGTTCTGATAACAGCCGTGTTCGATTTGACTGAAGCATTTGAAACAACGAAAAATTTAATACAATTGTTGTTGTTTTTCCAATTGTTTTAGTCACACTAAACGTACCAAACATTCAATTTACATTGTATCATTTTTATTGCAACAATTATTTATTTTAATAAGGAAAAAATTTCAAAATGTCATTTTAATTCTATTTCTTTGCTCGTGCTTGTGGGCACACATTATATTTTGCGTTTTTCCGTCTAGGTGCGTATATGAATAAATCAGAAGGTATTACGACGTTAGCTGACCACCACATACAGTTGTCCAGATGTGAGAAGTATGGATTCTCCAAATCTACAACATCCTTGCAGCAATTTTCCTTGTTCTTTGTTGACAGTCATTGCAAAAGCGAGTCGCACTGGAAACTAAACGTTTGAATTCAAATGCCATATCTGTTGGGATCATTGAAATGCGTAGCAACAGTACATCTCCCTCTTTGAATTTTTCATTCAAAATTGATTGTAGCTTCAATGACTTTGTTCATCATCTTTTTCACCAAAATTTTTTAAAACATTTGTGCTATTTCAAAATATTTGAAATATTTTTTTAATAAAATTTGTTGTGTAGTTGGAATTACAATATGTCTCACAACAACACATAAAGACCTAGGTTCCACACCATCATGTTTTTTAAGATGATGGACGGAAATTGCTAGTGCTAGAAGCATATACCAAGATCATGTAAACATTGCTTTGCTGAAGGATTAAACCCGGCACATTTAATAGTTATATGGAAGCTCATTTGTCCAAGTAAACGAAAAAGTTCATTTTTTTAAAAAAATATAAAAAAACATCAACACCTTAGAAAGCATGTTGTTGTGGACTTTATTCTTCAAAGGTTGTCATGAGTTGTTGTTACTTACATTGTAATTCGTACTACCCAACACATTTTATTTTAAAAGAAATAACGTGTCATCATCAAAGAATATTCTATAACTAAGACTAAGGGTGCTATCGTTGATTGAAAAAAGTTCATCCGCCAACATCCCTAAGATATCACTTTGGCTAGTGATATCTCACTACTATTGCCAGTGGTTTACGATAACTCAAGCTAACTCATATGCAAATAGCAGGAATCTAAGTACGCTGGGTTTTCACTCCCATAGATCAAAAATTTAAAATTTTACAAATCTTCCTGCGGGAGTATATATTTAATTCGTTATTGAATCCTTTAATTATAACTATAAAAACATTGATCAAAGCAAACTACGCTCATAAACCGATATTTAAACAAAAAATCAAATAAAATATTTATCATCAATCACCAATCAAAAAATAATACACGACAATTTGAAAAGCAAATCGTAGTGTATTTGCACAAACTTCGACGTTAAAAACAACGTTCTAAATACAAATACAACACCATCTATTGGATAACCCAAATTTATGAGGCGTATATCACACTATCAAATATATTGGTCAATAAAAAAAATATGCATGAATTGGAGAGTGCAAACGTTGTAAAAAAATAGACTTCGCTACCTAGTTTTTCATCCAGTTTTGATGACAATTTTTTTTAGCTCTAATCGTTATATTTTAATTAGCAATACAAATAAGAGTATTTTTCAATTTGATATTGATTTTTGTAAATTAACATAGAAGATCAATGAAAAATTTAAAATAATAAATAAATAAATTTAAATTATTGTTTTCTTTAATTTTTACTCTTATATTTATTCCAACTTTATAAAAACCAATACAACAAATTTTTTACAGGTTCCGAATTCCGATACTTTTTAACACTTCAATAATTAATATATAACCTCCACAATAGTTATTTAAGTATTAAGGGCAGTAAGAGTGTTTTACCGATTGAGGATATATGTTTTGAGATCGAGACGAAGTCGAGATCTCTAATATATCCGAAATCGGTAATACTCTTAATGCTCAAAATGCTTATTACATTTTTTGCACGATTAATAAAAATTCAATCAAAACTATTTAAATAATAAAATTCATTCACAAAATTCAAGTTTGAATGTTTTAAAGAAAATTTCTTAAAATGTCATTTCAAAATAGTAAGCTTTGCGTTTCATCATAGTTTGGGTATAGGTTTTTCTATAGGTTTTTTTGTTGCAAAACTAAATTCCATCGAATATATTTTCAAAATTAATTGCTTTTTTTAAATCTTTTAACTGCAATATTTTTAAATGAATGTTATTTAAATTTGAAGCTAGTGAATAGACGTACACAATTATTTAACTAATAATCGTTTTTATTCACACCTTGAGGTCTTCTTTATTGGTAAGTAGTTACTTACCGGCTGCATGATCGGTAAGTAATTACTTACCGACCAGTGATTTGTAAACGAAACTTCCTATGTTTATTTACGAATCAGCGAACATGCAAAATTGCCTGATCGTGCAAAAAATTATTAATAGCCTTTGGTAACGTATTTGACTTAGCATAATATGCTTTTCGTTTATTATCAAATAAAACAAAACTTTCTTTTCTAAAACATATTTGACAGTCTAATAATGGCCTTACACGAAGTTCAAGTTTACTATCAATTGAATAAATTGATTTACGCTGCCATCTGAAAGTTGGCATATAAACCATTCATATTTAACATTTAATTCGCAATTAAAAAATATCTAGGGATTTACAATTTTATTAAGATTGGTTACGTTGTTGCGGAGTTTATCGCGGACAAACATCGTGACACGTGATTTTTATATATATAAGATGCTCAATATTGTCAGTAATTGTCAGTAATAGTACATAAAGAAACTTAAATTATTTAATTGTAGTAAAATGAGAAATATCATAGATAATTTTTAAAATTATTCAAGTTGTGTTTTGAATGAAATCCCATATAAATTTTATTGAATTTATTCTCTTTTCCCCCTTTTGCAGCGCCAAAAGAAATTTAAATTATTTAATTGTAGCAAAATGAGAAATTTCATAGATAATTTTTAAAATTATTCAAGTTGTGTTTTGTATGAAATCCCATATAAATTTTATTGAATTTCGTTTCTTTTCCCCCTTTTGCAGTGCCATTGCAGCAAATACCGGAACAAAATAATCGCTCAATAACATATGATAGTCTATATGGGCCCTACATGGATGATTGAAAAGTCGATAAAGCAGGTTTGACAGTAAATTAATTAATTTACGCCGCCATCTGAAAGTTTGCTTATGAACTATCCATATTTAACATTTAATTCATAATTAAAAAATATTTAGGCGTTTAATCAAAATAAAAACTATCCTATCTCTCAAGTTGGACCATTATACACACACTGAACACAATTTTATTAAGATTGGTTAGGTTGTTGCGGAGTTTATCGCGGACAAACATCGTGACACGTGATTTTTATATATATAAGATATATATATATATATATATATATATATATATATATATATATATATATATATATGTATATATATATATATATATATATATATATATATATATATATATATATATATATATATATATATATATATATATATATATATATATATATATATAAATATATATATTTATATATATATATATATATATATATATATATATATATATATATATATATATATATATATATATATACATATACACTTCCAGATACATGTATATGTATTTTGCGAGCGCGTGGGAATCTAAATTTATTTATTGTACGATCTGCAAGAAAAATAATCATGTGTCCAAAGATTGTTTCTTTAAAAAAATTAAAAATAAAAAGGTTTCGTTTCTAGTAGAGACAGTAAAAAGTAAGAACGTAAAATATGAGTGGGTTGGAGATACGGCATCCACTTCTCATATATGACAAACAACATAGCTTTATTGAAAAATAGTAGAGAAATAAATTCAGAAATTGGTTTTGCAAAGAAAAATTTGAGAATGAAAACTGGAGCTGTTGGTAGCGTTGAAAATAATGAGTGTATTCTAAATAAAGTGTTGTATGTTCCAGAACTATGCAAAAATTTGTTATCAGTGCACTCTGTAATAGAAAAAGGTAATGAAGTTAATTTTTGTAAAAATAAAGTAAAAATTACAAAGGGCGCTAAAAAGTTTCTAATGAAAATTAAGTAAAAATGGACTTTATGTGGTAAAATTTCAAATTACAGTTACTCAAAAAGCAATAATAAGTGAAAACAAAAATAATATGGAAGAATGGCACAGAAAATTGGGGCATTTGGGTCTCAAAAATGTAAATAAACTTTCGACTTTAGTGAATGGACATTATAGAACATGAAAATGAAAGTGTGAGATATATTCAATTTCATAGCAAATGAGAGTACCACATTTACAAGTGAACATGCCGATTGATCCACAGACATGAGATTCTATGAAATATTTCATCACATTTATTGATGATTATATAAATTTTATGATGATTTATTTAGTAAAAAACAAGCAATCAGATATTGTGAAAAACTATATTGAAGAAGTTAAAAAAAAGGAATCTGCAGGTAAAAAATTAAGATTCGATAATGGCGGTATGTTAATAATAATCTAAAGTTTTGGTTGAAGAATAAAGGAATAATACAAAATAATACATTATACAATGGGTAGCTAAATCCGTAATTCAACGTCCACGCCGTGCTGCCTGGGTTATGCTGGCAAAATTAGGTTGGTAGATTAGAGACAAGAAGACTAAAAACTGCTTAGTTAATGACGCTACATCACGGTGAATTCGCGCCTTAAAACTAATGCGATCCAAGCGTCTGTGCTCCATGTTAGGGGCGGCTTGGAGCGGGCGTCTGTCTTGGATCGCGGCTCGCTATATAAACCCGTAAAAAGGTTATTCTGATGACCTTAACATCAGAACGGACCCATTCAAGAAAATTTGGGTTGGGCCTAAAGTTAACACCCCACCGGAAAATAAACTTTGTTAAATTTGGAAATCAGAAAGAGAATATCAGACCCGGACAAAACAACAAAATTTTACTTGGACGTTAAAAAGGACCAGACTACCGAATCGGAACGTAGAACGTGCGCAGCCTGAGTGCTCCTGATGCTCTTATAAGTCTAGAAACAGAAGCTGAGCGGTATACGATGGATATCATAGCGTTGCAAGAAATTAGATAGCCAATAATCGGAAAACAAGATTTGGATAGTCACTCTTTATATTGTAGTGGTCATCCTTCTCGAAGATAATTTGGTGCTGGTTCTTGTTGGTGCACGCATATAAAAAGCCGTAATGAAATTTATCCCGGTCAATGAGGAGATCTGCTACCTACGTGTACTATAAAAAATCATAATACAACAATACCATACTCTTCACAATTGAATGGTAAGAGAGAATAAATAGAACTATTATTAAAAAACACGGGCACCAATTTCAGATAGCAAAGTAAACAAAAATGTATGGGGTGAAGCAGTTTAACGTCAGGTTATCTAATAAATAGAAGTCCATCTGAAGTAATTAATAATACACCCGCTAAAAACTAGTGTAACAAAAACCAAATTTATCAAATCTTCAAATATTTGGTTCTGATGCATTTGCAAAAGATCTTAGTCCTTTTAAAAAACTGGATGATCGAAGTAAAAAGTTTGTGTTTGTTAGGTATTTGCCGAACGGATATAGACTATATGATTCAAAAAAACAAAAAATCGTAATTTTGAGAAATGTCAAATTTAAAAATTAAAAAAATAATAATAGTAATAAAATAAATGTTGTGGTCAACTAAGATAAGGAAAACTCGACTAAAATAAAGGAAGTAGAACCAAAGTTAGAAATAGATCAGACAATAGAACGAGAACAAGAATATGAAACAATAAATGTTACGAATGAGACAATTAATAGTCGGAGAAAATCTGGAAGCACACGTAAAATTCCAGACAATTTTAAAGATTTTGCGATGATGATATATGAAGAGGCAGTAACAGGTTAAAACAAAGAAAAATGGATGACCGCAACAGAAGAAGAGAAGACTTCGCTTGACAAAAATAAAACATGGGTATGTGTAGACAAGTCTGATATTGGGAATGAATGAATGAATGAAAAGTTCTGTCTATTTCTGTTAGATGTGTATTCAAGATAAAAGATGATGGCAGGTATAAATCGAGACTAAAAGTTGGCGGTCAAAAATATATTAGGAAACCTATAGTCCAGCAATAAGCAGCAGCGCATTAAGAATAATATTTGGATTAGCGGCGAGTCGAAGAGATCATATTATGAAATTTGATATAAAATTGCGTTTCTGTACGGTGAACTAGAAGAAAATATATATATGTATATAATGCCAGAAGGATATGACAATGGGAAAAACACAAATTCCAAAAATCACTTTTTTGTTTGAAACAAGCACCAATGAGTGTAATATAACAAAAATATTTTTGTTATATTCCACTTCCACTTGTTATATTCCACTTTTTGAAAAAAAATTTTTTTAAAGAAAAAAGGAGTAAAACCACTTGTTTCAGAACAATGTATATATAGATCAGAAGATGGTGTAATAGTTCTCGCAATTTACGTTGATGATGGAATAATAATAGGAAATGATGAAATAAAAATGAAAGAGTTGCTAAGCAGTTTAGAAAAGGAGTTTGAAATAGTTAAACCAAAACCATTTGTAGGTATAGGAATTGAAGTTAATTCCGAAAATATAAAACTATATCAAGAATTATATACTAAAAACATACACAAAATTATATGCATGGCAGCCGATTTTTTTAAGGTCGTTTATTACGTCGGTCTCCCATTGTAGTCGTGGTCTACCTCGCAGTCGCGTTACTCCCTGGGGTACTAACGTACATTTTTCAAATCATTCCAGACTGTGAATCGGCTCGTAGAACGTGCTCAAACCAAGCAATTCTGTTGGAACGGATACAACCTATTATATCTGGACCCTCAAGAAGCTCTCTGATCTCAAACTTATATCGCGTTCTGTACTCTCCATCGTCTGTCTTCAGTGGACCAAAAATAAAGCGTAGGATCTTACGCTCAAATACAGATAAGCGTGATTCGTCGTTTTGTGACCTATACATCACATCACGTCTTGTATAACTTCAGTTTGGTGTTAGTTATACATATGGTGATTTAAGGAGAGGTTTATTTGAGTAGAAAGTTTGATTACCTGCAGCGATTCGAGCTTTCATATCTGTAAGTATGCTGTGGTTTGAGTCAAGCATGGATCTCAAATATTTAAAAGATTCAACTCCCTCAATTTGTTCATCGCCGCACATCAAATCTTTCTTATCAGCCTCTCTTGAAACATTCATATGTTTGGTTTTATCGTAGTTAATTTGAAGACCAATTTTTCTAGCACCACTCTCTACTGACTTGAAAGTCTCGCTCGACAACATCATCAGCGTACGCGATCATCTGTTCTGAGTTTATTGACAAGATATTGTTGTTAATCGATATTTTCTTTTGACGTCACACATATTCCAAGGCTAGATGAAAGAGTATAGGAGAGATAGAATCACCTCTTCTTAACCCGGAGTTGACTTTAAAAAACTTTGATATTTCGTTCTCTACTCGTACACAGGATTGAGAGTTCTGTACTGTCATTTTGCATAGTGATACCAGTTTACCAGGGATTGCCATTGACAACAGAGCAGACCATAGAATCTCTCGTTTGAGAGAGTCGTAGGTCTGTCTGAAATCAATGAAGAGTTGGTGCACAGGTATGTTGAACTCTCGACACTTTTTCAAAATAAACCTTATCAAGAAAAGTGCATCGGTGGTACCTCGGCCGTGCTGAAAACCGTACTGATGTTCTCCAAATAGTTGTTCAGCAAAAGGATTGATTTTGGCAAAATGTATGAAAATATGTTATATGCTGTGCAGAGAAGAGCGATTCCTCTGTAGTTTGCACATTGAAGGCGATTACCATTTTTCTGGATTGGTATCAGCATAGCTGAGTTCCGTTCCTGTTGATGGTTTCAGTCCTCCAGATCATTTGAACAAGTTCAAACAATATTAAGGATAGAGTTTCGCCACCCATGTTCAATAATTTCGGATGTTATATCGTCGATACCAGGTGCTTTATTGCGTTTTAATTTTGACAGCGTCGCTGCAAATTCCTCTTTGGTTGGTTCGTCTACATGTACTTGTGGCTACATGACTTGTGGCTGGTCACTTAAGTTGAGAAGATTCTCAAAATATGCGGCCCAAGTATCTAAAATATTTTTAAGGTCTACTTGTAGCTCCCCATCATCGTTTTGAATAGCAGTCGATCTAGTTTGATGTCCCTTCTTTAAGGTTTTAACCTGTTGAAAGAAGTTACGCGATTGATGTTCCTTATTGAAGCTTTCAATCTCCTCACACTTTCTCTTCCACTATTCTCTCTTCGTTCGTCTAGATAGTTTTGTAACGGCTTGTCTTGTCAGTTTATAGTTCTCTTTCGTGGACCTGGTGTTGCGTCCTTGTAGACATTTAAGATAGCAATCTCTTTTGTATTGAATAGCGTCAAGACATGCTTGATCTATCCATGGCTTCTGGGAGTGGTTTTCTGGTCGTCCAAGTATTCAGCAGCGCTTAAAACAGCATTTTTGAGCAAATACCATGGTCATGCATGACTTATATACAAATACCATGGTCATGCATGACTTATCGACGTCTCCACTAATGGATCGTGATTTCTTCATTGTTTCGGCAATATGGTTTTGATATCTCTCTTCTGTTTCAGCATTCTTTAGTGGTGAGAAGTTAAAACGTTTTCGTTGATTGAATTTTGGAATGCCTGGATTTGGAAAGTGGAACCCTATTTTAGCACATACAAGGAAGTGATCACTGCCAATATATGCACCTCTAAAGGATTGCACATCCAGAAAGTGTTCTTATCTCTAGTGAGAAAAGAAACGTGCTGTTACGTGATACTAATTTGATTTCGAGTGTTTCCATTCGGTGAGACCCAGGTCTGCTTATGAATCGATTGATGTGGAAAGAAAGTACTGGCAATTCTCAAATTATTTGATAATGCAAACTCAGTCATTTTTTCACATTTATCATTTGAATTCAAATGCAGGCTGTTGGGGCCCACCACACTTCCATAAGAGATATCTCTTCCAACCTGCCCATTAAAGTCCCCAAGAACCATAATGAAGTCGCGTGCTTGTGTTTATTTCATAACCTCTTCCAGTGCTATGTAGAAAGTATTCTTCTCGTCGATGGTCTTAGCTTCAGTAGGTGCATGCACGGCAATAAGAGAAATATTGTTGTAGGTACGGGGTACACGTAGGTAGCTTTAAGTGTTAGGGTCTGTAAATATTGGATATTTTATTCTTCAACAAATTACACGTTAAACAAATTTTATGTTTTAGTATGCCGTTAAAATTGTTCGATTGTTTTTTATTTGTCAAAATGTTAAAAAGGAAAACAACATAAATTAAAGACTAACTATGCGATTTTTGTTACAATGTATATAAACGGATAAATATTTAAAAAAGGTTACATAGCACGTCTCTGTTCGTTTTAGTAATATATCCTAATATATCAAACGACAAACGTCAAACTAATTTCAAAATGATCCAATACTTTCTATACTCAACACTTGGTGCGTAACAATCAGATACCCATGATCCCTTGGAAATTTAAACAAGTCATAAAACAAAAATATACTATACTAGTATTATTTTCATTGTGATTTGTAAATTTATTGCATATTACAACATCCATCGATGGTTTTCCTCTTTTGTATAAATTAATTAACTCTGTTATACCACAAGCTTTTCTATTTTATATCAACGAACTGTTGAAAATCACCATGTTACCCAAAAAATAGTTTTGTAGATGATAGTACACTGCACAAGTCATTCGTCCCTCTATCGTCAAAGAGTAAAATGCACGAACGAATAAATCCCACCAGAGGTACGCCGCCATAAATTAAACAAGGATATAGAAAAAGTCACGGATTATAGGGCGACAAAAATTTGTTCAATTTTAATTTCACCAAAACACACCTATCGAATGTTTCCAGATTAAAAACCGAGTTTCCCAACGATATAACAATTAGTAAGTGTGACGAACAGATCGACGAATGTGAAAGCATTCTTTTAGTGGGAGTCACAATTTCCAATATCCTACTCTTTAACGATCATGTATTGGCGATGGCAAAAACGTATCAAGAAATAAAAAAAAAATATGTAAAATACTATACATCCAAAAACAGTTGAGAACAAAGCTTGTCCAAAATAACTGTTGTGTGCTTTGAAGTATTTTTGTTCGTGATTACTGCCGCAACTTGTTGAATAATGTCATTTTTGTGAATTATTCACAAATCAGTCATATGCAACGTTTTTGGCAGACAGTGACGGGCCGACATTAATTGACATTTATTTGGCTTTTGAAAAGCATCTTGTAAAAGTTGGACGTTAGAATTATAATTCAACTCTCTAGAAATTTTTACTTATAATCTGCATAAACAGAAATAGAGGAATAAAAAGAGGATTTTCTTCATGCAATTGGCGTCATAAATAATAAATAATATTGTAAACGTTGTTGATTTAAGAAAGGAAAATTATAACCTAAATATGAAATAAACTTAAAAGCAAATAAAATTGTGTTTAATTATCTTATCATTTAAATGTTAATTTAAGAATAACACTTTTCAAAAATATCTAAATTAATAGATCATTTGCTCTTATTTTTACTACTATTATACCCTGTGGCATATATATGTATTTAGGTAAAACACACAAGTTCATGGTATGTTAATTCATTCGATCAATATATAATCCTTTTAGTATCCTAAAATTTTATAGAATTTCCTCAAACAATTATTACCATTTTAGGGTATTTCAACGTATTATTAGATTTTACTTTATTTGCTTAAATTACCCAAGGCGAATTTTTAACCTTATTTATTCTTCCAATCAATAATATTCGGTGCTTTGCATAAGTTTCTTTATAATGATAGATAGAAATAATCAAATATAATTGGTTTTGTGCTTATCTTTCCGTCAAACGAAGTCAGCTGTTGGTATCATAAAAATGTCAAATTTTATTATTATTATCAATTTGATAAAGAAATACCAGTCCTATTTGGAACAGAAAATGTTTCCTTCTAGCTTCATTGTATATGACTCTACCTGCCAAAAATTAAGCACGACATCTAAACAAATATTTTCGATTAAACTTATTTTCAACTTTTTATGTTGCATAAAAATAATAAGTTGTGTTAAATAGACCAAAAATATTTTTCCCAATAAATTTTTTATCGAAAGTCCTTTATACAATACCAAATTTTCGTATTCCGTTTCCTTTATGGCGAAGATTATATTTAAAAAAAATAACCCCACTTTAGGAAACAATTTATTCTTCCTAAGAAAATTTACTTTGTTTTGAGAACGGTAAATTCCAACAAAAAAAAAATATATGTATGTTTATAATAAAGATATAGAAAAAATAAAAGTAAGATGACATGATGAAAAATCAAATATCAATAATTAAATTAAGTCAAATTTGAGTTAGGTTCGAGGAGTTACATTCTGTTTAATGGATTTTATTTGCTGTTTATAACTGTACTTTTAATCGATTTTTTTTTGCGTTTATAATCCGATTTTAAAACAATTTAATAAAAATGTACTATTTAATCTTTTAACGATAGCTCATTTTTCTGTTTTGCTTACTTTCTCTGTTTTATTTTTTTTTTATTTTATTCCCTTTTTTTATTTGGACTCTCTTTCTCTTTGTATCACCTTTTACACTTTCTATCACTTTTTGACTCCATACGTCTTTCTCTTTATTTTCTACTTGACTGAAAGCGACCATGAAAAGTTTCTGGTAACTAGTGCCCAACATGGCTACAATAAAAACTTTGTAGGTCTTGCTATAAACAGATTCTCTTTAAAAAAATTATTTTCAAAGCGTGGACGCTCGAAGGATCCAAATTCTCATAAAAAGGCAAGAGATAAAAATAGCAAGGTAGAAGAAAAATGTTGTTAACAATAACCAAAAACTTATACTTTTCACGACCATTACGGTTCTGGGTAGTATAAGGGTTCTGCATAGTGTACTTCTGATAGTTCAAAATAGAATGTAAGATTAAAACGGATAAGTAATGGGCCTAAAGTTTTTAAAACAAAGCAACCATTAAAAAATATAATATGAATTTTGAATGTTATTTTGTCGATTTCTAATAAATATCGTTTATATATTTACTATCATAGACCCAAATCACTACCAGACCCAAATCACTGATCAGACCCAAAACGCTAAAATGTGGGAAAAAAAGGAAAATTTTTTCAAAATACTAACTAATTAGAAATTCTATTGCGAGAACGTGGGACAGTCAAAACGAGCTAGCTAGATTGTGCATAAATTTACTATTTAATGCTTTCCTTTACTTTTTGTTTACTATTTAATTCTTCAAAAAATTCTTTTATTTTAATTGGACATTTCTCAACCGTTAGAAAATATCGATTAAGGTGTTTGTACATTCAAACTTCTTTCTAGTTCTGGCATTAATGCCAGCCAACGAGTTTCATTGTATGTGACATTTGCTTGTTTGTTATATTCGACATTACTTTTGTCGCAGAAGTCCTCCAACGTCTCCCCCGTACAGTAAAATAACCATACATATTTTTAACCCTGCCATTTGCATCAATTAGTATTAAATCGGCAGCAGTTTTTATTGCATTATTTAACCTTTTCAATAGTCCAGAGAAACCAACCTACCTGACGAAGGAAGATCTGTGCTACCGCCCAAAGGCAGTAGCAGAGTTCCTGAATCTGAACTTGGAGCTGGAAGAATACCACCACATTTCATCGCTACAACAACAACATTGCATAATTTAAAATATGTACAGCGAGTCCAATACCCAATACATTCTGGTTCAAATTCGAGTTTAGCTTGCTTAAAACATTTTTCACACCTTGACGTGTCACACCACTAAAACACGAATACCAAGTGTTATCAGCGCAAACTACAATTTTTTGTCAATATTAAATTTTTATCAAATTTTTCAAGAATGTATTCTGTGGTGGTATGATTGAATAAAAATCCGAGTCGGAAATATTTTAACTATTCGGAAATTTAAAATGGTGTATGATTGAAAGTATTTTTCGAACATTTCTGTCGGAAAAATTTTCGAATTCATTTTGCTCGTCGGAAATTTATATTTGACGTTTTGTTGTAAATTATATTAAGTTATACGATATGTTTTTTTATATATCATTTTTACATTTGTTTAATAAACATTTTACAACGGAAAAGCTATCCATAATCATAAAAAAAATAAACTCGCCATTTAAACTATATATTCTATCAATATCAACACAAAACAAATGATAAATACGAAAATTAAAAGGTTTTGACATTTTTAAATTCTGTACTAAATGGGTGCGTTTATATGAGAATGGAAAATATTACGAAACATTTCAATCATACGTCGGAAAAAAATTTGTCGTAGTATTTTCGATTCGTATAAAAATTTCCGATCAAATTCAATCATACCATACCTGATGTTTGTTCGAATGCTCAGGTAAAGAAGAAAATTCCAACAATCTAACCTTTACTCTGTCATGCTCTCTAAAATATCGAAATAGAATCGAAAATATTTCTATTTCCTTATGATTCAATACATCAGCATAAACCGTGCAAAATTTGCAATAATGCTGATTTTGTTGTGGCCCATATATATTTGTCTTCGAATAACGATTGAATTAGTAAACATTGTGGAATCCATCGATCGAAAGCTCTAGTTGTGGTAAATCGGAAGGAGAAACCGGCTTCTGCAAAAGTAATATTGCTTTCAGTTTTTTCCATTTCTAATTTCTAATTTTATAGTAGCACAAAACTTTTGTTACACAAGTAAAGACTGCAAAACAACTGAAACAATTTATTTTAATTTTACTAAATAATTAATATCCTTTCTGTATTCTGTATTACTACCTCTTGTTCTGTCTTTTACAAATCTATACTATTTATCAAGTTTTTTTGCTGCTTACTTTGTTTGTTTTTTACTGAGAAAAAAATTATAACAATTAGAAAATTATAATTTTACTTTTTAGCTACCTAGTTAAAGTGTGTTTTAAACAGAGTTTGGAACGCTCCTTATATCATTCCTTTACTCTGTTCTTTCAGAGCACGTAAAAAAATATAACACTCCCAAATGGGCCTTATTATAGAAAGAAATAGTAAACTTGTTACGCTTATCCTCAGACCTATTTTTAGAGAGGGTGATGGTGGGATTAGAAAGGATGACCAGTAGCTAGATTCTGGTTGTATGGAATTATTTTGTGGAATGAGATTTCGTACTAAATGGGATTTTTGCATTCAGATTCAGTGGAATGAGAAAATAAATTCCGCATTTGTGGAATGAACTGTCAAATTATCTCGTCAACGAATTTATAGACGAAATGCGATTATTTGATTTGAAATTTTATATAGACGCACAAAAATGGAGAATAAAATGTCGAAAAAAGTTACGATAAATCAAAAAGAAAGGGAATATCTACTTAGGCGCCAAGATTTTTTTTAATTTGATATAGAATCAGTAACTGAAGCGAATAAAACCACAACGAGTTGTATATCAGTCCCAGGCTATAAGATACAGCCCTTTGAAAAAAGCAAAATCCATACAAAATTACACTTTTTTGATGTTATTCAAATATGTTCCTTCTACAAAATTTACCATACCTATTTCCTATGTGCTTTAATTTAAATTTACTTAATTTACCCTAAAAAAATAAAAACAAATCCGCTTGAGCCTAAGTTCAAGTAATCATGCCAAAAGAAATTTTAGTTAATTATTTAGAGGAGAATGTGGATTTGGCGCCTGGGAGTTAACGATATTTTATTAATTTTATATTATTATTTATCAATTACTATTTTAGAAAAATTAAATTCTTTATTTAATTTATAACAAACCATATTGTTTTGTATGATTTTCGCATATTTTATAGGCAGACTACAATACGGAAATAGGGACGATGTGGCCAAATATACTATTCAATTCTAAAGAATAATTTTACAACTAAAATCTATAGCACAACTTGTAAACTAGCTATCGAAAGAAACACAAATAAAAACAGTAAATAAACTGACAGATGCTTTCCATTTTCAAAAATTTGTAATAGTTTAGAACTTGTACTAAAATGGATATCTCGAAAAGAGGACGAGAATACCAATTAGTGGAATGGAATTATTTAGTGAGAAATCAAAATTCGAGATAAATAATAATTCCATTCCACTTCATTTTTCTCATAGAACCAGAATCGAGGTACAGGATGGGTCATTCCGGATCTTAGGCAAGTTGAACCTTTCGATCTCTATTTCCACTTAATACTTCAAAACACAGCTCCTTTAAACGTTATTCAATTTATCTTATATTTTCTTTTTATAACTTTAGTTCTATCTCGGAACTCTCCATTCAAAATTTATTCTTGGTAAACAATGCCATACAATATTACACTAACTTGTACTATACTATATCTGTACTGTATTGCTCTGTACTATCCTATTTTTGTACTGTGCTCTTAATTCTAAAAATTAACTTATATATCTATCATACTTACATCCGTGTTTTCTCATATCATATCATCATCCCAACATTATCATTCTAACATGAAAACAAGAATTGTTTTCAATCATTTGCAAAATGTTCCTTCCTCAAAGAAAGAATAAGCATAACATTAATTTTTATTGTTCCATTCCACAATTCAATAAAAGAAATTATCATTCAATGTATAACTGCAAAATGTATTCAAGGCTGTCTGATGAACTTTTATTGTCATGAACCGACCATGAATTAACCGACGATACGATACATCGATTCGATGGAAGAAAAAAAAACGAAAAGAAAAATGAACACTTCAATAATGTATGGCTTTCACACAATAATTTCGTTTTATTTTACATAATAATAAATATTACACTATTTAATAGTACACTTATATAAGCAATGATTTTAAGGCTAGCTTTTTAATTTCTTTTCTTTTATTTTGAAAAACAAATATAAACGTTTTTTTGTTTGACTTTACCGAATTACATTTAAAATATTCGAATATCCATCAACGACCCGAAACACTATTTTTAAGTTAAATCTCGTCATGCATATGATTGCATACAATACAATTATAATTTATGACGAAACCAGTTAATAACAGATTGTCTTATTATTTTCCAAAACATTAAAACATTCTTCTTGCTTTTCCATCAATCTATAAAACATAAACAAAAGTAGGAACCACCCGTTTATCAATTAAGAATAGAAGCAAAAAGAACTGGGAATGTTCATGTTCATTGCAATGATTCATTTCTTTCTTTGTTTTATTATTATAATAAAATGAAGAGAGAAATTCAAACGCTATTAATTCTTTTGTTTCGTTTATATAAACAGGGAAAATAAACAAAATTCGAAACGTTGTAAATAGAATACAAATATATAATCAAAAACTATTATAACCTTGATGCTTCGAGTGGGTCAAAGAAAAAAATCAGGTGTACCGATGATTGTTAATAGAAATGTTAATGAAAAATGCAATGTAGTCGTATTATAAACAAAAATGGAAAAGTGGGGTGGTTGAGTAGGAATTTAGTCTTTACTGTTAGGTTTGAACTACAAAAAACTATTTTCCTGTCAACTCACCTATACAGAACTTAAGTTTGTTCTGGAGTTGATTGTATGTTTTCTTTTAAATGCTACCTGCTAAATATCACGTAATTTGGCGGGCATAACAAAATACTGCAGGAGTAAAAATAATAAAATATCATTCTTGCTCCTCAATTGAAATAAATATTTCTTTTCTTTCAAATACTCAAACCTCTTATTTTTGCTTCAAATTTAATGCTTTCAAACGCAAAAAATATATATTTCTTGTGAATGATTTCTTCAATTATGCATGTATTGTTAGAAAAATTAATATAAAGGATGTCGAAAAGGTACTATTTTCCTCCAAAGGAGTGAAATCGAAAAAACAAAAATTTTGCTCTTACGAGTAAGAACGATATTCAAATTATAAACATTTGAATTTATTTTATTATTTTAATTAATATTATTTTAAAGGGTTGAAATGAGTGCTCGAATAAAATAAAATTGTTAGTTGTTTTTATGTTATAAAAATTTAAATGTTCATGAATTTATAAAGAGAAATGAGTCTTTTTAAGTTAACTCCCCAGGCATTTGATTAAAATAGTAGGCATTGCAGTTTTCTTAAGACGTATCCTTAACGGTGAACTTCGATCTAAACAATTTTCCTCAAAATGCTGCGAACAAATTACATCATGTTTCTGCGGTTTCCAATGTTTTAGATTTAGTGCTTTTAACCATGCATTTAAATATTTTGTATCGGTTGGAAATCTGTGACATGTAATTTTATTTCTATTATGCTTTTCGTAACGATTTGAGTTCACACATTTACATATACTTTATAACTACTATTATTTTATTAAATTTGCAAAATTTTAATGTTTTCAAATTGTAAATAAGAACTTTATTTAAAATAATTTTATAATTATTTTTGTTAATTTTATACAAAATAATAACAATAATTAATCACCATTTGTTTAATTTTATTAATTTTCTGAACACTTATCATTTTGATTTAATTTTATATACTAATTGACTCGATCCAAACAATTTGATCGTTTATTTAGGATTTCAATTCCAAAATAAACCATTTAAAGTTAAATCGAAACTTTCCCTAAAATAGAATAAACCTTATCCAATTCAAATAAATCATTTTCCAAAATAAATTAAACATTTTCAATTGCAAATAAAACTTTTATTTAAATCAAATAAAACTTTTCCCAATTCAAAAAAAACTTTTAAAAAACAAAAAAAAACTTTTCCAAATTCAAAAAAAACATTTTAAAAAAACATTTAAATAAACAATTTAACGGCGAAATTCTACATTAATAACCTGTTTTCGTAATATATTGAATGTAGTGAAAGAGTTTTGTTAGTCAACAATAGTTGATTTATATAATAATATATATATTGGGGATTCTCTGTCAACTCGGCCACCCCTCTCTGTCCAAAAATTGGAGCAACCTATATAATTCCAAACAGGCTCATTTTTTAGCTATAACCTTCTAGTTTAATTTTAGCTATAGCCTTTTTGGAAAATTAAAAATGGCGGACCAGTATAGCGGCTGCAAGTCAACGACCCACCTCAACATGGAAGAATGTTTTTTTTGATGTCATACTTGTAAAAGCCATCGGATAATTTAATAGAAACCATTTTCTGATGTAGTTAACATGTTGGTAATAATATATTAACTATAAAATATTAAAATGAGTGGTGTAGACGTGAACAGCTCCAGCGAGAATGGAAACGGAGGTAATCGTGGTCCCTATTCAAATATTTCTTCTCATCAAAAAGAAAGTTTTATCAAACAATATGAAGAAAGCAAAACAACTAAAGAAGCTGCTGGTATTGCAAATTTGAATATTAATACGGCCAAAACAATTTTATATAAGTTCAAACGAGATGGCGAGGAAATAGTTACAAAAAAGAGAAAACTTTTCTTCATATTGTTTGATAAAACTTTCTTTTTGATGAGAAGAAATATTTGAATAGGGACCACGTTCCCTCCGTTTCCATCCTCGCTGGAGCTGTTCACGTCTACACCACTCATTTTAATATTTTAGTTAATATATTATTACCAACATGTTAACTACATCAGAAAATGGTTTCTATTAAATTATCCGATGGCTTTTACAAGTATGACATCAAAAAAAACATTCTTCCATGTTGAGGTGGGTGGTTGACTTGCAGCCGCCATTTTTAATGGCTTTTACAAGTATGACATCAAAAAAAAACATTCTTCCATGTTGAGGTGGGTGGTTGACTTGCAGTCCGCCATTTTTAATTTTCCAAAAAGACTATGGCTAAAATTAAACTAGAAGGTTAACGCTAAAAATTGAGCCTAACTGGAATTTTATAGGTTGCTCCAATTTTTGACAGAGGGGGGTGGCCGAGTTGACAGAGAATCCCCAATATATATATCATTATATAAATCAACTATAGTTGACTAACAAAACTTTTTCACTACATTCAATATATTACGAAAACAGGTTATTAATGTAGAATTTCACCGTTAAATTGTTTATTTAAATGTTTTTTTTAAATGTTTTTCTTGAATTTGGAAAAGTTTTTTTTTGTTTTTTAAAAGTTTTTTTTGAATTGGGAAAAGTTTTATTTGATTTAAATAAAAGTTTTATTTGCAATTGAAAATGTTTAATTTATTTTGAAAAATGTTTTATTTGAATTGGATAAGGTTTATTCTATTTTAGGGAAAGTTTCTAATGAACTTTAAATGGTTTATTTTGGAATTGAAATCCTATATATCATATTATCGATTCCCTGTTTCCCTTTCCACTCTTGTAGCAAGCAATTTTCACTAATACAAACAATCATTTATGCAAACACATGTTTTGCAATGAATTATTAATTGAAACGAAAAACAGAGAGTGTGCTTAAGATCGCACGGCAGAAGTGAAAACTTCATTGGCAATTGCAATCAATCAATATCGTATTAGTAGTATTTGGATCGTATTAGTAGAATAAATGAGAAACAAGTCAGAACGATAAACCGCTAACTAAACACACTAATCTCACAATGTAAACCAAATAATTGTCAAAAGAGCACTCATATGCCAATAGCAGGAACTAAAGTACGCGTGGTTGTAACACCCATAGATCAACAAGTTTAAGTTTTACAAATCTTTCTGTGGAAAGCTGTTATGGACCCCGGACCGTCCTGATATACTTTAATAAATCTTTTGAATAAAAACAAAATGATATACTTTAATAAATCTTTTAAATAAAAACAAAATCACTTTTACTTCGCATTAACTTTTTATTTTATTAAATATTATTTTTCAAAACCAAAGGCGTTTTTGCCACTTTACCAACTGACGGTCTAAATCGGAGTCAAGAATATTATTTTGATATTCTTAAAATTAAAATTAACTTAACAATTAACAATTGGAGGGGAGTGTTAGTAAATAGGTAAATTGATTTATTTAATTTGTAATTTGGAGAAAATTAAAAGAAAGGGCGTGATTATAATCAATTTGTTTGTTATTGGTCAAAGCATACCACTTTAATTATATTGCTTTGACCTACATAAAATAATTGTTTTTCATAACAATTATTCCAAAGTCAATAAACTGATTTGAAACATATTTACATTTTTGCAAACATAATTAAAAATTATTATTTGCAAAAATGTATGAACCAAATCAATTATTCTGTTCAAAATAATTATTATGAAATCAAAATGCTTGTGTCGCATTTTGATGAGTTTGGGTATATGGAAATAAGGTTTTTTGATAATTAAAGATTGGGCAATGGAATTGGAGGAACTAGGAACCTAACGCTCGCCCCATTTTTATAAATGAAATTTGTATCGTAAAGATTTTAATAATTTTAAATTGTAACCGTATATAATTTTTTAACCTAGTTTTTGTTTTATTATAAAAATACTGGTAATCGTTCATTAATTTTTTTTTATGCGTATATATTGTTTTGATTTATTTGTTTTTTTTTTTTGATATGCAAAATTTTTTTTTTTAATTTGTTATATGAAGTTAAAAATTATTCTTTATAATATATAGTATATGAGCGATTTCACGCAAGTTCAGCAAATTTTTGGGAAATTTTGACTTGACCCCTTTTAATTTTGATTATTTTTTGTTTATAGATAGTCTTTCATAAATAAAAAATACAAGTTCTCTTAGAATTTTTTTTTCGACCAGGGGTCTTCACAGGGTGCCCCTCAATTTTTTGCTATTTTGTGATGTGAGTGCTTTTTGACGAGCGATTGTAGAAAAACTACTCAATTGATTTTCATAAATGATATGTCGTTGAATAGGTATTAGAACAAAGTTTTTAAAAATGTACACTGTTAATTTTTTGAAATATTTTTTAACGGTGTAACATAAGAAAAAAACGGTATAATAGAAAACAAGATGGCGCAACACCCTTTTTTTTAAACTCAATTGAAGCTTATTTTATATCTAACAACTTGTGAAAGTTTAGTACTAGCGATATTTTTTGTTTTAAAGATAAAATTCGTTATGCATATGACTGTCGGAAATCAGTTTTTTTTGTTCTGAAGGAAAATTATAAAAATGGCGTTATAAATTAAGAGATTTTTTTTTATGTTAAATATCAAATATTTTATTATTAAATGAACTTTTTAAAATATTATAAAAGTTTTATATGTACAATAATGAAAATATGAGCAATTTCAGCATAAATCCTCAAAAGCGCTTATTGCTATGTACATTAAATGAAGCTTATAGGAGTTTAAAAATAAGTTTTCCGTTGTGAAAATAGAATTTACTAAATTCACGTCCCTTCGACCACAAGAATGTATAAAATTATCCCAAGGAGTTCAAAATGTGTGCGTGTGTACCATACATCAAAATATGAAACTAAAGATTCAACACTCTAAGATGTCTTGGATTACTGATGCTGCTTTCCAGAATTATAAAACATTAATTGACTTTGTTTCATGTGGTGAATTAACAGAAAATTGTCATACTTTGAAGTGCAATGAATGTTCACAAAAACTTCAAAAACTGGAAGAAAGATTACTAAATGATTTTGACGTTAAAGGAATCCTTCAAGTCAAATATCAACAATGGATTACCACTGATCGATTCAATTTGGATAATTATTACGGTAAGTATCAGACCTTCCTTTATTATTATTATTATTATAATTTTTATTGAAATTATTATTATTAAAATTATTATATCCTCTTCTGGGATTAAAATTCCTATTTACTACTTCTCTTTGATGGAAATTATTCCTATTATAATTCTTATTTTTCTGGAACCTAGTCCCATAATTCAATACCTGGGCTTGGTTTTGGTCATCTATCTCTCTTGCCAACTCAATAGCATCCTTTAAGCTACATGGCCGCGACGCGTTTATCGTTGTTCTCAGTGGCTCATTTAACCCTGACTTAAAAATGTTCAACCCTATCTGGTTGTTTAAGTCTGAGATTATGTTCCTGTTCATTTCGCCCTTTTCTGCGATTTGAACCGCGTTGAGTTTTGCAATTAAACTTTCTATCTTGTGACCATACTGGTCTGCAGACAAATTCGCTTGTCTGACATTCGATAATTCAGCATGTATTTTTGAAGCTGAAACACGACTTTTAAAAGCAGTTTTAAATAAGTTTGTAAACTCTTCCAAAGAGTCGGGTTTTTTATACGCAGCTAGTGAAATTTTTGCTTTTTCCGATAACTTGGTTTGAAAAATGAAGTCTATTAACTTCGATTTTTCCACCTGGTCCCTCAAAGTATCGTGTAGAAACTTAACTAAGTTTAGAAAATTTTCTACCTCTGTGTTTTTGCCTTCAAACTGAGGAATCAGTTTGTAAGTAGCAACAATATCGAAACTAGCCATTTTTGCACTTTCACTAGACTTAATCGAATATTCAGATAATAATTGCTTCACCGATCTGAAGCTTGTAGTGAACCGCTTCTTTAGTTTATCAAATTCGGCACTATCAAGTTCGAGAATTAAAGTCTTGGATAAATCCCCAAATTTATCCCTTAATCCATCTAAATCTTCAGAGAATTTCTCTAACACATGCGGTGTTACAGTTTTGTCTTCTTTTAAAATTGACTCGATGACACAAACCTCTTTAATCAATTTTTCAGCCCTAATGTATCCATCAAAATTTAAAAAAATAAAAAAAAATGTAATTTATCTTTCTCTATATATATTTTGGTCTGTTATAAAAATAAAAAAAAAAATTCTTTCTATTTATCTATTTATAATATTGCTAACGCTTTTCATTCTTCTGCATTTTCTTGAATTAACACACGCTTTCCGTGGCAGCGTTGGTTTTCACCACGGCTCTGACAATTTTCTTATTAAAGTAAGCTCTCATCCTATGCATAACGTACAGTATTATCAACACTATTATCACCACGATCGTAATTATTTCAATCTTCTTTATTTCATCCGTGCTAGCTCCAACATTCAGGTTCGTTGCTGAACCAGCCCCATTTGTGATAATCACTTCTTCTTCTTTCTCAGGTTTCTGTGAGTTGTTTCCCATAACTTGTTAACGTAGCTTGTTGACTACTTTTAATTTGATATTGTTGACTTGTTACTTGATGTTCCTTTATCTGCTGCTTTTGCTGAAGATTCTTGTTGGTCCGTTCGCTGTTTAGGTCGCCATAAACTACGACTAGACTTTTTTATAGACAAGTCTATCGTATCTGGAATAAAATAATAGATATATGGTCAAAGATGGGGGACCTCTTGTTGGGTCATACCTTGTCGTGGGCTTGATGACCCTTAGACCCCTTGATCATACCTTATTATTCTATGTTTGCGTTGAAAATATTAAAAGACTTCTTTTTGTTGAAATATCTTCTTATTATATTTTTGTTGTTGTATTACAGAATCCACTTTTTAATTATAGAGTGAAATTATATTAAATCTCTTTCAAGAACAAAATTATACTTATGCTATCATCTGAAAATTTCCTATTATATATATATCCAAATTCCTCATTACACGTTTCCGTGTTCATCCATCTTAAACAAGAAATCTTGTTCAAGCTTTATATTATGAAATATCATCATAACATAATTCTTGAACAATTTTTAAAACAAAAAAAACAAACATCATTGTGAAAACAAAAATTGTTTGCTTTTTTGTTTGTTTACTTCATAAAATTATTTTTTAGTTAAAGTAAGTAAACAAAACAAAAAAACAATATTTCCGTAAATCAGCAGTTACAACTTTTATTTTCACAATTCACATTCCACGATAGGTAAATAAACCTATAAACATAATTTTACATATTTATTTAATTTGCAACTTGTTCATAATTTATTATGACAATTCAACTCAAAAAATAAAGTTTCAATAAGGTCCAATCAAAACGCTTCATTTACTATTTTTTAGCAAATCAAAACGATTTGTTTCGATTGTTTTTTTCTGTTAGGAAGGAACAGCGAATATTTTCGAATATTTTCCGCCTGCTTAATATATTAATTTAAAACAAATATGCACATACAAAATTATGTGAAAATGCAATTTGCAAATAGTAAAAATGTCCGTTTTCATTCATAAATGATTGCATGTTTATGTTTATTTATCAAAAATAAATTACAAATTTATAACATTTATGCGCCTACTAAGAAGAAATAATATTTAATTTTGTTTGACAACAAAGGATTATGTTGTTTGAAATAATGTTACTATTTCTGTTCGTTAAATTGTCTGCTAAATACCACTCGTCATCAAATTATTAGTCGATTATTTTTCAACATTACCACTCATGCCATTTGAGGTCAAAAATTTCCCTCGTGCGCTACGCGCACTCGGGACCTCAAATGACATTCGTAATAATGATTATGAAAAATAATCGACTATTATTTGACGACTCGTGATATTATATATGATTATTACATAATTAAAGAAAATATGAAAATATTCAACCTTCATAACTATGTCAAAAATATACGTACTTGGACTTAATTTGTAATTCATTTTTGATTAAACATTTATGCGTTCGACTTTGACTTATATAATTTTTAGAAAAGGTTGAAAATCTTCACATTATCTTGTACAAAGGTTTGACTTAGGAAAATGGATATAAGAGTAAATGGTTCCTCAGATACCATTACAATGGGATGGAGAAGGATAGGGTAAGGTAGGGTGGGAAAGGAATAAGACGGGGTATGTGTTGATGGGATCTCACCCAGCTGACAAGTGCTGAAGGGATGGCCAGAAGATAAATCCTCTGGACCACCATTCGATCATCAACACTCGCCAGCTGCGATCCACACCACCAACACATACGGGCGAGGTGCTATGACCTGAGTTGATCTAGTCCACCACGGCATGAAAGCTGAGCGGACATCTTCCCTCAGTAGCTGATCGGGCTACTGTGGCAAATGTCCCCCAGTATCATCCATGGGGAACCGAAATACTCAGGCCATAGGAAACCAATATTGTCGGGAGGGGACTTTAACGATTAGACAATATCAGTTTGGACTGGACTCTGAGGACACCACGAACCCGAAGCCTGACTAGGTGACCAGACTCGGACGAGAATTGGCGTATACACCAATACACGTCAGTCTAGGTCTGGCACCTGAGTCACCTTCGGCCCCCGTAACATCGCCAGAAACCCAGCCCGTAACTAGGGTCCGTGGGGTTGTAGAGCCCATTGGGAATACTTCCTAAGAAGTATTCCCACCCTTGCGTTATCAAGAAAAACAAAAGGAGATACAGCTGGAGGCGTGGGGACGCAAAACCCCATCGAAGAAAGTCTGAGAGATCTTAGACTCCCTTCGCTCCTGCGCGTGTGAAGCAGGGAGTTGCTTCCCGTCGCCAGAGCCTCTAACTATTGAGTTGTGGGATTGTATAATTAAATTTCAGAAGAAAAATTTAAAAAAAAAATTTTTCATAGTTTTTTGTAAATATGAAGGGACTCCTCCAGAGTCCTACATTGCTGTAGAAACCCTTAGAGGAGGCCCACGTTGGGCGCCAATTTGTAATGAGCTTTCTCATTGGTGAACAAATGAGAATGGCATAGCAGGATGCGTACCTAGAATGATTGTTATGCCTTACGACTAAAGCTCAGTCCTCGTGGATTTGATGGAGTAATACCTGCTGCTTCAACACAAATGTAGAAATGTACGCAATTTACGAAAAGTCACAGAAATGGAAAAAAGTACAAGTGGAAAATGGAGACTCTGGCGACCCCGTTTGCGAAAGACCTACGATCAGCGCGTCCAACCCCCACAATCACTCTCAGACGCCCACACACTCACGCTTCACACATGCTAATATTCACCCACACAGTCAGATGGCGAAGCAAGACACTTAAGCTCTCAGACCCGCAGCACGCATCACAAGTGATAGTAATCAAGATTGTGTTGTATTGCAGTCACATGAGCACCATGGTACAGCCCATAAACCACTGCCATTGCTGGTACACCACGAATCAGATCCCAGAGCACTGAAAAACGTCACACACTATATTGAAAGTCCAGATCGATCCTTTCCCTTCCTCTTTATTAACAACATTTAAAAAAATTTATAAAACCATAAGTAATTCAAAAAAAAATTATTCATAACCCAAAAAAAATGTAAGTTTATTTGTAATTTGAACAAACATGTCCAAACCAGTTTATTTCAATACCTGTAATTTACAGTTAGTTAATGAATCATAGACCTAATAAACCTAAAACAGGACAAGAATTGGTTTCTTTATTTTGTTGTTTTTTCTAATTCCTTTTTTTTTGGATTACAGGACATTTGAGAATGATTATTTTGAAATTATATAATTTTATCCATTCAGGAAATATAATGAAAAGAGGTATTTGGTAAGTTAAGTTTTAACTCAGAGCAACACTATTTAGATTAGAATCAGTTCCAGTCCAGACCAAATGTGTCTCGCTACCCACACCGCCAGTTCGCACACACAGGCAACGACTAACACGCCCCCATTCAACCACTGACACGCCCTTTCACACACATTCACCCTTCTACGTTAAACAAAAAAAAAACAAATAATATAGTTCACTCACCCATGATTATATCCTCCAGGCCTCCAAGTTTCAGTTATCTCAGCCCTCCATCAGTAACAACTGTGTCCAATTACTTTGATGAAAACAGGTAATGATTTGTATAAATATACGTTAGATAAATTTGCAATTATCGTTGAACACGTTGAAAATACCAGGTAAATATTTGTATAAATAAGCGTTAAATAACTTTCCAACATCGTTGAATGCGTTGTAAATAAAATGTAACCATTCGTCTCAATAAATGTTGAATAATACGTTGAAATAAAAATGTAACAATTTGTATCAGTAAATGTTGAATAAAACGTTGAAAAAATGTAACACTTTGTATCAATAAATGTTGAATAATTTGCAAATTCGGTTGAATACGTTGAGAATGCCAGGCAACAATTTGTATGAATAAACGCTAAATAAATTTCCAATATCGTTGTAACAATTTGTCTCAGTAAACGTTGAATAATACGTTGAAATAAAAATGTAACAATTTGTATCAATCAATGTCGAATAATTTGCCAATTCGGTTGAGTACGTTGAAAATAGGATGCATAAACTTGTAGGTAAAAACGTTGAATACATTTGCAAGTATAGTCGAACACGTTGTAAATAAAATGTAACAGATTGTATCAATAAATGTTGAATAATTAGCAAATTCGGTGGAATACGTTGGAAACACGATGCAAATATTTGTATATAAAAACGTTGAAATCAATCAGGCAATGGTTGTAAAAAAAATACCATAAATTTTGTATGAATATTGCATTGAAATGCGATGGCAACAGCAAAAGTTTTATATAAATGATGCGTTGCTATTCGGTCGTAATACGGCAGTAATAGCCAAAAATTTTATATATCTGTTGCGTTGAAATTCATCAGGCAATCACTGACAAAACTGCAAAACCACGCCGCAAATGCTGAGCCGTAATAACTCAGGCAACTATTGATAAAGACCGTAGAAATATTGTTACTATTTTCCAAAATAAGGCAGACTCTATTTTGCTCAGTATGGTTCTCTAACATGCACATGCACCAGTGGTTGATCACAGAAAATGTTGGTCCAGTCCCACTTTTTGGATTAAGGCGAGCACAGATATACCACCACGTAATATTTCGAACGGAGAATTAACATAAATTATATTGAAAATATTTTTATTAATTTAAAGCATTAATATTATTAGTTAGTAACGATTCGAATTATTTAACTAGTGTATACGATACATTCTTAAACTATGAATTTCTTTAATTATATTATTTACAGTGTTCAGGATAAATTTAGAATTAGAAATTTTCTTATGTTCCTATTTTGTATATTGAAAAATGATAATTTTCCTTTGTTTTTGGTATACTTAATTTACACAATTTATATTTTATTTATATCAAAACAAATTTAGATCGAAGTTTATTTATGACCACACATATAACCAGAACAGTTTATTATGACCTTGGATTTGTAATACACCAACTAACTGTGTTTGATTTTTAGATCATCCATTTCGTTAGGATTGTCCTTCTTGGATTCAAATTATTATGGTGGTAATTAACAGTAATACATTCGAAAAAAATTCATTAAGATCCTACTTTCTGAATATACCTTTCAGCTTTCAGATCACTGATCTTTGGTCATTTTTAGGCACATAAATTGGAACCGACAGGAGTAAGATTCTAAAGTTTATATAACTGCGCTAACCTATCGTGCAAGGCTGTCATTCCACATGGCAGGGAATGGTAAACAGTTCTTTCCTAGCCTTGGACCGGTTTACTAGCATGCGGCAAACAGATTTTAGGTTTGCTAACACTCAAGAATCATAAAATTTTTTTTTTTTATCAGCAACAATCTTTCTGTCCTTTTACTGGAGATCGCAATAATCACAATTAAAATTCTATAGATCGATAAAGATTCACAACACTGTTCTATAAACAAGGTAATGACCAGAACAACGGCACAAACATATATGACTATTTTTATTTTCTTTTTGTTTATTATGAGTATTTTAAAATCTTAATTATGGCTGAGATGGATGACGTCACTCATTAATTCACAACCCGCACAATAGTTTATTTGTTACCTTAACGGATCCAATGATTCCCTCTAGACAGGCACCGGATTGCTTATACCACACAAAAAAATAATCCCAAAAGGATAATTGAAACATTCAATAGCTTTTTATGCATCAATAAATAAGTAAAAACACAAAATTAAAATGTCGACCACTCACTACACTAAGAGACGTCAAAAAAGCAAATCACAAAATGTAATAGAAAATAAGAGAAAAAAGGCTAGGTTACACCCAGTATTTATAACAAAATTCAATGCTGAAAATGGTAATAAAACTTTTCGGAATTTCGAAAGGATGGATTACACCCAGTAAGAAAATACGTATTGATAATAACGTTTCGAAGACCATTTCAATGCTGATGGCGAGATATAATTTTAGGATAGCAAGACGAATCGGCAAATATGCGCAGCTGTTTGGTTTTGAAAGATTCGAGTAAGGGTTCCAGATGTAAATTAATTATGTAAATAAATGTTAGGATCTTTTTTCGACGAAACGAAACGGGTGGTTACTTTGTAATACTGACCATTGCAAAAAAGTAATTTTGCGAAATAAATTATTTCCGACACATCAATAAGAGTCATCAATGAATTAGAATGAATTAAACGTAAGTTTGATCCATCGTATGAGGTTGATGTATTACAAAATAACAACTTACAACACTATTACACAGTGGCGGATTATGCCTTTAAGGGGCCTGAGGCGGAACAAAATTTTGGGGCCTAAGATTTTACCAAAAATTTTGCAAATGAGTTTGATCTTGACTATTTCTTAAATAATTTTTTATCCGCTTCAGAACGGAGAAAGATCGTTCCCCACTTGCGTTGCATATCGGCAATGTAAGAAACATTTTTAAAATAGTTTCCACATTGGGAAATGAAGATTGCAGGCTATCAATGATTACCTTGTACATCTTAAATGAACAAGTGATGTTCTCTTCTTTTATATATTTTAAAAAATGATGTACTTCGTCTTTAAAATATTGTACTTCTATATCCCTCGCATATGTATTTGACAATTCTAAAATACACTTGTCAAATTCATCACTGGATATATTTTGATCAAAAAATAATTTAAAATTATTTAAAACAGTTTCATATATGGACGTTCTGGTAGGTATTTCAGTGGCAAGTCTATCACAGATCATATTGTGAGTATTTATAATAAACAATTCTCGTCCCAATAGCTGTGTATCATTTGCAGATGATTCATCATACATAATTTTGCGTTTTCTTTTTCGTCCTTCTTTGTAGCTAATATTGTCTGTTAATAAGTTTGCTTGCTTTTCTATGCTCCCAAAATCATTCCGAACATCCCTTATAAATTGTGACAAAGAATTAAACAGTTTTACTCCTTGTAATAAGTTCGTTTGAATATTTTGAAATGATTTTCTAGTACTATTGATTCTTTGCAATAATATATCCCATAGAACGGTTAATAAGGCAATTCATATTCATCGAAAGAGCTAGCTAATTTTTTAACCTCAACTTTGGATAAGAACGCTTTTAATATTTTTGTAATTAAACCGCAAGGCGGATACTGCATCAGCTCTTGCAGACCATCTTGTCACTTGTGTCACTTAATTTTTTAATATGTTTGGAATTAGGATCGGAAAAATTACCAATAAGCAACTTCCATCTGTGAGTAGATGAAGAAAAGAATACATATATATTTTGGATAAAGTTAAAATAATACACCGCAGTAGAATAGGCATCTGCAGCATAATTTCCAATTAAATTAAGCGTATGAATTGTACAAGGAATAAAAATGGCGGTCTCACTTAGAGTTTTAATTCTGGCTTGTAAACCATTATATTTTCCGGCCATATATGTTTGACCGCGACAATTTTTAATATCCAAAGACAAATTGTTTAAGGTTTTCAAAATAAGTTGTGCTATAGATATTCTGAATTGTGATTTTCAATTTGTAAAAATCCAAAAATCGTTCTCTCGCATCGCCCACTTTATCAATGTACCTTAATATAAAACTTAGTTGGTCAGTGTGGTTCACGTCTGGCGTAGAATCAACAATAATTGAATAATATAAAGAGTCCTGAATTTCTTGAATTAGGTGTTCTTTTACTTCAGTTCCCATTAAATTTATAAATTCATCGCATGTGGTATGTGAAGAATAACTTACATTACCTTTTCCTGGATGGCTGTACCTCTCCAAATGATTTTTAAGAAAATCATCAAATTGGGATAGGTACTCAATGCATGTCATAAAATTTCCTTTTCTGTTCGAATCAATATCTTCTCGATGACCACGAAATGCTAAACCCAAAGTAGCTAATAGCTTTACTGTAGCTGCAGCTCTTTTTAAAACTTCCCGCCAGCATTTTTGTTGTACTTCAATTTCACGAGCTATTTGAGTATCAATACGTCCAGTTACAAACAATCTTTTTTTTAAATTTTTCAAACAAATTTTTTAGACAATCTTTTTTCCAATCAACGTTGATAAAACGAAATATACAACTAAAGCTAAAACACCTATACTATATCAATCATATCATATGGAAACCCTTTTCAAACGTTAATCCAAATGATGAATTTACCATGTATTGTATAAAAAATACATGGATTTTAAGCATACAATAATAGATTTCAATTCTACACGTTAAAAAGTTTTCATTTATTTAGTTATATTTGAAATTAATCTAAAATATGTACAATTATATGCTTAAAATTGAGGTTTTCAGTTTAATGCTTTCAATAAATTGTAGGTCTTAAAAGAAATCCAAAATCATTGATGAAAACATAAAACTCAAATATACTTCAAATATCCAAAAAATACTTATCTGGATTTTGTTTTTATCAATAATTTTGCGATTAATATAATAACAGCCCATTGCAAATAAAGTTTTAGTATTAATATTCATTCGTAGCAGTGGAACTTTTCAAAACAAAATGTTTTTTTACTATACAAATTGGAAAACGAATTTGTACATTAAAAAATTATAAAACTATCAAATTAGAATTATTAAAATAAATACATACATGAAAAAAGTAATACAAATTGACAACCTAACACTTTTACATGTGGGATAATATTAAAAAAATCTTTAGTTTTAAAAACTTTGGTTGAATGAACGCAGTCATCTGATATTTGAATACCTATAAAATATCAATACTATTTGTAGCGAGGGGGCCCCTGTGCATGTGGGGCCCGAGGCGGCCGCCTCTTCCGCCTCTATGGTAATCCGCCACTGCTATTACAGTGGAATTCAGATCCATAACGGAAAGACAATCCGATAACAAAAAAAAATACCCACACAGAAAATCGAATACATAACAAGTTAGGATATTAATTCTTTTCATTGTGGCGATTGGACAAACGCGCACAGCTGTTCGGAGGTTTGAAAACTTCGTTGTTTAATTACGGTTAGTGATTAGACAATTCAATTTCAAGTAGCATGAAAACGCAGTATGAGTCAACTTTCAGGGGGTTGCAAAATTAAATAGTAATGTTTATATAGATAAATAATAAAAAAAATATGGGTTACGGAGACTATAAGAAAATATGACTATTGATGATGGATGGATGAGAATCTATTACGAGCTTCACAGGTTAGTAAAAACGACAACTAATGAATCTGAGACTATAACACACCACGTCCAGACGTGCGTCGTCCCAGGCTATCCATTACAGATTTGAACAATATCTCATTGCCGGGTAATGACTATTGTATTTTGAAGTTAATAGCGTCAACATCGATATTTTTTGCGGCTAAAATAGCTCGTTCACGAAGCCAGTGCCATCTGCCGGGTTGCTTTATGGATTTAAATCATCCAGGGCGTCACCTAAACACATACAAAAAAATTCATTAAAACCGGTCCAGCCGTTTAGGAGGAGTTCAGTGACAATACCGACTGCAGCGCCTCTGCCGGGCTGATTTATAAATTTAAACCATTCGGGGCGCCACCCAAACGCACACAAAAAAATTCATTCAAATCGGTCCAGCCGTTTAGGAGGAGTTCAGTGACAATACCAACTGCAGCGCCTCTGCCGAGCTGATTTGTAAATTTTAACCATCCAGGGCGCTACCCAAACGCATACAAAAAAACTCATTCAAATCGGTCCAGCCGTTTAGGAGGAGCTCAGTGACAATACCGACTGCAGCGCCTCTGCCGGGCTGATTTATGAATCTAAACCATTCGGGGCGCCATCCAAACGCACACAAAAAAATTCATTCAAATCGGTTCAGCCGTTTAGAAGGAGTTCACAGTCATACACACGTACAGTAGAATTATATATATAAAGATATATATATATATATATATATATATATATATATATATATATATATATATATATATATATATATATATATATATGTGTATATATATATATATATATATATATATATATATATATATATATATATATATATATAATATATATATATATATATATATATATATATATATATATATATATATATATATATATATATATATATATATATATATATATATATATATGTATATATATATATATATATATATATATATATATATATATATATATATATATATATATATATATATATATATATATATATATATATATTTATATATATATATATATATATATATATATATATATATATATATATATATATATATATATATATATATATATATATATATATATATATATACATATATATATATATATATATATATATATATATATATATATATATATATATATATATATATATATATATATATATATATATATATATGTATATATATATATATATATATATATATATATATATATATATATATATATATATATATTTATATATATATATATATATATATATATATATATATATATATATATATATATATATA
This sequence comes from Diogma glabrata, assembly GCA_963693315.1. NCBI lineage: Eukaryota > Metazoa > Arthropoda > Insecta > Diptera > Cylindrotomidae > Diogma > Diogma glabrata. The sequence goes on from OY856186.1 coordinate 169,704,098, forward strand.
TATATATATATATATTTATATATATATATATATATATATATATATATATATATATATATATATATATATATATATATATATATATATATATATATATATATATATATATATATATATATAAATATATATATATATATATATATATATATATATATATATATATATATATATATATATATATATATATATATATATATATATATATATATATATATATATATATATATATATATATATATATATATATATATATATATATATATATATATATATATTAGACTGGTCGTTAAAAACTAAATTTTCCGAGACGCCCCCTAGAAAAATTCTTTGTGGTCAAAAAACCACAACGGCATTATTTTTTTTTTTTTTAAATCAAAAGAACACGTGCCGCAAAATCGTTGAAGTTGATTTTTTGAAAAATTCGTAGATTTTTTCAAATATCTCATAAAATATGCAGATGTCAAAAAAAATCACATAACCATTTTTGTAGGAAATTTAATTCTTTACAAAAAAGGTCCAAGTCGTTTTTTCCCGAAAACGTTTAGTTCTCATGATATTTTGAAAATGAACT
>OY856186.1:169704868-169792107 GCA_963693315.1 Diogma glabrata
GTAATGATCTGTTACCAATTTCAGTTTCTTGATAATGAAACATTTGCTTTCGGTAATTAAATATGTCCAATGTAAAATATTTATACTTTAAAATTAGTTCTAGTAATATTTTACAAAGGTCGTATCTACAAATGCCTTCAAAAATATCATGCATTATATCAAATGAATAATTATTAGTCACATGAAAAGTGGGTATATTGTTAAACATGCATTCACTTCTAACACCAGTATTTTGAAAATCACTTTTAATCACATTATTTTTATAGTTTTCTATGTCTCTTAGAGATTCTGAAACTTCTGTAAAATCATTGTGCATTTCAAATTTACTTCTTTTACACGCACGACAGTAATAAAATGAATTAAAACTTCGAACAAACCCCAAAATGTCATTTAAGCCCGCATTATCCCCTAGTACAAGACCTACTACAAAATGTACTTGGAACTTTTTATCATCTACTAAAATTTCTAATCCAGTTTCAGCTAAAGATGTAAGCTCTTTAACAAGTGTCTGTAAAACTACATCGTTGCCGTATGTAGTCCTATCTTTGGATTTAAAAAATGCGGCTACAAATATATAATTAAGATTAGATAAAATATGTTGTGGTAAACTAGGAAAAGAATAGTATATCCCGGTAATTTTATCTTCTGAAGCGTGACTTCCCAAAGGGTTGTTAATCTCAAAATCGTCAATATATAAGTTTAATGGAATAACTATTTTATTGGGAAACATTTTAATTTGTTCTTTAAAAACACTGCCGTTTACGTAATGTGTAATATTATCATTGTTTTTTAAATGAATAATTGTGTTTTGTAAAGTAACTCTTAAAATATCTGGTAGCTCAAAAACTTTTTTATTTGAAATGAAATAGGCATAATACAACCGTTAACATTACTTGAATCCAAAGTCGGCTTTCCTTGGAGTATAACTTCAGTAATCTCATTATTTATGTTGAAGTTTTTAGGATATACGAAAAGTTCGTTTGTTAACAAGCAGTTTAAATACTTGTAGTCGCTATTAATATCTTGAAATGCGTCTGAATAAACTTTTAGTAGTTTCTCAATTTGAGTATAATTTTCAGCGGACTCCGATATAAGCTGTTTTAAATTGAGAATCAGAGGTGCTAATATTAAATCTTGAATATCCTGTTGTATGGTTTAAATGTCTTTTCTATTGAAATTACTATTTTTGTGAAGCTTATTACTAAAGTTTAATATGTTTGTGCTAGACACTTTTACAATATTATAGCTATTATTTAGTGAATTTTCAATACCATCACTATTTGACTTATTTAAATTCATAGAGTTTGATTCTAAAACCTCAAAATTTGTCATATTTTGTCTAGGAGTTTGTTTAAAGTTATTTGAACCACCAAAATGGTTAAGATGTTTACACTTAATGTGCTTTTTAAAAGAAGATAAATTTGAAAATGATTGCAAACACTGATTTTGAACACATCTGTACATACTATTTAACTTATATCCATGAAATAATTTAAAATGAGAACACAGTTTGGCTAAATCTACAAAAAAAATTTTACATCTAAAACATTTTATTCTTAATTAGTCCAGAAAGAGCTGGACTTTTTTTGTCACTGCTCAGAGATATTTCATAAAAATATTTTTGTATAAATAGCCAAACTAGTTCACTTTCTATCGGATATTGTAAATTTAGAACAAAAAATGATTTGAAGCATGTATCTAAAGCATGAACAAAGCTTCTAAATTTTAAAGTTGTTGTATCAATGTTAATATAAAATTCTTCCAATGAAAATTCATCGGTTCCAACTACTATAATATATGGTTGCATACGCAAATTTTTTAATAAATATTTATCCATTAAATCATCCCGAACCCTCTCGAGATCGTTTATTGTTCGTAAATGAACGGCAAACAATTCTTGGCCATCTTTGATTGAAGGGTGGTAAAAGTTCTTTCTCGATTTTGATGCTGAACTTAAATTTGCATCATTTTGAGTTTTTATTGAAACTCTTGAAACTGGTTTTAAAATGGAATGAAGTAATCTTGCTAGAATGTATTTCTTAGAATCTGTGAAAAAATGTTTTTTTATATTTTGAATTTCAACTAAAGGTAATATTTACCGTTGTTAACATCATTTTGCTTCATTTTCTCATAGATTTCAATACAAGATTTATCCTTGATTGTGCCTTTATCGTAATATGAAAGAATTTTTGATAAAAACTCTTCCCATTTATCAAAAAGATTAAGTTTCTTTCCGGGAAACATTTTCTGAAAATGAAAATAAATCTGAAAGGAACAAAAAATTTTGTATGAAATTTTTAAGTTATTATGAAATCGGTAAAACATTTACATACAAAATTTGAACCATCTGCCGAAATAAGATATGGCCATTCTTCAAAGACTCTTTCAACTGTGTTGATTGGATTTTTGATGAAAAGTTGCCTAGCAGAAAAGGTTTTGTCCTAATCGTCTAAAGCTTTGCTTGAATTAAAAGCTTTCGTCAGTTTCATTTCTCGCTGAATAGAAGCTACCTCTATACTATGTACAAAATCCTCTATTTCTGATGGTGTGTTATTAAATTTGCTGTCGACGTTATCAAATGATGTTGATGGACGGCAAATCTTTTTTATCGGTCCACTAGATTGTCCATTTTCATTTCGCTTTATATTTCTGAATCTATTAATAAGTGTTCCTTTGGGATTAGGACTATTAGCTTCTTTTTGTGGAATATAATATATATATCCTATTAGAAGTATAAAATTATTTAACTGCACACGAAAAAGAAGACATAAAAATAAAAAAAATTATTAAATAATCCAATTACCTTATCTTCAGTGGGGAATACTTCTAGGATCTGTTCAACAATTTTTATCATTTCATTCGGTGCAGGGATAAAAGTAAAGTTCATTTCTGAATCATAATATTCTTTTATAATAAGATTCACAAGTTCCTTGCGGTAAGTTTCTGTTAAACTGGAATTTTTCTTGTAAAAATTTAAAATCGATTGCCCATCTTTGTTACTTGTTAATATATCCCTGACATGCTGAAATAAACCTTATTAATATAAAAAAATTAAAGATAGTGTTTTCGATCACCTTATGATGTTCATGAGCTTTATTTCGACTGTAAGTACAAGACTTATTATAAGAACTCATCCAATTTGAAGTTTTAGAATCAACGGAAATGGTATCTAATTCAGAATCCTAAATTAAAAAAATTTATAAAAAAATAGAATAAAGAAAATTTTGCAATCAAAAAAATAGTACTATTTTGCTTTTCCAAGCGAATAACTTCTCCCTAAATTCAATTCTAATCCCCACATGAGGAAACAGGTCACATAGATCTTCTTTATTTAAATAGCGCAGTTTCTCGTATGTAACTTTGTGTTCTGAAAATTAACCAATAGCACATTAAACAACTCTATACAATACAACTTTACTGTTAATTAAAACGTTTAATTTATGAGCGATAAATACCCGTTAAATATAATTTTGCTTGCCTTGTAAAGTATTATATACTTCATCATCAAATTTCCAAGATTTAATCAAATCATAAAGAGCCAATTGGTCATGTGAAACGCTTACAGAAGTTTCATTTGAATCATGAAAAGCATCTAAATTTAAAACCACTCCCTCCGTGGTTGTTTGTGTAGAAAAAGACACATTTGATGTAATAGCCGCATCGTTCCTTGGCTCGTAATATACATCTTCATAACTGTACTCATTATCCAACACTCTAATGGCATTCACAAAACCATTTTCTGCCATTTTCACCTATATTTTAGAAATTGAGCACTTATACGCACATGAAACACTATATAAACTACTTAAATACACAAAATTATTTGTTTTTAAAAAGAATTATAACGCATGTTAATTGTTCAAATACTCTACACAATCTGAGGATTCATTTGCTATCATGTGATTTTGTTTGAACCTTTTTTAACATTTTTCAGCATAAATTTAACCTTTACAATGTTAATTACTTAACCCACTACGAACATAAATATTTCAATTTCCAGCAATCACCAATTTTTTGGAAAAAGTAAAACAAATCCGTAAAACGTATACCATTTAATAAATAATTATACAAAATCCGTATATTTTTATATTTAAAAAAATAAGACTTGCGAATATTAATAATATACTTTCAATATAGCAGGCAGTTTTGGGTTAATTTAATCTACTGTTATTTCGTACACAGAATACATCATGTTCAAAATTCGACAAATTTTTTTTTAAATAGAAAAGGTAGAAATGACATGGACGATCAACATTAAAATTTCAATATAATATTAACAATTTATTTGTTAAAAGTTTGAAATGTTTAAAAAAGTAACATTTTATGCATAAATATGCTAAGAATTTTTATAATTTTGTTAAAGAAAATGTTATTTTAATTTCATGCCTAAAAATTTAACATTTTGCCAATTAACATTGAAAAAATGTTAGTTTTACAAGCTTCCTTTTTTTTCAGTGCACTAACGTACATTTTTCTAATCATTTCAGACTGTGAATTGGCTCGTAGAATATGCTCAAACCAAGCAATTCTTTTAGAACGGATACAACCTATTATATCAGGACCCTAAAGAAGGTCTCTAATCTCAAAGTTATATACATCAAATCTTTCTTCTCAGCCTCTCTTGAAACATTCATATGTTTGGTTTTATTGTAGTTAATTTGAAGACCAATGTTTCTAGCACCACTCTCAAGCGACTTGCCGAGGATGACAACATCATCAGCGTATGCGATCATCTATTCTGAGTTTATTGACAAGATATTGTTATTAGACGGTAGTTTCTTTTGACGGCACACATATTCCAAGGCTAAATTAAAAAGTATAGGAGAGATAGCATCACTTTGTCTTAAGCTGGAGTAGACTTAAAAAAACTTTGATATTTCGTTCTCTACACTGAAAAAAAAATTGAAGTAATGACAACCTCATCTCGAAGTTGGCAGCTTATTATTCACGCAAAGAAAAATTATTTGCAAACAATTTCACTGTGATTGGAACAACTATACACGATAACATTTTCCTAACAACAGAATGAGGTTTATTTAAAATATAAACTGTTATATCCAATATAGCAGTAGTTGAATAAAGATAATAACTATTTCCCTGAAAAAAAATTTCTTTGGCTTTATATCATGAATTTTTCATTTTAAAGTTTAAGTATTTGAGATTAATTGAACTATATTTTATTTTCACATAAATATTTCGTGTGATTGTCTCAACTTCATCGATTTATAATTGTAGAGTTGTTGAAGCAATTTCGTAGTTTGATTCGCCATATGTGATCGCACGGTGAGGTTGAGACAATTGCATTTCGATTGGAAATAGAACATGTTTTTTTCAGTGTACTCGTACACAGCATTGAGAGTTCTATTTTGTCATTTTGCATAGTGATACCAGTTTACCAGGGATTCCCATTGACACCAGAGCAGACCATAGAGTCTCTCGTTCGAGAGAGTCGTAGACCTGCCTGAAATCAATGAAGAGTTGGTGCACAGGTATGTTGAACTCTTGGGACTTTTCCAAAATCATCCTTATCGAGGAAAGTGCATCGGTGGTACCTCGGTCTTGCCGGAAGCCACACGGATATTCTCAACAGTTATTCAGTAAAAGGATTGATTTTAGATAGCAAAATGTAAGAAAAGATCTTATTTGGTGTGCAGAGTAGAGCGATTCCTCTGTAGTTTGCACATTGTAGGCGATTACCTTTTTTATGGATTGGTATCAGCATAGCTGTGTTCCAGTCCTGTGGCATGGTTTCAGTCCTCCAGATCATCTGAACAAGTTCAAACAATTTTAAGGATAGAGTTTCGCCACCATGTACAATCATTTCGGATGTTATATCGTCGATACCACGTGCTTTATTGCGTTTCAATTTTGACAGCGCCGCATCGAATTCCTCTTTGGTTGGTTCGTCTACATGTACTTTTGATGCACGAATAAGTTTTGCTCGTCGCCCGACTTGTTGCTGGTCACTTAAGTTGAGAAGATTCTCAAAATAAGCGGCCCAAGTATCTAAAATATTTTTAAGGTCTACTTGTAGCTCCCCATCTAGTTTTAGGGCCCTTCTTTAAGGTTTTAACCTGTTGAAAGAAGTTACGCGATTGATGTTCCTTATTGAAGCTTTCAATCTCCTCACACTTTTTCTTTCACCATTCTCTCTTCGTTCGTCTACATAGCTTTGTAACGGTTTGTCTTGCCAGTTTATAGTTCTCCTTCGTGGACCTGGTGTTGCGTCCTTGCAGATATTTCAGATAGCAATCTCTTTTGTATTGAATAGCGTCAAGACATGCTTGATCTATCCATGGCTTCTGGGAGTGGTTCTGTGGTCGTCCAAGTATTCCCTCAGCAGCGCTTAAAACAGCATCTTTGAGCAAATACCATGACTTATCGACGTCTCCATTAATGGTTTCTGATTTCTCCAATATTTCGGCAATATGGTTTTGATATCTCTCTTCTATTTCAGCATTCTTTAGTGATGAGATGTTAAAACGTTTCCGTTGATTGAATTTCGGAATGCTTGGGTTTGTGAAGTGGAACCTTATTTTAGCTTATACAAGAAAGTAGTCACTTCCAATGTATGCACTAAAGGATCGCACATCCAGAACACTCGAAAAGAAACGTGTTGCAACTAGCACGTGATCAATTTGATTTCGAGTGTTTCCATTCGGTGAGACCCAAGTCTGACCCAAGTACTGGTAATTCTCAAATTATTTGATAATGCAAGCTCAGTCATTCTCTCACCATTATCATTCGAATTCAAATGCAGACTTCCAACCTGCCCATTAAAGTCACCAAGAACCATAACGAAGTCGCGTGTTGGTGTTTGTTTCATAACCTCTTCCAGTGCTATGTAGAAAGTATCCTTCTCGTCGACGGTCTTAGTTTCAGTAGGTGCATGGCAATAGGAGAAATATTGTTATATGTACCACGTACACGTAGGTAGCAAATCCTCTCACTGACCGGGATGAATTTCATCACGGCTTCTTGTTGCGTGCACCAACAAAAAAGCCAGTTCCAAATTCTCTTCGAGAAGGATGACCACTACAGTATAGAGAGTGACTATCCAAATTAGGGTTTCTCAAACGGGATCCCGGGATCCCGTTTTCCCGGGATCCCGGGGGTAAATTTTCATCCCGTTTTCCCGGGATTTTATCCCGGGATCCCGGGTATCCCGCTAATTTTTATTAACATTTTCTTGTACTTTTTTCAAAGATATTAAAAGTTTTCTCACTCGAAAATCGAGTAGTTTTTAATTCTTTTTCCTCTGTAGTAATTAATTTCGTTCAAAATTAGGAAAATGTTTTTTTGACACATATGGTATCATGGTTTTTTGTATGGTTTTTTGACACATATAAACACAACAAATTAAAACCAATAAAACTTAAAATAGGTAGGTAGATTATAGGTAGATTTTTCTGAGAAATCTACCTAAAACTTGCGCTTCATTTCTCTTAATTTATGTTTAATGGTTCTCTTGGACGGATGGTGTTCAATGGATGGTTCAATAGCCGTTTCGTCACGAAAATTCGGACAAAATTGAGTGATGGCACCATTGACAACCTAGTTTTTTGAAAAATTGTTTAAAAATTAGTATTATGAATTTATTTTTGTTTTGTTTTTATGTATTCTTTTTTATTTAATTTCTGAAGTTTTTTTAATTAAAAATAATTTAAATTTAAAAATCAATAGCGCATTTTTTGTGCTGTTTTAATTTTACACATCTTTCCACCACCCAATTAGAAAAATCTAGTTTTTTTGCGTTTCCCGGGATTTCCCGGGATCCCGGGAATTTAATATTTTTTGTCCCGGCTTCCCGGGATTTGAAATTCTACGGGAAATGAGAAACCCTATATCCAAATCTTGTTTTCATATTATTTGCTGTCTAATTTCCTGCAGAGCTATGATATCCATCCCATACCCCTTAGCCTCTGTTTCTAGACTTATAAGAGCATCAGGAGCGCTCAGGCTGCGCACGTTCCACGTTCCGATTCGGTAGTCTGGTCCTTTTTCACGTCCAGGTAAAATTCGGTTTTTGTCCGGGTCTGTTATTCTTTTCTGATAACCAAATTTAACAAATAATTTTTTTCCGGGGTTAGGGTGTTAACCTTAGGCCCGACTCAAATTGTCGTGAATGGGTCCGTTTTGCATCTTAATGTTACCAAAACAACCTTTTTGCACGTTTATATAGCGAACCACTTGATCCAAGATAGACGACCGCTTTAATCCGCCCCTAACATGGAGAACAGACGCATGAGCCGCATAAGTTTTAAGGCGCCAATTCGCCGTGATGTACCATGATTGGCTAAGCAGTTTTTACTCTGCTTGTCTCCAACCTGTACACCTGTACACCAACTTTATTCTGTCAGCATTAACCATGCAGCACGGCGTGGACGTCGAATTTCGGATTTCGCTACCCACAGTCATATTTTTGGTTGGTAAATATTGAATCGGGATTGTCTCGTCAACGAAACAAAACGCATGTCTGTAGGTTTAGTATGTTTTGGGTAAAGGACTAAATCTTTAGAGAACTAAAAAAAACAAGAAAAAAAGATACTTTTGGATTTAGCCACCCTTCAAAATTCAATGTTTTGAAAAATTAAAATCAAAAAATTGCATGTAAAATACGTAAAAAAATAATCAGTGTAACTTTTATTTTAAGCCTTATCTAATACCTTTTAAACAAAAAAGAGTTGAATAGAATCGGAAAACTAGTTTTTAGTAAATGACACAAAGCACAAAAAAATTCAAACTAATAATATGAAATGGCCTTTTCTCAAAAACAAAAAATGACGCATATCTGTAATTTTAGTATCTATTAAGTAAACATAAACCTTTAAAATATAAAAAAATGAAAAAAACAGAAAGGTACTTGTTGAAAGAGCCGTGTTTGAATAATTAAAATTAAAAAAATCATCTACGAGCATAATTTTTTTTATCAGTGTAATATTTTTTTAAAGCCACATAAAGTACCTATCAAACAAAAAAAACTTTACTCAAATCGAATAACCCGTTCAAACACAATTTGATTTTAATGTTTGATTGTCACTAAATGTCATAAGAAATTTCGAGCCACCCTGTGTCAAAACTAGTGAGAAAATAAAAAAATAAAAAACACGTCTTAATTTTTTTATATTATACTAACGATTACCGAAGTTTCAAAAAAATCGGAAAAGTTCGGGTTCAAATTTCTTATTTTATCGGCGTCGTGATTCGAATTTCCATCCCTTTGTGTTATTTACTAAAATCAAGTTTACCGATTCATTCAACTTTTATTTTATTAGAAAGATTTAATCTTTACTTTTCTAAAGATTTAGTCTTTACTCATACACACATTTACAACGCTTGGGTCGTTGAATGGGGAAGTAAATTTACTACCCCTAGAGGCTTGATCTGGTACTGCTCAGCCATGGTACCACGGAGACATTTAATAAAGGAGAAGCAGATTCAATTATCGATATCACTTTTGCAAGTGGGGCACTTTCGAGAGGAGCAAAATGGAGGGTGTCTGACTTGTAAACGCAAAGTGATCAATACGTTTGAAAGGCGCCAAGTCAAACAGAAGGCGCTGCGAAATGGGTGGAAAATCAAAGATTTGGACACAAAGATGCTGGACTACATGGTTGAATGTATGCCAATACCCGAGAACGGTGCTAAGACAGGAGCAAAATTTATTGCGAGATATCATAAAAGAACCTGTGATGCATCTTTGCCGCGTAAAAGTAACGGTAATGGATGGTACCCAGTATTCTAGTGGACTGAAAACATTGCCCGTTTGAGAAAAGAGTGCCTCAAACTCCGGAGAAAATGTACACGGAGGAGAGTACTCATGAGCACTATGAGCAGTTCCAAAATGATTTCCGCGAAAAGCGGAAAGAATTGCGGAAACCAATTGCTAATAGTAAGATCATTCCAGTGTCTTATGGATGAAGATCAAAATAGCCCATTTGGAAGTGCGTACACAATTGAGCCTACTAAACTAAAGGGTGTTCAATCAGCTGGACCAGCATTCCTAGATATAATGGCTGAAATTGTCTCCTACCTTTTTCCACACCATGGTGTCTTTTCCCTACCTCGTGTGCTGCAAATTGACGATAATTCAATTTCGGCTGTCACAACCGAAGAGGTCCTAAAGAATGAGAGAGCTCAGAATGTCAGTTAATAGCACGCCCGGTCTAGACGGCATCCCAAATATTGATGATAATCGAAAATACCTACACTTCGGGCCAGAGAAAACGGATATTTTCTGCGGAATAGATGCGCCAACGCCTTGTGTTTATACCAAAATGTGACAAGATACCAGAAAAACCCTCGTCCTACAACCCACTGTGCATGATGGACACAAATAGAAAGATCTTTGAAAGAATTATTGGTACTCGACTTGAGCAACATATATTGAAGGTGAGTGAGACCTTTCTGGGCAGTTTGGTTTCACAAACAAACAGTCTACCATTGATGCAATCTATGCAGTGTGTGAGATAGCATCTAAAGCTTTGAGTGGTAAATGAAGAATTAAGGGTGAAAAACAATATTGCGCTGTTGTCACCGTAGATTTTAAAAATGCCTTCAACTCTGCCAACTGGAACCAAATCCTGAGAGCCCTAGACGAACTGCACGTACCTGACTACCTGTTATGTATAATAGCCAGTTACTTCACGGGAAGAACTCTGGTCTATGATACCGAAGCAGGTCCTAAGAAGTACAATATAACAGGAGGAGTACCCCAAGGACCGGTCCTTGGACTACTATTATAGAATATTATATCGGCTCTGCAGTTGACTTTGTCATAGTTGTGGCGCTAGACAACCGATCAGAAAGCTTTTCGGTAGCGTTAGCACATCAATGTGTATGTGGCACCCGTATGGGCCTCAGCGGTGAAATCGCCATTTTATGTTAGACCTATCAAAACGGCCGATAGAAATCGTTGCGCATATGCTGTGCTTATTGCACGGTGTCTGATGAGGTTGTAAATGTTATTGCGAGTAGGATGCCAATTGATATTGCAGCAAAAGAGGTATCAGCTCTGCGTATAGCAACACAAAATGATAGTGACCGACGAATACGCGAGACTTTATCATAGACATTCATATAGAATGGCAAGAAAAATGGGAAGCTTCCACCAATGGACGATGGTTATTTGTGATGATCTCTGACATAAAAGCATGGACAACAAGGAAACATGGTGACGTCAACCATCATTTGACGCAGATGAGATCTCAGGCCATGGATGTCTCCGTAAGTACTTATACAAGTATAAGCACGTGATGAAATTTCTTCAATTCGTAGGGATGTAAATAATGATAACACCACGATTTTATGTTCACAATTTTACAATATTTTATTTATTATATATTATGTATAAACTTTTGAATTTAATGTAAAGCTAATAAGAAATATTTATTAACAACACATGATTTTCTCGATTAATATATTTTTTAATATCTGAAGTTTATTCAATCAAAGCCTGAACAAGAGTGTGTGTTTTTATGTGTGTGTTTTAACCAAAAAATGATAAAGAAAAGGCATTGAACTCAATTTGATTAAATTATTTCAATTTCCATTTCGAATAAATTAATTACTTAATTTATCGTATGGGTGGCGTGAATATGATTAAGTCTTGGCAACGTTCGCAGATAGTTCCTGTCATGAGTATAATTGATCGTGTGATCGTTTTAAGTTTTGTAGTGATTAATTATTTAGATTTAAGTATATTAACCACCACACACGTAAGGGGCCCAAACTGTTTTTACTGTGAGGGAAAGGCCGAGAACGTAGAGCCAGTGCTAATCGAATGCGGAAGGTTGGAAAATGCACGAAGACTTATTGAGAGTCAATCACTACCATCTGCCTACGAAAAAAAAACACATACACACATATACACATAGTAATATAACAACCATAAGGAATTGAAAATTATTATTTTATTAAATTAAACCGAATAATTGTAATTTGTATTTTTTAAATAATACTAGAACAGATGTATTAGTAAAATCATTTATGCTTCACAATGATATAAAGTTGTTATAATGTCTAAATACGATATATATATATATATATATATATATATATATATATATATATATATATATATATATATATATATATATATATATATATATATATATATATATATATATAAACACAACCAAGACGTTAGTCGAGGGCAACAACTCGTTATGGCTGAAAATCTTTATAATCAGAGGGCGTAAGGTAATAGAGCCAAAAAGCTATGTACTCAAATCTAAGTAAGCGTAAAATAGTTCATTATATATAGGAAGTATAAAATAGTTATTTATGTACCAAGGGTGTAAAGATATACATTTTAGCCCGAGTGGAATTTGTTGCCCAAGACGTTAGTCGAGGTTTACCAACATGGAAAGCATTTGGTATGTAGCGTTTGGTATGTATGTTTTATTTTTAAGGAACCAGTAATTCACCATGATGTAAGTATGATCTAGTATTAACAGTACGATATTTCTTTTGCACTGCCATCACTACGCTTGCCGGTTCCCTTATCGTTAGCCAGCTAGGACAACCGTGAATATCAACTTTCCTTACGGCAATGCTTTTCTGAGCAGCTTGTTGATCGCAGAGAACGACTTATTTCGGTTAGCTGGACTGTTTTGAATCTGTTTCAACGTAATATAAATGAATTTAATATTTTTATCTTGTACCTAAATTAAAGTATATAATAAATTATTTGTATGTGTTAATAGTATATTATATGCCGAGGTGATAGAGTAAATTTTTTACATTGAGGTAATAATTCGCGAGAAACGAAGTTTCGAGCGAATTAAGAACCGAAATGGGTGAAAATTTTCTTCACCGAGGTTTATATACTATTTTTTTTACTACTTGATATAAAAAATGCACTAAAACTCTTAATTATTCACAAAATGAAATGTCAATTAATAAGTAATAAGTAATATTATTATGGTGAATAACTAAAAATTTTGATTTGTTGAAACATTGCATGTATATCGTATCATTTAAAATCAAAATTTGGGCGTATTGGATATATATTATTCAGGGCTGCTTAGCTAGAATTTTATTTTCAAAGAATTTTCTAAGAACTATATAAAAATCACATATATAGTTTGCATCAAAAAATATAGCTTTTATTTATTTTTCACACGAAATTGAAAATCTATTCAATTTTGACGAGCCAAATTTAGAATTTTTTAATCTTGTAGATCTCACAATAACCTAAATTTCAACAGAATTCTGTTTAACATTAATTAAAATTTCAAATAAACTAACCTAGGTGCCTTTGGAAATCAAACAATTGTCTTTTGAATAAAGTTTACAACAATATAATCGTGACTAAAGAAGTTTTTGCATTCATTCATTATTATTATTAAAATAAAATCAAAAACTTATTATTTTTTAATTTATTATTATTATTTTAGGAAGAAACTAAAAAATTCAATGATGAACTCAGTTTAACAAACGAACAAAAGTTGTATTTTCATTATTTACCTACGTGCTAAAATACTTATTACTAGGTGTAGGGAATAGTTATATTAGTAACCATGGTTGAGAAAAATAACGTTTTTTAACTACTAACTTGAAAAATCGTCATTATTTACTCGAATTCCCCAATGAAAAGTAATTTTTCTCAACCTAGGTCAATAATAATAACAAAAAATTGCCTAGGTTAATAATGACGAATTTTCTTTTATTTTTAATTGAAATGAACAAAAACACACAAACAAATAATAATTGCATTCCTTTGTTTCGTTTTATTTGTATGAAACTAATCATACGCGCCTCAGGATCTAAAAGTTCTCGATCAATAATAGCTTACTTCTCAACCTAGTTGTATAATGTACTATTGTCTTGGGTTGTTGAGTAAATAATAGAAATCTCTCATGCAAGTAGTAAAAAAAATCATTTTCTACATCGATATTCTGTTGCTTATAAACGTCTAATTCATTTCACGCTCAACCCCTTAAAAAATTCTAACTGAATACTTCACGAATCACACAATAATAATAAAAACGTCAATCAATCAAACTGTCTTCCCTACTTAATGCATAACCCTTTTCTTATATAATATTTTTGGGTACCAAATTGATAGATCAATGGATAAAATATGAAAAAGTGTTGGAAATCGCGGATTATTCTTGTGATTTTCGATACAAAATTTAATTTGTTTACAACGATTGATGATCTTTTTGTTAGTATGTTAAGAGTCAAAGAAAGAATAAAAAATTATCAAACAAATTGCGATGAAAATTTTGGAGCAGAAGATTTCCCAATTGGATTCTGCCATACACGCACAACGGCGTTACTTTTTTCTAGCAAATTGTTGAAATTTCGCACTAAATAGCAATTCATAAAATAAATTTTGTTGTGTACATATTTACTTATTCACGTTTTCACGTTTTCAATTTTAAGTTATGTTCCATGAAAAATAAGTTATGCTTACGTTTATTTTTACCTGAAGAAAATTGTAATCAAATTATAAGTACAAAACTTTCGATATGAAACTCAAACACGTATTACGTATAAGTAATTGATTTTTTTTAAAATTCTGATCCTTTTTTACTTCAACAAATGAACATTATTAATAGAAGCACCTGATGTCGTAGTCGTGTAAAGTAAGGGTCAAATAAGTATAAAAAATTAAACCATCGATTAAAACTAAGTTCATGTATATGATGGAGCAGTTGTTTCGTTTTTATCTCAACACCTTTCGTTTCATTTTAACACAAACTTCAAACACATAAAAAGAGATTAAAAAATTTTTAGAGCGGAAAAGATTTGTGTCAACAATTATTTTATTGTAAAAAATGCAATGAAATTAAATTATAGAAAGCATGATAATGATACAGCAAGGAGATGAAAGAATATATAAACACAACAAATATAATAAACAACCACATTAAGAAAATGGGAAAAATGTGTAAAAACGCAAAAAAAAAAACACAAAAGAGGATAATATCTCGTAATGAGATTAGAGGGTAAAAAACTCATCAAATAATTTACGTTAATATAAATAATAAAACAACATTTTCAGATACCATCTAAAGGAATTCCGTGTTGCTTTTCATGGTAATCGTTTTTTATTGAAATTACACTTAATTTAAAATATTTAAAAAAAAAACTTAAATTAAACACAAAATTCATAAAACTTAACTTAAATGTTGTTGAAAAATAAAAACCCAACAAAATCATAACTTTGATTCAATTAAAGAAAAGTGGAGTTCTTTTCAAAGTTGTTTTTCTTTTGTTTCCCAAAAAACAAAAATTTGACGAAACATAAAAGAAAAGAGATTAGAAAAGTTTTATTTTTATGATTTTGCTGCCTTTTCCATACGAAATAAATAAATGAAAAAAAAGATTTATAGAAATTTCACGCCCACATAAATTTTATTACATGTGTTGAGTACTTATTGTGTTCCGGTTTGTGTAATGTGGAAGTTGCTTTTAGGCTAAACGCTTTCAAGATTAGTTTAGTTTCCTTAAGTTGTTTATTTTATTGTAGTCATGTCGTAAATTTTTATAAAATATTTTGTTCATTTTTGATAATAAAAAATTGGAGTAATATAATAAAAAATACTTTGAAGTCAGAGTATGATAGGGCATGGATTTGCAAACCTCATCCATAAACCTTCAAAAGCTCAGTATGAATTATTCAATCTAGTTTTATACTATACACTACCGCAACATAATTTAAATTAACTAATTATTTAAACTAATATTTTTAGTAAAAGTTATTTTATAATTTCATTATACACTAGTGCGTAATAATATAAGTTTCAGTTACTGCTACTAAACTTATGTTATTAGAGTAAATAATCAATAATAAAACGTCCTAAATTAAATTATTAAATACTGTGATAATTTCTAGTTTGGTTGTAGAAAAATAATTTAGGGATATGTTATGTATTTTCCATGAATGCGAACAAAAACTAATTATGTTATATAATTACTATTACAAACTATTTTTTTTTAAGTTAAGTTACACCTAATTCGATTTTTTTTAATGTTATGAAATAAGTTTGGATTCTAAGACCATGGTATTTAGAAGTATAATAAAAAATAAATATTCTAATTATTTTTAAAGTTGTAAGGTGTGAAATGGTGATTTAAGTCGCTGGTGTGAAGCTATCTTTAGCCTTTAGAACCAAATTGCAGTGGCCTAGGTTTAATGAGAAAATTGAAAGAGCAATCCATTTTATAGATAAAAATGTTAGTAATGTTAATTTTCCATGTTTTTTAATACGCTGATTAGTAAAATTAATCCATAGTCTGTTAAATATTTTGATAAAGAATAATTTTAAGTGTAAACTGTAAACAAATACGCATTAACAGCTTTCTACGTGCTACAGCCTAATAATTTTTTTTGCGGTTCAAAATAGATGAAAAATGTTAAACATTAATTGAGAATAATGTTTTGTGTCTTAGATAGAAATTGTCTGAGCTATTGGTGATGGTATTTTTAATAATTTGCATAAAATTTACAAATGAAAAACAAAAATATAGTAGAATTAAGTATTTATATTAGTTAAGAAAGAAAAAAAAAAAAAACAAAACTCGGTAGACCGAGATTTTACTCCACCTATTGTTGAACTCTTGAGCTGTTGAAAACAATAGTTCATCTATCGGATATAAAAGAAATGTGTTGAGTGGTCGAAATTTTAATATACCGGATGAAGAGATAGCAAGAGTAATAGAGTAGATAAGGTAGACGATAGAAGGGACATAAATACCGGTCGACCATGATGAAAACTCTGTCTTCTGTCATTAAGGCTTGGTGACAATACTACATATGGTTGTTATGTAACGAAAAATTAATATAATGAAGTAAAATTAAAATTGTAATACTAGCGACACCTATTATTTGTCTCAAAGTTTACCTATACTAGTTTTTCTTTTATTGTTTGATTCCATACTATAGTTTGTATTTTCATTGTTTAAATAATGTTTTTGGAGATCCTGATAAAACCATCAAAGAGAAAGGATGTGATTTTGTTAATATTAAGTTTTTTGGATTAATTAAATAAAGGTTGATAATAAAACATAAAAAGTGTTTAAAATAGTAACAGACATTACTACATATCAGAAGTGGGCGATCTGATAAATCTAAATGTTATTTTATTTTGTGTAAAAGTGTTAAGATTCATTAGATGAAAATGAATTTACATGTGAGTGCACGTGACATGTTTACTGAAAGCAATGTTGATCAGACGATATTAACTGATTATCAACAATTTAAATATTATAATAGTTATTGTAATGATATGAATTTCCATTCGATCTTCGAAACAGAAAATTCAATAAATGTATTAGAACAAACACGTGTGCCTCAAAATATAAATCATCTGCCGTCAACTACTCAGATGCCGCAAAATATGAATCTTCTGCCGTCAAATAATATTCAGATGCCGCAAAATGTAAATCATCTGCCGTTAAATATTATTCAAAATCAGATGCCGCAAAATATAAATCATCTGCCGTCAAATATTCAGATGCCACAAAATATAAATCATCTGCCGTTGAATAGTATTCAGATGCCGCAAAATATAAATAATCTGCCGTCAAATATTCAGATGCCGCAAAATGTAAATCATCTGCCGTCAAATATTCAGATGCCTCAAAGCGTAAATCATTCACTATTAAACAATAATCAGATGCCGCAAAATTATTATCATCTGCCAAACTATGATCAGTTTTCGTAAAATTTACAATCATCACCAAATTGTTTTCAGTTACCGTTAAATAACATTCAGCTGCCGTCAACTGATTGCCATACACCTATAATTAATTTAAATCATCAAAATCAATTTCAGTTGCCTCAAAAATAGTGCCGGTCGTGTTAGTAGAGATGAATTCGAATTGCAATTATTAAGGCGAGAGAAAGCTCTATTGGAACAACAGCTCTCTTTAATGGAAAAGTTTTGTGTTAAAGAAGAACGTTGCAGTCGACGGTTACGCCCTGAAGAAGTTGCTTCTTTAATTAAAATGTTTGATCCTGATGATAGAAATTCGCCGTTATTGGTGAATTGGATTAATAAATTAAAGCAACTTAAGCGGCAATACAATTGGTCAGACGATGACACGATTTCATATGCAAATGCTGCTGCAGATTGGTGTCATGGTTGACACTTTTAAAATGCAATTCGATTATTTTTGTGAATTATTATTGTCAAAATTTAAAACATTGACAAACGAAAATGATGTTTTTCATCGAGTTCACAATAGAAAGAAAAAATCAAGTGAAAATTTTTCGAAATATGTGTATTCTATACAAAATATGGGAGAAGCTGCCGGATATTCAGAAGCTGCCATTATAGATGTTATAATCAAAAATATAAACAATTCAGGGATGACGAAAATCTTACGATTAACACCATTTAGTGATGTCGATCAGTTATTGAGCTGCTTACAAAGATATGAAAAAACCAAATAAACGGAAAGATACACAAGTGATTATGTATATACAAAATCTAAAAATAGTGAACAAAAGGAGAATCAAAATAATTTACCTAAGGTTCATTAAAACAATCAAGCTAGATGTTATATAATTACCGTGAAATGGGCCATTTGTCAATGAATTGCCCAAAGGAGCAACGACGATCACGCTGTACGTACTGTGACTGGACTGGTCATGATGTCTCCAATTGTTTTAAGAAAAACAATGTAAAAATTTCTCGTTTTTCAATTGGGGATAAGGTTGTTGACGAAATTGGTGTACATGTTATAGTTAATGGTACTGATGATAAGCAACTGATATTTGGAATTATGGATAGTGGTAGTCCAATCAATATAATTAAAATCAGTAGATTGCCGAAAAATGCAAATTTTCAAATGTGTGAAACACAATTTTGTGGATTAAATAATTCAAGGATAAGTATAATTGGAATTATAAATTTAAATTGTTTAATAAATGGAAAAAATTATATTATCAGGTTTAACGCAGTATCTGACGAGACGAGGTCCTATAGGAGTGTCTACTTGGTCGTGAATTTATAAATCAGGTTGGTGGATTTGTATTGAATGGGACACAAATAATTTTTAATAATGATTTAAAAAATGAAAACGATGAATCTTGTGACCGTGTTTAATTGTTTAATGAATTGCTTCATATAGATTTCGTTGTTGATAATGAGACAAAGTTAGATATCGGACCGTATTTTCTAGATAGTAAAAAGGACCGAGAAATTTTTGATATTACTTCTAACATAGTTTTAGATCATTACAAAAATGAAATGCTGCTGGAACCAGAAGTGAAACATGAATTATGTATTTCTTTAACATCAGAGAAATCTATTTCTGTATCTCCGTAACGGTTATCGGAAAAGGATAGAGAAACCTTTTCCCTAACCGGGAGATATTTTGCCGTATTTTCGTAGGCTTTTTCAGCTGGATATGAACCTTCAATTCGCATCAATCCTAGGTTTTCCGATTTCTCATTAATATAATACAAATATACGTTCAACTATCTAAGCTTGCGGAAGTTTGTCCATTCATTCATCAATTGCTATGATATTAGATTAAAAGCCTTCATTTTGGTGATCTTAGTTTGTTTTGCCATAGAAATAAAAATAGGTTTTTCCCAATACATTTATAACAAATAACAATATTATCCTAAATTCGTATTAGGTATTACTAATTGCATCGAAATCTATATTTAACAATCAGAAAGTGATGGAGATTGACATTAACAATTTTTGTTTAGTAAAAAATACTCTACCCATACGATTTATGGTGGTTTCTTAAATCCCGAGATTCTCGACAATTGTTCTCGAGAAATGGGAATCTCAAAAATGTGGAAATATCATTTCTCGAGAATTCGCGAGTGCAAAATTACAATTCTTTCTCGAGAATTTCGAGACCGGATTTCTTGAGCAGAAACTCTAGTAAGTAGTATGGACAAAACAAAAAATACAACTTATTTTAAATTTTTTTTAAAGTGCTTAGTTGGAGCATAGGGGGCACCCCAACATGCATGAAAAATGAAAATATTGCAAATCCGATGTGACTTTGAAATTAAATTGCTCAAGAACGGCTATACCGATTTCATCAAACATTTTTTTGTTTGATAGATGATTAGTTAATCGTTTGAAAAAAAAATCATTTATTGTTTTTATAATTATTTTTAAATAAAAATATTAAAAATACTTTTTTAAAGATGGCGCTTGGGTCGAAGATCAATTGGAATTTAATTAATTTTTTTTCTGAAAATAGTTCTATCTTTACTCTAAAATATATTATATTAACTCAGAGGCGTTAATTTTTGTTCTTGAGATATTTCATTTTAAAGATTTTTGGTACGACTGAAATTCGAATTTTAAAATCTTTAAAATTAAATATCTCAAGAACACGAATTAACGCCTTTTTGTAAATTTGATATATTTTAAAGTAAGGTTAGAGCTATATTTAAAAAAAAAAAGTTAAAATTTAATTGATTTTAAAATTTTTCTTTAATGGAAGTTGTTTGAAAAAATGAAGAAAAATTCGAATTTCAGTCGTACTAAAAATCTTTAAAATTAAATATCTTAAGAACAAAAATTAATGTCTCTGAGTTAATTTGATATATTTTAGAGTAAGAATAGAACTATTTTCAGAAAAAAAATTAATTAAATTCCAATTGATCTTCGACCCTAGCGCCATCTTTAAAAAAGTATTTTTAATATTTTTATTTAAAAATTAATTATAAAAACAATTAATTAATTTTTTTCAAAGAACTAACTAATCATCAATCAAACAAAAAAAAGTTTAATGAAATCGGTATAGCCGTTCTTGAGCAATTTAATTTCAAAGTTACATCGCATTGGCAGAATTTTCATTTTTCATGCATGTTGGGGTGCCCCCTATGCTCAAACTATGCACTTTAAAAAAAATTTTCAAATAAGTTGTATTTTTTATTTTGTCCATACTAGTCCACTAGTAATTAAAAGTGTTTATAAATATTCGCAAGTATAAGGAATAATCGGTGGTACTTGAGCCTGGGTACTAATAGTGAAAGAATTTGAACTTAGTGGAATAGTAAATACAGATTTTACGATTCCGAATATTATTGATTCAAATTGTGGAAAAGCGGTGAAGTTTATTGTACATAAATTGGAGACCCTGGAATTTATTGTAATTAAAATCGGAAGTTTCTGTAACTGGTTGATAAATAAAGTTTGAGATTTTGTTAACTAAAGATCTGTCTTTTTACTGTCGTATTTGCTCAATAATCGAAAAGAACCAACGAAGAGTCGTTACAATATGAAATTCGGTGATATGAACTTTCCGTTTTGTGATTCATTTGTTCATTTGTTATTTACTTAGCTGAGTTTCTTAATTATCATAAACTAAATGAAATAATTTGTTTTAATTTGACAATCCAGTTTGTCAGACTTATTTCAGCTTAGAACAATATAAATTGATAAAAATTTACTTATGTTATTGAAAAATTATAAAAATTAAAATTTTAAATGAAAATAAGTGTTTACATATTAAATGTAAGTGTTATATATTTTATAATATATTTTTATTTAAATTTAAAAAAAAACTGTTGTGCAATAGGAATTACAATATATGTCACAACAAGACATTGATACCTTTTAAGACCAAGGCTCCATTTGTACACTGTATCCCCTCTGGATTCTACCACTATGATACTATGTGATCTGGTCAGTTTGACTGTTTGCACAAACCGATTAACGAGTAAAACGATTCGTACAGCACGCTTTTTAACATAGTCCATACTACTAAAGAACTTCCAAACTTTTGAAATAGAGTGTGACTACCCACCCTTAAGGTGAAATGTCACAAAGCTGGAAAACGAGATACACCAATCAGAGATATTAATTAAATACAGCCAACATATATTACTTTGTATCTTGAAGGTGTTAAGCCTATAGTATAAATTAGATACAAAGTTCAAAATAAAATTTTCATTTTAATTTTTTCAACGTCAATTATGACAATTAAGAATAAATATATTTCATTTACGTTTCTGTTTCTCTTTATAAGGCATTTTATTTATATTTTTATAACCAAAGTTACTGGTGACATTATTCTTTACCACAGGAGCTTTTATGGTAAAACAAAAACTATGATCAGCATAAACTTTATGAACTCGTATGAGAAAAACACATAATTATGTAATGTTGTGAATAGTAAAAACTATAAAACAAAAAATTGTATATAGAGCATAATTTAAGAATAAAGAAAGTTTTATGAATAAACATGAGATTGGTGTTAATGAGGTTCTATTATAAGCTCGACAAAAATTTATATTTTTAAAGTCGGAAAATAATGTTTTTATTCGCCTACATATTAAGGTGTTACTTTATTACTGTGATTTGCGGCCTTAAAGTGTCACTTTTTAACTATTTATTTTGTTGTCATAGTTATGTCCAAAAAAGTAAAAAGCATTTGTTTTTGTTTAAATTCTATAAAAAATAGAATTTTTTATCAAAGCAACCCTTAAATTCAAAATTTCATTATGGACGTGCTACTATTGACTGAATATAGTTACATCTGCGAGCATCCCTGACACATCAGTGATATTTATTGCCAGTGGTATGTGATGTGATGCAAACTAGTTACTCTTTCTTACTATTTATAATATGTATTTACTTTTTCACAAATAAGCTTTTATTGGAATAAATGATTTTCATGATATTAAAAATTACATTTATTATTCGCCTGCATATTAAAGTGTTACTTTATTACTGTGATTTGCGGCCTTAAAGTGTCACTTTTTAACCATATATTTTGTTGTCATAGTTACGTCCAAAAAAGTTAAAAACATTTGTATTTGTATAAATTCTATAAAAAATACAAATTTTTATCAAAGTAACCCTTCGATTCAAAATTTCCTAATCCAATTAAAATATTTGTTATTCTTTGTCGTCATAGTTATTTGATTTGTTTGGAAAGAAATAACAAATCCTACTTGTTCAACATACTTTTATTTCAAAATTTATAAAAGTTTTAATTGATTTAGATTAAACAATTTTTTTTAAATATTTTACTTGCGGCGAATAAAAAATAGTATATGATGCACGGACGTAAGCCATTTTGGACTTAATGTGGGTGCAAATCGTTAACGCCTCGATTCGCAAACTCCACATACGTCCAAAAACCTTAGCTTTACGTCCTTGCATCATAATGTACTATTTTAATGCAAGTAACATGTTGTTTTAATTAGAAAACAAATAAAATACTCCTTATGCTCGTTCATGCAAAAAAAAATCTATTCGTTTTTATTTTTATTACTTTTTTTGCTTTCATATAAATAAATAAATGCTTCTAGTTATAAAAACAGAAGATGCGTTAAGATTTGTAGCGACTTTCACATAATAAATTCTACTTTAATCTCTGCAAGTAAAAGAAAAAAAAACAACAACAACAAAACAAACGTCTTTTTATGTTCCCTTAAAATCAAAATTCATTTATTTAAATTTTTTTCCAGCATAATTTAGCATAAAATAACGAAAGTTTGACAATGGAATATTTTATCCTATCTAACCCAAATCAGAAATATGTTACATTATCTCATTTTCCTTAAGCACCTTTATATCTTTTGCTCTATTAGTTCATTTATGTATATAAGCAGTTTTTTTTGCACAAAGAAAATGCTATATAGTATATGCTTATGTACAAGTTGAAGTAAGTATCTTTATTCAAAAAAAAAAAATTTTTCCTTTTGTTTGTGTTGTCGTAGCTTTATAAGTATTTTCTGATATTATTGTGCGTGTATTCGAATATTTCGTTAGAAAAATTACTAAAATTTTCCATATATCGTTAGTTTTGTGTATTGAACGTAAACATAAGGCTTGAAAATCATAACCGTAAAATCTGAAAGCAAATTTTTTGTCTATAGCGTAATAGTTGTAAGGTCCAGGTAGTCTTAGAATTACGTAAACAAATAGGAAGTAAATGATAGAAGAAGGTTAAAATCTTCCACACGGAAACTCATAGGTGAGATGGAATTATTTATATTATATAGGTGCTTACGTAGTTCTATATAGATTGGCTGTTTACTTTATGTTTGTTATCAATCCTATTTGTATGTGGTGTCTTCAATGTGAATATGTAGTAAAAAATAGACATATATTTTTTCGTATTAGAAGAGCCTTATTTTCAGGTTTTTTTGCAAAGGCAACACGTATACTCTCTGATTTTAAGGTTGTTATCAATATCAACAAAGTATAATTTAAACATATTTTTTAAGGTACGTCTACAGTGTTAGGATAAAAAATTTTCGGCGCGTTTACATCGTGTCGACACAATCGTAGTTCACACAACTCATGCCGCGCCGTCTGACTTTGTTTTTAAATTTTTATTATTACGTGGTTAGTCTTCATAACACTTCCTCGCCAGTGAATTCGCTAGAAGAACGAGAAAAACATTGATTTAACGGAACAGAGTTTTTGTATTCAAAAAAAATGTTGGAACTGAAAGAGTAAAGTACCTTAACCTTAATAATAATGTGTCGATGTTATTTGATATCACGAACACAAAAATCTACCATTTGTGGTAATTTGTCAAATCGCATGTAGACATAATTTAGCAAGTCCTGGAATGTTTTGATCATCCTTTCAGATTTCAAAATTCATTTGGGATAACATGATCATTAAAGGAGATATTTTTATTTAGATTTGGGCTATGCTGAATCTCTTTGATTCGTGCCCGTTGCGTCTGATTTTTTGTCTAGAATAGGCAGATGATCAAGCGTGGGGTCCCAAAGAAGATCCGTATGATCAGCTAGATGTTATTGCATTGTATGATTATTTAGTGAGGATGGTTTTGAATTAGTGGGATTCGACTGAGCAATTGTGTAAAGCTGACGCCAGAATTTGCGAGATACCTTTGATTGTTTGAATTTTCCTGATAACAGGATTTAATTCGATCTTGCATTTTTTCCTGCACTGCCAATTATTTTCAAATTGAAAATTTTGTAGTTATGATTAAAGATTTGAAAGGACTGGTGTAAGGAGGTTGTAAACTTTTTTCCTTAAACCTCACTGATGAGTTTGGTTTGAGCAACAAATAGAAATTTGTAGAAGATTTGAGAATTGTTGTACTGGAGTAGGATGACTGTCGATAGGATTGTTGTCCAGTCTGAAAGCTGGTGACCCGTAATTACAGACGTGATTGTATGATGGCACTTTTCTTCCACTTCATTAATTTTTGGTTTAAACGATCAAGACCTTTTAAAACGTAATACTTTTGAGAGTTCGTTGAACAATTTGAATTCAAATTGTGTTCCTTGATTATTTATATTGGATTCTTGGACACCAAATCTTACTTAAAGATTCCAACTTAAGACATCGGCTTGTTTAACTTTTTCTTGATCGATGTTCTATAATGTAGTAATAGAGCCATCCCTCAATTCGAGTGACAAGATGTAGAACTGTCGCTTTCCGTTATTTATAGCGAGATTCTTTAACAGAGTCTCGAAATGCCTTGCCTGCATGCGGTTCCTGTGATAATTTTAATCTTTTAAAATTTTGTAATAAACGTTAATAAATTTCTAAAAAAACTAGAATTATAATTTCAAACCCAAGTGAGAATGGAATCTTCGGATATCCAGAGACGTCAATTTATAATTAAAAGTAACATGCCTATCTTTGACTAAAAAAAGCTTTCTAAAGACGTGGCACTACCGTCAATTATAGGAACTAAATTTATTTTAATAATTAATCACTCATAAAAGCTGAGCAATCTGTCACTATAGTAAATTTGGTTCCAAACAAATAAAAGAGCAATTAGTTAATGGCTGTTCCAATAGTTAACATCTCTTAAATCCGAGTTTTTCGGATATAATAACATAATATAACATTGGGTTAAATTATCAATTATCAGAATTATCTTTTTAGGGTTTCGTACCTTGAAAAAGTAAAAACGGTATCCTATGGGTGTGACTTCGGTGTTCGTCGGAATTTCCACATAATCGATTTTCTTACAAACTATAAGTGCTATCAACTTGAAATTTTCTAGTTTTAAAATGTATTTGCCCACACCTACTGAAAAAGTTTTCAAATATTTGTTTAAATCTGTATTTTATATAGACATAGATAAGGATATAGTAAAACAATAGTTTTTTTAAGGAATCAAGTTTAATTAAAAAAGTTGAAAAAATTGAAATATTTGGAAAAAAAATTCAATAAATTATCGACTGCTTAGTTTTTGAGTTATTACCGAAAATGTGAGTTTTTTCCTGTCACCTGTCACTGTCCTTACAAAAACATTTTTTTGTAATTTTCGAAAGCATGGTTTTTGACTATTATAAAAAATGTGAACATTTTTTCCTGTCCCCTCCCCTTAACTTCGAACATTACAAATGAAAAACTTTTAAAAACTTCACGGTTATAGGAAATATTCTAAATATTGAATGAAAACTATAGTGGTCGGCTCATCATTTAAAATGTTATTTGGAGAGGGTTGAGGGTGGAAATTTTGAAAAAATATTATATTTGACCTTGACGAACGAGTCAAAAATAATTTTTTCCTCTCGTTCGACAAGGTTAAAAATAACATTTTTTTCAAAATTTCCCCTCAACCCTCTCCAAATAACATTTTGAATGATGTGCCGACCGCTGTAATATTCATTCAATATTTAGAACATTTCCTATAACCTTGAATTTCTTAAAAGTTTTTCATTTGTAATGTTCGAAATTATATAGATTAAGTGCAGTTTCTGGCACAGGAATTTATAGACACAACAAATATTACTGATATTCAAACATAACACAACAAATATTGCTGACACTAATATTTTGTAGCGATACGGGATTTAAGTAAAATTAGTAAACTAACAGAATCAACGACTGCATATTTTGCTGGCACCGCTTTTTGTTTATTTTTAAAATTGAGCAATTCCACGTCACCGCAACATCGATGCTCCCGACCCCCTCTGATTTCGATGAAATTTCATACACAGATAGCCAATGACAAAAAAAAATACCATTTCTTTGAACAATAAAATTTCGCTCTGGGGATGACACAGGGTGGTGGCAAAGTTTTACAGGTTAGCGAAACATTAGTATCTTTGGCTAACGATTGACTAAACCTCTTTAAGTCATTTATATAGCTCATTAGAGAGGTAATTGATAGACCTTATAAAAACATTATTTAAAATTTTGTAGTAATTTTTTAAAACTGTCTTAAACTTAAATAATATTTTAAAAGATGGCGCTGTTGAGGGTACCCTCACTTTTACCACAATTTTTTACAGAAAAAAATGTTTAATTAATTCTTAATCTAAATCGAAAGTTTCCCAATGGCACAATTTCTCGTTTTGAAAATAAAATTCTTACAAAATTTTAATTTCCGTTTTTCAGATTGTTTTTTTTTAAACAATGCAGTCTATTTAACTAAAACCACCTGAATTCTTGTTTTATAGAAATTTATTGACCATTTAATTATTTTAAGGTTACAAGTTATTGAGGGTGTGGATGCTCTTCACATAATTTACCTTTTCTCCCATATCTACCTGCCAGAAATTAATTATAAATGAATGTACCTGATATATATTAAAGCTCATGCTTAGAAGCAAATAGTGAGAAAAATTATGTGCAACAAAATGCATGTTGTATAGAATTCATGTAATAAATAACTTTTTATTTTTTATTCTCAATTGTGTAATAAAAACAATATACATTTATTAATAATGAAAAATAATATAAAAGAAATTAAAAATATAAATAAATTTACATTGCATATTAACGGTTTATCTTAAAAATACTAGTTTTAGCTGAATTAGAATATATTTTTGTGAGCAATGTCTTTTCATCTTTGGGTATAAACGCATGAAATGATTGTGTATCTTTTATAGTTACAGCCTCTCTGCGTCGTGCTGCTAGCCGTAACTTCATTGTTGTATAATAATTTTTACTGGTATATGCAAAATTCATTGTTGATTGCCATTTTGTTGCCCATTCATAAAGATCCATAGGGGTTTGAATAATATTCTTTTTAGACAAATTATATCGATGAGCACCTCGTTTCAATGTACCTCCTACTCCATTACATAGTCCTTTTCCATCACTGGTAGCTTAGAAGTGTCACTCTGCGTCTATATTTAAATATGATTTGTGGTAGCATAGATTTATAAAATTCTATTTATTTTTATACTGCACCATCAGTCACAAAGACTATTTTTTCAATAAGATGTTCTATTTTATCTTTTATAAAATCAATCATTTTTGATATGAATAGATACACTGCCACAGTATCATGTTCAGTTATATCAGAGATAATGACAAAACTGAAATGATCGATACCTTGACTAGTAGGTGAATTATAATATATTAAAAACGGGTGTATCGTAACTTGTGAATTATTCCAATGATCACTCTGCACAGAATCTTGAATGAAAAAAGAGTAATTTTCCGAGATATCGTCAAGTACTAAACACTCGCCCACTTTCAAGTTTGATTTTGAGTTTTCCAAATACATGAACTGTTGTTGTGCAACAAAATGGTGAGGTATTAATAATTTTAGCCTGTGTGTTAATTTATGTATAAATTTATGTATTTTAGTTGCACTTTTATTTCATCAGCAGAATCAAGAGTCTCACCAATTAAAGTATTTTGTATGTTTCTACCCAGTTGCTCCGATTTATCCTTTCCATACTCAAAACTGCGACATAACCGCCTTTCGATTAATAGGAGAAATTTGACTAGCTACAAATGGCACAATATGTTCATTCATGCGATTAATTAGCTCATCACGTTCCATATTAACTATGGTTAGTGATGAAATCATATCTAATAATAATAAACGCTTGGTCTGCTGATAGGCTGTTGCTGTACCTCCAATATTTCATCACTTGAACTTGATTCTGTATCACCTGTATTTTCAGCTTCAATACCTCCAGTGGAACTGATCATTAGGAGACGAATTCTACAAGACGAACAAATTTGCATTCGCATATGAATATCAAACACATAATTTATCGCATGTAATTTATTCTGAATTTCAGGTGTAAGATTTCGTAAAGTTTTTGAACACTTGCCGATACCAATGATACCAATGGTACATACAATGATATTTACTCATATTTTTAAAAAAAAAATTATTTTAACTATAATGCGCCTTAAAACTTCTTTGCTAACACAACACTAATATTATTTTAACAAGATTGACAAATGAATTTAGTAATGATGCTGTACGATCCAAATATCTCTAAAGACTATTCTTTTTATTAGTGTGCTCTCATTTTATGACAGATATTATCATTAATAGGTAATTAAATTACGGTACTCGATTAGTTCATACATTTAAAATTAATTTCCGGCTACTATGGGAGAAAAGGTAAATTATGTGAAGAGCATCCACACCCTCAAATACTTAGCTTGTAACCTTAAAATAATTAAATGGTCAATAAGTTTCTATAAAACAAGAATTCAGGTGGTTTTAGTTAAATAGACTGCATTGTTTAAAAAAGAAATTTGAAAAACGAAAATTAAGATTTTGTAAGAATTTTATTTTCAAAACGAGAAAATATGCCATTAGGAAACTTTCGATTTAGATTAAGAATTAATTAAACATTTTTTTTCTGTAAAAAATTGTGGTAAAGTGAGGGTACCCTCAACAGCGCCATCTTTTAAAATATTATTTAAGTTTAAGACACTTTTAAAAAATTACGACAAAATTTTAAATATTTTTTTTTATAAGGTCTATCAATTACCTTTCTAATGAGCTATATAAATGACTTAAAGAGGTTTAGTCAATCGATATTTAGGCAATCGATAACTAAAGATACTAATGTTTCGCCAACCCGTAAAACTTTGCCACCACCCTGTGTCATCCCCAGAGCGAAATTTCATTTTTCGAAAGAAATGGTATTATTATTTATTATTATTATTTTGTCATTTACTATCTGTGTATGAAATTTTATCGAAATCAAAGGGCGTCAGTCCGGATGCTAGAACAAATTCTGTTGCGGTGACGTGGAATTGCTCAATTATGTTTTTGAGTATTCCCGTAGAATATTATACTCTCGCAACCCTCGACGAGCGAGTTATATTTGCACTTGTCCAACCTCTTCCTATATTTTAAAGATTTATTATTTACTCAAAACACTATTTGGAAATCTTTAATGTTTTTGCACCATACAAAGTAATTTTACTTGCATATTTGTCTTATATGCTGCCTATACAGTATTGTATAGTCGTTGATTCTTTTAGTTTACTAATTTTTCTTAAATCGCGTATTGCTACAAAATATTAGTGTCACTAATATTTGTTGTGTTTTGTTTGAATATCAGTAATATTTGTTGTGTCTATAACTTCCTGTGCCAGAAACTGCACTTAATCTTTATATGAATTCAAGTTAGTACGGGTCCGTAATCATAATTTTGCTTTACTCTTTAAAAGTTTTCTACAATAAATTAGTTTTTCTAAATCGCTGCAATCTAAAGTTCTAAATGTAGTTGCAAGTTCTTCTAACCGAGTTGAATTACCATAATCATCATCACCAGATAACTTTTAGAATGCTTCATAAACGAAATGCTTAAGAAATGAATTCTTTTCTCTAGTGCTTGCAGTACTGTTGTTCTTTCAAATACCGTTTTCTGTTTTTAACGTTCCGTTTCTTCTTGACTCATTAGTCATTGATTCAATTTATAAAAATTTAAATATTTAAGTTAAGATAAAAAAATTAATTATCTTTCTTTGATAATAAAATTTGAACAAGTTTATGCCAACTGTACAATTAGTGATAATTACTATTAGTGAATTCTTTTCTAATTGTTCGGTACAAGTTCCGACTCCGAATTATCCAAATTTGTTTTTTTTGTATTGCTTTTTTTACAAAAGAATACAAATTTCGTTAATTCTGTGTTGGAACTTGTACCGAACAGGTAGAAAAGAATTCACTATATGTTTCATTCGTATCAATTAAATTTTTATTTTAAAAAAGTTAACTTTTTGCTTTATATTTAGTATACAAAATTTTGTTTTTAGATTTTAGATGCGGTCAAACTACTCTAGGTTTTTTAGAGGTTTATAAATTAAACTTCACATAAATATCAAACTTGTATCTATTAACTTATGACTTTAGGAATATTCCCGTATTGCCTTGATATGGAGAAAGAAATTTATCAAAATAATAATAAAGATGGCGAAAGAGTGATAGTCGTATTTGATATTGGTGAAATAAATTAAAATTAAATATATAATTTGAATGCAGTGTCGAATCCTCTAAAAAAGTATTTGTTATTGAAGAAATAAATTAAAATTAAATATATAATTTTAAAGCAGTGTAGAATCATAGAATCATCTAAAGAAGTTGATCATTTATTAAAAAAACAGTGGTTCTTGTTAGTCACGTTATTCTAACATTAAATTTTTATTTAATATATTATTTTTCTCATACTCTATTGTGATATATCAAACTTACAAAATTTTTGTTATTTAACATTATAACTAATTGCTTGGTTTCTTGAACATTTAGTACTAAGTGAATACTTCTATTAATAGTGAAGTGAATTTTGTTACTGTGAGACAGAAATCTAGAATGGGCCTTACTGATAATAATGTCAAAACAAATGGCCCCACCACACGAAAGCAAAGCGCACGTGATCCTCCTATATCATCTGAGGTAATATTTGGCTTAGAAAATCCAAGTAACAAGGATCTGTTGACAGCAATTTTGTCTATCCATAAGAGTACTGAGGCCACTAATAAAAAAATTGATTCGATTATGGATGACATCAAAAACCTAATCGATGACAATGAAATGAACAAAAACAGAATTCAACATAATAAAAATAATATCGATTCAATACAGCTAGAGGGGACGCAATTGAAAAACGAATTAGAGTATTTCAAACAAAAAGAATATAATAATGACATAATTATATCTGGATTCCCGTTTATTGAAAATATTACTGCAACTGAATTAGTAAATAATCTTAACCAGATATTAAATCTACAAAATGCGGATTTAAACTCATTCTATTTACGATATTATGGGCACAATAAACAAATGCAGCTCTTCATAAAATTTAAAGATTTGGGCTGTAAAGCTATTTTTATTAAGAAGATTCGCAACAATGGACCGCTTTATTTAAATCAGTTTTTATCTCAATCCAATAACAAAGCTGATACCAACAGGAAATTGTTTATAAACGATCGATTGACAAAATACAACCTTCATTTACTGTACCAACTGCGGCAATTACAAAAACAACAAGTCATTTATAATGTGTGGTTCCGCAATGGGGTATTTTTTGTTAAAAAGTTAAAAGATGATACTGTGTCTATAAACATCAGCAGCGTGAGGGACGTTGAAAAAATAAAATGAATTATATGTACCTTCTACCATCAAATTCTGCTTCATAAGCGTTTTTATTTTTATTTTTACATTTAGCTAATAACTTTGGATTTATTTCATTCAATATCAAGTAAATTTTATGTTGTTGGTTTTTAAATAATTTCAATTGCATAAATTTTAAATTAATCATTGATTTTTGCATAGTTATTTAGTTGTTTTTTTTCTTTTTTTCTTTCAGTATTAAACTTTGACTTTGGTCTCTATCTCTAAACATGTGTGCGGGTGATACAAATTATTTTCTCGATATAGAAAATTTCAAAAAGTCGATTAATTTAAATAGTGGGTTAAAACTTATTTACGTGAACATAAATAGGCTGAAAAACAAAATTGACTTATTGGAATTAATGTTAAATAAAATAGACATCGTTATAGATGTAATAATATTGACCGAAACATTTCTGTGTGAGAGAGATTCTCCTTATATTAATATCCCTGGATATAAAGCTTTTCACACATTTCGGGAAAGTAGAGAAGGTGGTGGTGTATCAATATTTGTGCACCACAACCTAGACTGTCAAAAAATATTATCGGTAAGTCACTTTGAAAATGACTTCTTAGTTGTGTTTTTAACAAAAGTAAAATATAATCTAATTGGTGTATACAGACCTGGGCATACAGACGTATTTAAGTTCTTTGACGTGTTTAATGATCTTTTAGAAAAGCATAAAAATAGCATAATAGTCGGGGACTTTAATCTAAATCTGTTGGATTCTCTTAATAATAACATTTTAATGTATAATTCCATTGTTCAGCTGAACGGGTACAGGATTTTTAATAGTCTAAGTGAATCGTTTATAACCAGATGTTCCACAATGGGGGGTTCTATTATTGATCACATTATATCAGTTGCTGGTCTTAATGCTTCAATCTTATATGAGAATACCCCTTTAAGCGATCATAAATATTTTGCTATTGATTTTCAATGTGACTTACCTGTCACAAAAACATTTACCTTTCAGAGAAAAATTATTGATTTGAATTCCATACATAACTTTATGGAGAATTATAACCAACAATCAAGTTTTGACGCATTTTATCATTCTTTAGTGGAGTGCATAGCAAAAAGTACTACTGTAAAAAACATAACCAAAACAATTAAACCTTTTCAAAAACCATGGTTTTCGCCAGAACTAAAAACACTAATGAAAAATCGGGATTACTTTTATAAAATGCAAAAAAAGTATCCCAACAATAAATACCTTAGGAATCAATTCATACACTGGAAACATCTTTGTTGTACAGAAGTAATATCGGCTAAAAAAAAATATTATAGCAGTAAATTTAATCACAACTTTAAAAATCCTAAGGTGGTGTGGGGTATGATTAACGAAATTCTATCAAACAAATCACCTTTATATAATCAATCAAACAAAATAAATTCCATCGAAATTGATAGTAAAATAATTACTGATAGCTGTTTAATTGCAGAGTCGTTTAATCAATTCTTTGTGAAAGTTGGTCAGTCTACTAATCTCAATGTTCCAAACCAGTTAGATGTTCCAGTTTTGAGCTATGCTAAACTTGAATCTTTTAATATTGTTGAAGAAGTATTTATTCTAAACATTATTAAAGAATTTGATCACTCGTCGGCGTGTGGCAATGATGATATTAAGATAGAATATTTAAATATGGAAAACAATACCAAATTTATTACCACTGTTACAAATTTCATCAACTCTTCCATCAATAAGGGTGTTTTCCCGGACTATCTTAAAATAGCTAAAGTCATCCCAATTCATAAGTCTGGTAATAAACATACTATAGACAACTATAGACCTATATCAATTCCATCAATTATGTCTAAAATTTTTGAGAAAGTTATTCTTAGTCAACTATTAAATTATCTAGATATTAATAAGATAATTCATCCAAACCAGTTTGGTTTTCTGAAAAATAGTGGCACATTATCTGCGACAATTAACCTGATCCATTATATTTATCACTCAATTGAATCAAAACTTATTACAGCTACTACTTTTCTAGATCTAAGGAAAGCATTTGATTATGTTAAACATAAGCGGTTAAAAAGAAAGCTTAAACGAATTGGTGTGGCCGGCAATGCTTATAAATTATTGGATGATTATTTGTCCAATCGCTTTCAGTTTGTGGAAATTAACGGTATAAAATCATCACCACTACCAGTAACGTGTGGTGTACCTCAAGGGTCAATTCTCGGTCCAATTCTATTCCTTATATATATTAATGACATGTTTGAACTAAATCTATCTGGTAACCTTCAATTGTTTGCAGACGATGCTGCTATTACGTACTCTCAAACTGATATTAATGCTTTAAAATCATCGATGGAAAATGATTTAACTTTAATTACATACTGGCTAGCCGAAAATCACTTAAGCTTAAATGTTGATAAAACAAAATTTATTATTTATAAAATGAAAAATGTTTCAACGGTTACATGGTTTCATCATGTAAAAACAGCTCAAGGAAATGTAAATAGGGTTGAAACAATCAAATACTTAGGGTTACATATGTCATCAATTCTTGATTGGTCAGTACATATTGATAGTATTAGCAAAAAAATTATTCCTATGATTGCTGTTTTAAAACGAGTTGCTAAGTTTCTTCCTATACATGTTGCAATGAATGTCTACTTTGCTTACATCCAATCTCATATGTTATATCTTATTCCGATTTGGGGTGCATCGGCTTCCTCGAGAATTTGCTACCTAGAAAATTTACAAAAACAAGCCATTAAAGCCATCCATGGTTTACCAACTCGTACACCCAGCAAATTTTTGGTTTCATGTAATATTTTACCACTTAGTAAATTAGTTTTATTTGAATATATGTACTGTATTTATAAGATGCGCTTAAATGATATTAAACATAACCAGCTGTTAGAGGTAAATATTGCCATAACGTTAAGGAACACTAGAAATGCCCTTTACTATCGATTACCAGAATTCCGATATAACGTAACTCAAAATAGTTTATTTTACTTAGGCCTTAAATTGTTTAACGCTTTACCGACTGATGTAAAATGCGCCATTTATTCTACTTTTAAAAGCAAAGTGAAAGATAAACTTTTTAATGACTATATCGAAGCTTATAATTTGAGTCACCACGCGTAATATGTTCACGTATTCAAATTGAGGTTTGAGTTTAATCCAAAAATAAGCGATTTGAATTAAGAAATGAAATTCAATTGAATTTAATATTCAAATAAAGTAAATTAAAAAAAGAAAAAAGAAAGTTAAAATATATTAAGTAATTTAAATAATTAAATGAAAAAAATTATGAATTATATTAAGGATAAATATTTTGTAATGTTAAGAATTAATTATTAATTTTATTATACACTAGTATTATTTATTTCTTTTAAAATCATATCTATAGTTTTCGTTATTTAGCTGAAAATTTTAAATCTATATTTTCCTGTATTGAAAATTTTTGGGAAATAAAACAAAACTAAAAAAAAAAAAAAAAAAAAAAATCTAAAGCTACGATCCTGGTTAAGCCCCCAGTTTTTTTAAAGACCAAGGTCCTACAACTACATGCGTTCTAAGATGTAGATGGACGCAAATTTGTTTTTTTAAATTTTTTTATAGAAGTCTTCACATATAAAATATGACATATGCCATTTTTCCATGATAGGATAGAAAAAATAAAAATAAAATAAAAGATAAACAGCAAATTTGTTTTAACAATTTGCAGGAACAAAATTAAAATGTGGTTTCCAGTAATCCAGCTAGTGGTATATTCCTTGATCATTTTCCGTACTCCCTTCCTCAATGCTTAAAATACATATACATAGAGTTATATGAAGCCTCGATTCTTAGAGTAACCAATAACGTGTCATCATCAAGGAATACTCCATAGCTGAAATTGAGGATGCTACCGTTTGCCGAATAGAGTTCATCTGCCAGCACCCCTTGCACTCCATATTACCTTGGCTAAATGATATCTCACTGGTATGTGATACCTCACATTAGCTCATATGTCCGTAGCAGGGACTGGAGCACGAGGGGTTGTCTCACTCGTTGATAAAAAATAAATAAAATTTACAAATATAAAAATTTAATCCCTCCATGCGGAGGGACTCTAAAGTTGTAGAGTCATTTCGCGAAAAATTGTATATCTCTTCCCAAACAGTATCGTTAAAGAATAACAATCACTTAACATAATGAAACAAATCAAATAAAACACTTCTTTATTTTTACTTCATTTAATTTACAAATTTAGTTCATTACTTTTTCAAATCAGAACTGAGACTAAAACATACAAATTTAAACAAATTAAATCTAAGCTAAAACACGCTATCTCCATTTTCAACTTGTGACTAAAATATATACTATAGTGAAATGTTATAATGAAGATGGCGTTTATAATTAAAATTTTAATTTTTTTATAAATATTTTACTGAGTAATAAAAAGTATTTCAATTGAACAAATATTTTCGGAAAATCTACTATTTTGAGGAATGAAAAATAATTTACAATTATGACATTTATGTTTTTTGACTATTTTATTTTATAAAAAAATTGCATATTTATTGTGCATGTACATATTATCAAAAATAATTTATGATTATGAGGCG
This sequence comes from Diogma glabrata, assembly GCA_963693315.1. NCBI lineage: Eukaryota > Metazoa > Arthropoda > Insecta > Diptera > Cylindrotomidae > Diogma > Diogma glabrata. Next base: position 169,741,710 of record OY856186.1, read on the forward strand.
ATCTTCTAATGTATGTTTATATTGGGTAACTGCATACTTAACTTATTAATGTTGGGGTTAATATAGTTCAAAGGTTAATTTCACCATGATTTTCTATACTCTTACTTTCTTATAAAAATTTGCTATGGATCACCGTGTTCATGTGGGCTCTACAATTATATTCTTTTGATTTTAACCGTAATACCGGGTATCGTTTCTTGAGTTAATGAAAATAAATCACTTTTTAGCCAATACTAACTACAAGAAAATAAATATAAGCATGTTCGCTCGAATATTTACTAATAAAAAATTATTCCAGGTTTGCCATGTTTAAAAGTTAAATTTTTGAAAAATTAACACTGAAAAATTTCATGAAAAGTGAGTAATAACTTCCAGCACAGTCTTTTTATAAAACTAGGGTGACCATCCGTCCTCTTTTAGACCTCCGCTCTTTTTTTCCTATCTCTTTTTTGCACCATAATCTTTTTTGTCCTATATATTGGCAGTTTGTCCTCTAAATTTCATCTTTTTGTCCTCTAAATGTCCTCTTTTTAAAATTTTCTAGCAAAAAAACACGAAAAACCTTTAAATATATAGGTTTTGTTAAAATAGATATTTTACTGATCGTGTTGAAAAGCAAGGTATTTTGCTAGTTTTTGAAAACAGATTATTGAATTATTCTTAGTTCATGTAAAACACGGTGGTGTCACTCTTTTCTGTTGTTGGAAGAGTATTGAAATTGAATTAAGCGTTAAAGCCGTATTTTTGTCTATAGCAAAACCACCAGTAAAGTTAAAACTGTTTTCGGAGAATCCATTGAATGAGGCATATTTGTTTTTTTTACAGTCGGTGGTCAACGTGAGGAGGAACCTCAACATAAAAAAATAGAAAACGAGAATAAATTCCTTGATTTAAAAAAAAGAGTAATTTAGAATAAGTTCAGAGAGCGCTTGAGGAAGGAATAAATAACAATTTCTTCTCTGGATTAACTAACCGTAAATGTTTTAAAGAAAAATAAAGAATTGGTTAACGAATGTACGGCCTTAAAAAAATGTAATGGAAATTTACAAAAACTGTTAGATTAGATAAAGCAGTTCAAAACGATTACAATATTAAAATGGATGGCTTTGATGAAGGAACCGAAATGAGCTACAATATTCAAGACAGTTGAAAATTTAATATTTTACGAATTTTTAAGTTATTTAAAAGTGTCCTCTTTTTTAGTTGATTGTCCTCTTTTTTTACTTGGATTTCCTCTTTTTGCTATCGGCTGATCTGGCCACCTTATATAAAATCTTATTTGACGCCTTTTAAACTAAAAAAAGTTCATCGTTAAACTTGTTTTTAGTAAATGGGACAAAGAACGACAAATTTCCAACTAATAATATATTCAAATGCCTTTTTCTCGAAAACAAAAAATAACGTTTATCTGTAATTTTATTATAGACCGAGAGCCCGCGACGGCCAGACCTTCGTTATTTTATAAAAGCTGAAAGTTTTTCTGCGCATACCCCCTACTCAGGTAGGAACGATTAGTGACATATGAAGTTTGGATAATGGTGGCTTTGGCAGGGAGCAGGTAACAAAGGGGCCTCAAAAGTTTCGTGAAAGTATAAAAGGTATTTTTTTTAAATATTCTTCGGGATAGTATTAGAAGTCACGTCACCCATCGCCAGACACACCCTTGAACTTTAACACAATGATAATGTTTAAGGGTGTCTGGCAGGGTGTTACCACGATAGTAAGTGTCTGGCAATGAGTGACGTGACTTATAATACTACCCCGAAGAATATATAAAAAAATTACCTGTTATACTTTAACGAAACTTTGAAGGCCCCTTTGTTACCTGCTACCTGCCAAAACCACCATGATCCAAACTTCATATGTCGCTAATCGCTCCTACCTCAGTAGGGGGTACGTGCAGAGAAACTTTCAGCTTTTATAAAATAACGAAGGTCTGGCCGTCGCGGCCTCTTAGTCTATTATGTTTTGGGCAAATAACAAATATTTAAAATATGAAAAAAATGCAATAAAAAACTACTTTTTAAAATCACCATGTTTGAAAAATTATAATTAAAAAAAATCATATAGAAATATGCGTGGTACCTTTTAAACACATTTTTTTTTATTAAAATCGGTTAACGCATATACCACAATTACTTTAAAGTTTAAAATTTTCTTGCCTCTAAGTTTCTTAACAAATTTTGAACCACCCTGTGCCAAAACTAGGGAAAAAATAGAAAACACTTACTTATATTATAATGACGATTACCCAAGTTACAAGAAAATCAGAAATGGCCAGGTTCAATTGTTGAATCTTATCGGCTATTCATTCGATTTTTCATCTATAGCTCCATTATAAATTTTTTTAATGAAAAAAAATATAGTTGTTCTTAACATAAAAGAAATGTTGTTAATTTCTAAAACATCTACATAATAAAAGTTAATAAGATTTGAATCTCATATACATATAGCATACAAGCATAAAGCATAAAAAAGGTTCGACTTTGAATTTAATATTTATACAAAAGTTTTAATGAATTAATAACTAAATACAGAAAAAGGAAATGGAAATACAGAATTTTGTAGGATTTTAATTCTTTTAAATAGTTTTAGAGTTTACATTTAGGATTGATTCGGGAAAATCAAATTAATAGTACATTATGATGCTAGGACGTAAAGCTAAAGATTTTGGACGGATGTGGAGTTTGCAAATCGAGGCGCTAGCCGAGATTTGCACCCACATTAAGTCCAAAATAGCTTACGTCCGTGCATCATATACTATTTTTTATTCGCCGCAAGCAAAATATTTTAAGAAAGGTTGTTTGTTCTAAATTAAAATTATAAATTTTCATGAATTTTAAAATAAAAATATGTGGAACAAGTAACCTTTGAAAAAATATTTATTATTCTTTCCAAATTCTATGACAACAAATGATAACAACTATTTTAATTGGATAATGAAATTTTGAATTTGCGGGTTGCTTTGATAAAAAAATTTATTTTTCATAGAATTTAAACAAATACAAATGCTTTTTACTTTTTTGGACGTAGCTATGACGACAAAATAAATAGTTGAAAAGTGATACTTTAAAGCCGCAAATCACAGTAATAAAGTAACACTTTAATATATAGGCGAATAAAAAAGTTATTTTATGTTTTTTGAGTGTAGGTTGTAGAATATATTTGAATTACATACACAGACGGCAGAACACCCACATATGCTAAACGTTCCCTAAAATATGAATAACAATCAGAATTGCTATGACAAAATGAAATTTCACTTAAAATTATAATAATAAAAATAACAGTTTTAAGTTTTATTTTGCTATTATCATAATTAAGTTATTATTATTATTTTATAAGAATATAACACACAAAATAACAAAAATATTTCGAATGAATTGGACTTTTGTTTTTGCTGAGTTTTATGCTTTTTTCTTACAAAGAAAAATTTTTAAATTCAAAGTGAAATTATTGTTTTGTTGAAGTGCTTGAAGTTCTTGAGTTTTGCTTTTGAAGGAATTTTGTTGTTGTTACATTAGCATTGTAATAACAACGTGGGGATGTAGATTTTATTAGCTCGTTATAAATATAATAAACGATAGTGAATTGAAATAAAAATATGCTTAGATGTTTTATAAAATCATGAGGGATTTATAATTAAATTTGGAGTTGGGTTGGTCTGGTATTTTAATTATAGCTATTAAAGAGTGATCGGATTTTCTTTGAACACTGATAAGAGAATGAAAAAATGCGAATTTAAGAAAGTCTAACAAGTTACCATCTGAAATTATTTGAGTAGTGAATAGTGAGAAAAATAATTGTTTTCAGACATAGCAGATTTGCTATCTTTGCAAACTTAAATAATGAATGGAGTATACCTGTAAAGGCTGAGCTATGGATTTCGAGTAAATGTAAAAAATGCAATATATGCAATATTTTACGAATAAATTATGGATGAACAGGCATCTGCGTAGATCGAACTGATCTTTTATGAGCATGCAATCTTCACACGAAGCACTAGAGCATAAATAGCCCATGCTTTTACGTTCGAGTGACAAGATTTAAAACTGTCACATTTCAACATATGTAATGAACACCGCGCATTCCGAATAGCGAAATCACTATCAAGATTCTTAGAGGAATTGAGTGCCTTGGAATTTAAATTTCCGACTGACTGCAGTCTGTAAGTTTGACTTTGACTTTCCTCCTGCTGAATTGCACCCAAAAGTTTCACAAGGTGACAAATTCAAGTGAGCAAAGAACAGGAATTTGGACAAACTCAAAAGTCGGAGGAACCAAGACCATCACCACATCAAATATAATTATTACATTGAGGAAAAATTAAAATGCTTCACTCAACCCCATTATTTGAATTAGATCCAACTCTTCATGCTGCTTCCACGCAAGCCAAGCCAAGCCAAGCCAATATCTAGTAATTCATCTAATAAAACCACCAATCGTTGCGTCAATGATACATATTGTAAATTGTTGATCAATAACAATAATATAATATAATAAAAATGGATGCACAAATGGTACCGGCGAATGTTGAATATGAATAATAAATCATTATAATAATAATCCTAGCACCAATGGTACCGGCGATTTTTGAATATGAATAAAAATTAATCAATAAAATAGTAAGCGTTGCGCCAATGTACAAGCAGTCATAAAACACAATAAAAATAATGTTGTACCAAGCGTGATGTACTAAATCAATACAGGAATTACTAAAACTGATGCAAAACTTTTCTTTCAATTAGATGTTATAATAAATTCAAGTATAGAGAGTCAGGACCTTAACATTATATTCCTTATTCTATAGTCAATAGTGCAATTTTGTTTTTAATAATGTTTTTTCCTTAAATCAATATATAGAATGGATGAGGATTTTTTTTATTGAATGTTAATTAGAGGATCAGATGTTAGACTGTATGGCTCATTAAAATGAGATTGCAACATGTAATAAAGGAGAATCCTTTAAGACAAACGGTAGAAAACAAACAAATACAGGGTGGCTTAAAATAGTAGATTTACTATAGTATAAACCCTGTATAGATTTTTAAGCAATGATTTATTAATCTTTTTAAATAAATTACATTAGTATATGAGCAATATTTTTTTTAAACGGAAGAGGCTTTCTTCTTTATTTCGCTACTCATCCTCTTTGCAAAAAGTTTTGAATACCCTTCGCAACTTTTTAGACGGTTTGGTCTTAGATTTATGGGGATTGCTGCTTGTTAATTAGGATGTGGTTCTTGACCTATTAACGAGGCATTTTTATTATTATTTTTGACTGAAATATTTAATAGTTTTGCAAGTGACCGATTAAACGAAGACCGATGTTTTTAAATCGGTCAGTGCAAATGAACGATCCGGATCGCTAATTTAGCTGAGGTTACCCATCACCAACCGACCACCATAACTAATATTAATGGTGATTGATCTTCTGTCAAATCGTTTTTTTGTTTGTTTGTTTTCCTTTATTTCTCTGAGAGAGAAACCGGTTTGTCTTCCCAAAGACGTGCATAAATTTTTCATTTGATTCAAAATTGTACAATTATTGCGAGTTTCTTTTAAATCTATAAGAAAAAAACCTACCACAAAAAAATAATAGTTTCTCCCTCACTGCTACTATATAAAAAGAAATAAGAAAAATGACAGATTAGGATTTGATTCTAACCAAATATATAAATTTTAATCTTTTATCTATTAAAAATAAACTACACAATAATGAAAAGTTGGTCGCCAGCTAGTTTTCATAATATACTTTCAGGATGTATACATAACTTAAATATTTGCACATTTGCATTATAAAATAATAAAATGTTCACTATTATAAAATCACTGGAAATAACACAATAAATGTAAAATACTCTCGTAATTATTTTCATTCATTTTATAAAAATTAGCACAACTAAAAATAATAGATTGTACTTTTTGTTTCGTTTTAAATTATTTAATTGTTTTTAATTTATAATTTAATACAATAGTTGGTTGTTGTAAATAAACAGAAATGCAAATGGCGAAATGAGAAATTGAATATGACATTTTAGCAAACACGATTTCTTATGTCTCTCTTCATACAATTTTAAAGTTATGTTCTCTCTATATTTATATATACTCTAAGCCCATCACTAATAGAGATAAAAGTATTCAATATGTCGTTCCCTTTTATTTCTTTATTCTATTGTCAATGCACGAAGCATAAAAATTAAAAACTAATAACAAGATTCAATTCTTCTATTCACTTTTTTGTATACACCACAAATAGTATTAAAACTTTTACTTCCTTTTTAATTATTCATCCACTTTTACAAATACCAAAGGAATCGTGGGGCTTATTATTAAAAACGCACGGAAAACGCATCACGCGGAAGAATTTATTCTCCTTTACCTAATGTTGGTATGATTGAAAACGCGTGATAAAATTTTAGTTCGAATTTTTTTTCGAAATTAAATGTGCTGTCAAAATCAATTGTTTGTAAACAAAATTTCAATTTCTTGTGAGTAATAAAATTTTTTCTGAATTTGTTTACTGTAATTAAAAATATTAACTAAATAAAAAACATATAATTATATTTTGGTGTTTTTTGGTGAGTGATATAAAATGTATATTTTACAAACATGGCAGTCGAAATTGAATTATTTAATATAACTTTCAGAATTTATTAAATGGATACCGTTGCTATATTTTTATTGGAAGATGAGGTAGAAAGCGATTTAAGCAGAGGACAAAAGAGACTTATGAAACAAAATTGAAGAAATATTTCCCGAAATATTTTTGAAATGGACGAAAAAAGGTATAGAAATGAATAATGATTCACAAAAAAGAAATATAGAAATAACTTTTATATACAAATAAATAAAATAAACTAATATTTCTTTCTCAATTAGTTTCCATGATCGGTGACCATGATCCAAAGCTACTAGTTAAATAAGTAGATGATATACTCCTGATTGTTACCAAAGAAGAATTAGAAGTTACCTATACAATTTTTAACAGCATCAATAAAAATATTAAATTCACCATGGAGGTCGAAAATAATGGAAAACTTCCTTATTTAGATATAGAGCTAATACGGAACACTTGTCCACAACATAAAACAACTTTCTTTCAAAAACCAAAAAATACAGGTAGAATCATAAATTACAGGTCTGCACATCCCAATTTTCAAAAAATCAATACCACAATATTACTAATAAATAGAATTCTAACACTATCTTCAAAGGAATACACAATTTTAGCACAAAACTTACTGGAAATCTAGGAAATCCTAGACAACTAATCATAAATATGCAGAAAAGTACAAAAAATAGATATTACAAAGAACACAAAAGCAAGTTCAAACATCACAATCAAACACACCAACCGAACAAAATACAACTAAATATATTGGATGCACTTGCACTTACCATCAAGGTTTATCTGAGAAAAGAAAATAGCAAAAATTATAACTACGGTTGATAAACATATCAAACTACAGACACAAAACAATATTAAAAATATTTTACCACCACTAAAAGATGTTAAAAAGAAAGTAGACAATGATGGGGTTGTTTACCGCTTAAGTTGCAAAAATTGTGAAACCATCTACATAGGACATACGGGACAACTACTAAAGAACCGGATGAATCAACACAAACACGACATCTCCAGGAAACACTTAATAACGGATCATAGCACAATGGTGGCAGTACACACAAACAAAACAGAACACATCTTCAACACAGAAGAACCAATAATTTTGGATAAAGAAAAAAACTACGATAAACGACTAATGAAAGACTAAATAAAAACCAATAGAAATACATGCAATAAACGATCAGATGTAGAGAATTTATCTCCATTCTACACACCTTTAATTAAACAAAAATGAAATAGCATATTTAAAAAACTGGTATCAGCATTTAATGTTTTTCCTTTTCTTCCTCTGTCTCTTTCCTTTTTGAATAACATTATAATAATAGTAGATTCTTGTATGAGCTTAGAATGAAGGTAATTCTTCACGAGGATGAAGTTTCCCGAAACGAGCGTAGCGAGTGGAGGGAATCATCCGAGTGAAGAATTGCTTTCATCCTAAGCGAATACAAGATACTATTTTATCCACGACTACAAATATTTCAAATAATTTCATTCAAGTTTTCCTGTAAAAGTTTATATCGCCATATTGAAATAAATCTATGAAATATAAAACAAAACAAAACATGTTTGTTTATTTTATATGTATTGTTCTTGTTTTATCTGTTTATATTACTATACCAACAAATCAAGTTTTTAATTTGTTAGGGGAATTTTGAATAAATAAAATGGAATGAAATAAATAAAAAAGAATTTGATATATAGAAAGGAATGAATACAATTACAATGAAAGATATACGCATGGAAAGTATATATTCTTTAGTAGTCGTGGATAAAACAATTTACCGCCAACAAGAACAAACCAAAGAAAACAGTTGATATGGTTTAATGTTAGCATAGTTATAATTTTAAACAAAGTTTTTAATCAATAGTTTAATTTTTGTGTGATTTTAATTTGGCTGTGTAGTTTTTTGTAAAATTTTAATCTTATTAACTTATTTTATTTTAGTCTTTTAATTTTATTAACTTAATTCAATGTGTTTAGACTTTATACTATAGTAGTTAAAATAATCATCCAAAAAAATAGAATTCCTGAAAGCAATTTTAATTTCATAATCTTAAAATAGTACAAAAAGCTCCTCTATAAAGTTTTCATATTTACTTTGTAAATTTCTAGAATTTGTTTAAACCTGAAGATGCCAACAAAAAATTGGCGATATATAGTTATCTAAAGAAACAAAAAATGTTTTTTAAATAACTCACCAAAAAGAAAATCGACCAAAAATCTGATACGCAAGTCTGGGATAAAAACAATAAATTATAATAGTTAAAACAAAGGTCGGTCGATAAGACTTAAAGTCTTAAAAAAAAAATCGTTAATGATTTATTTTGTTTTAGATATTGCTTCAGAAAAAATTCAATTACTTTTCATACTTTAACATTTTATCTTATCAAATGAATTTTATATTAATTACATTCAAACCATAATTTTGTCTAAAAACAATTTTTTTTATGAAGTGTGTTATGTGAACATCAATATCTGTAACAACAACATATAAAACTTTTTAAGACCAAGGTCCCACAACAACATGCGTTCTAATATGTTTGTGGATGCAAATATTTGGTTTTTTTTATTCACTTTTAAAGAGGAATAACTAAACAATAAATCATATTACTGTTACGATTATAACAAAATCATATCGAAATACAACGTAGAACTCAGTACAATTCAACATAAATGAAACACCCTATATTATCTTCACCGTCAAGAAATACTTTATAAAAATACTTCATAGCTAAGATTGAGGATGGTTTGCCAGTGGTTTATGATATCTCACTTTTACTTCGTTTCTCAATAGAGGGACTGGAGTACGCGGGGTTGTCACACGCGTAGATTAAGTATTAACGTCTGAATATTCAAAGATATACCATACAACCTAGGTATGGTAGGTACTACGGTTTGTGAGTTGCAATAAACTGTTTTGTGCATTTTATGAACGTTAATTTTAAATTTTTGAGGATTAAAATTAACAGCAAAGCCTCACGGTATAAGGCATTCCACAGATACAAAACACTGTTAAAAATATCACGTGCTACGAAGCGATTGACGTTGAAATAATTTCTGACCTTGGGTTCAGTTCATATTTTGGTTTAATCGATCATATAGGTTTTCGATGTAAACACAATCCATTCTGTTCCATGGCGGAATAATAAGTTCAGTGGGGTTTTCTTTTCTCATTAAATTTTGGCATGTTTTATGGTGCAAATAAATCTCAAAATATGCTTGACTAACAGCATCAGCACCATCCTTAATCATTTCATTTCTCAATATTTTAACAGTGTAAACAAAAAGTTTACTATGTATATTTTTTATAATACACCTGTCTTTTACCTTTCCAAAATTATATCGAATGAGCCGTTCTCTTGCGATTTGATTTCAAAGTAGCGCTGAATTTAAATTGCCATAATTCCTCGGATTATCTTATTCTCAAACTAAACACAAGTATAAAGTCGATCAAAAATGGTCGGGTTCAGCGTTGGCCGTCCAGATCACGAATTTTATATGACATTGTAAGTTGTATGTGATATCTCACGTTAACTTGTATGCCAAATGATGCTCACCATTTTCTTTTACTATTCCTAGCATGTGGGATCAGTAATAAAACAAAAACTTTCATTATCTATACATAACATTGCATGAGCAAAACAGTAATTAAACAAATCTTTCTCGTAGCTACTAACCATTTTTAATTAATTTTAGTGTAGGAAATTAAAATTTATATATTTCTACAACCTAGTTTTTAATTGTTTAACTTTATCCATTTGACTTAAGAGAATTCATCGTATCTTGTCGGTTTTCATATCTCAAACAATTTGTGAAAACAGATTTTTTGTCCTCAGTAGTTCAGAAAATGGAAATACATACATATATGTATCAAGATTAATGGAAATTGTTTTTTTTTTGTGAAACGGAATTAAATAATTTAAGTGCTCACATTATATTATTTGATCATTTGATAAGTTGGTACAGAAACGTTTATTTATTAGATTCAATTTTTCAGTTGTTTCAGTTGCTTCAGTCAAATCGAACACGGCTTATAAATGATTGTAACATATGATGATTGTTTTTAAAGATCAATTTTGTCTTATTATGGTTATTAACCTACATTTTAAATTTATCTAATTACTGTTAGATACCGCTTCTCAAGTTTTAATTGTTATTGTGTATACAAAGTAAGGTAAAATGTTTCTTAAACCTTGTTCGCTCGCTGTCAAGAAAACCGATTGGCTACATTAGATTTTTATTTTCTTATAATTGTGTTTAAAAATTTTTATTTATTTTTGGACCATCTCTTAAAATTCATAGTTGCAAATAAAGTTTTATCTACTGGTGTATATACTCAAACTACATCTTTAGAATTCTTGACGGTATTGAAAAAATGGGTGGAGGTCTTTCAAGTAACAATCTGTTTGATACTTCAAAACTTTCAAGTCTGGTTATTAATTTAATTTAAATTTGGTATGCAAGTTTCTATCAAGGGTAACATTTCACAGCACATTACAATATTTTCTTACGTATAGTGTTTAGTGTCTAGTTTGAAATTTGTTGACCTTTTAACTGCCCAGTATGAGGAGTTATTGTGGAAGGGACGAAAGTTTGGCGGCCATAAATAAAATATGGTCGAAATATTGATTTAACTACGTAAACTGTGAAGTGAGGTCTAAATTGAAAAATTTAGGAGGACCGGAATCAGGATCAATTACTGTAATTAGACACTTTGACCCTCAATAACAAGACGTTCAAGGAAATGTTGGTGAAAACTCGGCGACCTGTTTACAGCAAAAACTTACCAAAGATCTGCGTCTCCATTGCTAGAAAGTTCAACTGTTACAAGAACTGAAGCCCTATGACTATGCACAGCAAAAAGAGTGCGTTGAATGGAGTATTGAAGATTATCAAATGAATACTGATTTTTTATGCAAAATTATCCTAGGCAACGACGTTTATTTTCATCTTAATGGCTACGTTAATATTCAAAATTGCCGTATTTGAGGTTTAAGGAACCCACATATAGCTGTCGAAAAATAAATGCATACACAACTGTGGGTTGAGGAAACACACATATAGCTGCCGCAAAACCAATGCATCCCCAACGTGTTTCTGTTTGGCGCATATCTAGGGCTAGAGACATCATTGAACCATATAGCTTCGAAAATGTGTATGGTCAATCAGTTATGGCTGCTGGTGCTCGATATCACGACATGATAATCGAGTTCTTTCTGCCTAAATTAGATGATATTGATGTAGTTTCAACAAAATGGTACTACATGAAATACAGTTTGTGAAACAATTTAATTACTATACATAGGACATTATCTCATGCATCAACGCCGCTTGACTTTTATAATGTCATTTGAAGTCACAGGTAAATGTCAACAAAATGTAATGCGAGATCGAAGAGCATAAACAAAATTTACCCACAATTATGCAAAACGGTTATGTGCAATTTTGTATGTGCCAAAAAAGTCGTAAAAGCCATTTGCATGATACACTATTCCATATACATACATAACCTTATACTGTGAGTTTGTTGAAATCAGATTGTTTTTGATATTTTTACGTTAAAAGACCTCAAAAAGCTGTTTAACCGATTTTTGACAAGCAGTCTAGACTAAACAGGTTTGTGTATCGTTGTATATAGTGTCGTTTACTATGAGCAGTCTTCCCGCCGAACCGCTCCGCTGCACTTAGAAGATTCAACACCGGACCAAAATTTAAAGGTTTTAAAGGTGTTCCGGTATTGAAATTGGCAAAAAGTTGGTTTAATGCGATCAGTATACCGGTATTACTACCGGTAGTAGAATTTTTTTACTAAAGTTTCATTACTAAAGAGGATAATTGCAATTTACCAAATATCGCCTCGAGGCGTATATCTTCTGACAAACAGAAATCGCGAGATGATGACGAATCCATATAAAATCAATCTTACAGTTAAGAAAATAATATCTAAATTGAGAATTTTTGTTATCTTCAGTTTCGATTCATAAAACGTTTATTATCCTAAATATCTCAATTGTACCAAATGATGTATACAATTTATTTTATGTTTTGGAGTAAACATCTAACCATACATGGAGGTCCAACAAATTGCAATCCCCTTTACAAATCTTGGATTGCTTTAGCCCCATTTAAGTTTCCTGTTTGTTGTGGAAGTATCCAAAATTAGAACATAATTTGCATATCAACATCACAAAGCGATGGTCATAGTTGGAAATTCACGCTATAGTAATTCAATATATTCAACATATTCCAATAACAGATTTGCCAGTTTTATGATAAGTATATCCAATGTTGAGAATTAAGATAGTTTAAATATTCTCTAAATTAAAATGATATTCAGAATAAAACATTTCATGCAATAAACATATAACTGGAGATGACTCAGAAATAATAAATTCTTCTCTCTCAAAATCCCAATTCAGCAAATACTTATATTTCAAAAGTTTAATATAACTTAAATTTTATTTAAATAGAATTAAACAACTGTCTTTTTAATTCCTAGTTTAAAAGACACCAGATAATATTACTTCGGTCTGAAAGACCTAAGTATTACATTCATGAGCTCAAAGTGAAATTCTTACCCCCACTTTTTTTGGCATTTCTCGACGTTTTAGGACCTACTGATTCTAAAAAAGCAAAAAAAAAAATGTATGTCCTGCCGTCCGCCGTCATTACTTACGCTGCAGGGAACACCGCTGGTGGGATTTCAAAAATTTTTTTTCTAAAAATAGATATTCACAAGGGACAGGTCCGAAAGGACGCTGTGTTCGATAACTGTAAGCAAGTGTGTAAAAAAAATGATTATGTGTGTCAAAAATAGCAAATTTTCATATTTTTGGCTTAAAAAACGTTCATTTTAAGTGATTACGAGTAGGAACATTAAATTTGGAGAAATCTTGATGGTCGGGATTGGTATGTGAGATCAAAAACTAGATTATTGCATTATAAGTTTGTCAAAAAAATGTTGTCAAGTGTGTCAAAAGAAAGATTTTTATTTATTTTTTTACCTAATTTTTTGGAAAAAATATAAAATAAATTGTTTGTTTGAAATGAAGTTTTATTATTATTATTGAGAATTATGGCATTATAAGTTTGTCAAAAAAATGTTGTCAAGTGTGTCAAAAGAAAGGTTCTTATTTATTTTCTTACTCAAGTTTTTGGAAAAAATTAAAATTGTTTGTTTGAAATGATATTTTATTATTATTATTGAGAATTATGGCATTATAAGTTTGTCAAAAAAATGTTGTCAAGTGTGTCAAAAGACTTTTATTTAGTTTTTTACCCAATTTTTTGGGAAAAAATAAAATTGTTTCTTTGAAATGAAATTTTATTATTATTATTGAGAATTATGGCATTATAAGTTTGTCAAAAAATGTTGTCAAGTGTGTCAAAAGTAAGGTTTTTATTTAGTTTTTTATCTATTTTTTTAGAAAAAAATAAAATTAATAGTTTGGATGGCATGATATTTTATTATTATTATAGAGAATTATGACATTATAAGTGTGTCAAAAAATGATTTCATATATTTTTTTAGCCATTTTTTTGGAAAAAAAAAATGTAGCTGTTTTTATGACGTAAATGTGATTTAAAATAAAATTGGACATAGAAATTTTTGAATTTGTTATTGTTTTTGAAATATTTTTTGAATTTTGAAAAAGTTTGTATTTTTGATTTTGTAATAATTTTTGCAATATTTTTAGAATTTCGGCAAAAGTTTTAATATTTGATTTTGTAAGAATTTTTAGAATATTTTTAGAATTTTGAAAAATTTTAAATTTTTGATTTTATTATAATTTTTGGAATTTTGAAAAAATTTTCAATATTTGATTTTGTAATAATTTTTGCAATATTTTTAGAATTTTGGAAAAAGTTTGAATTTTTAAAATTTTTTTAAATATTATTGGAATTTAGAAAAAATTTAAATATTTGATTTTATTCTAATTTTTGGAATATTTTTGGAATTTTGAAAAAGTTTGATTTTATTTAGTTTAACAATATTTTTGGAATTTTGATTATAATTTTCCGGCAACGTATTGAAGTTTCGTGTTAGTTTTGTAATAAATTTTTAAACAAAGATAAAAAATACTTGTACCTTAAAAAAGAGTTATGTTTTATATACATCGCTGCCCAAAACTAAAAACCATGTCATCATAAAAGTTTTTTGCCGAAAACTATATCAAAATCCTTAACCCAGACCGAAGTCTTGATATTTTTCAGTTAAAAACACAATATTTAATCAATTAAAGATAACATTATAATTCCAATTGCTGTAGACATGAATTAACTTTTTTAATTTCAAACATATTTCACATATAATTGTTTTGTTTTATATTACTATCTCATATAATTGTTTACTAACCAATTTACTAAAAAGAATCAATGAGTAAAAAGTTTAAACCCAACTTTTGCGGGTTTAAAAACATTTTTAAAACAATAATAAAAATAATAAGGGAATTTCAAATAATAGTAACAAAATATTAATAATTAATTAATTATTAATTTTTAATTATTAGTCCGAAAATGTTTTACAGGCTCAGCACACGCAACCCTAATTTAAATTTATTTGTATACGTATATGCCAAGAATCAAACGATACTAAAACGTTATACGTGTAACGTATGGGGGTGGTGGTTATTTTTGATCGAAGGTCTGCAAGGTCACAGAAGCAAAACAAATAAAATTAAAATAAAAACGAATAATTATATAACCCTGTCCGTAAAACAATTTTGAAAAAAATGCATGAAACGTGCGCTAATTGTGCATGACACAATATGTCCGTGCACAAAATTGTTTATAACACATGTCATACACATGATGGGGGGACCAAGGTAAAATTGAAAGTTTGATCCGTTATAACTTTTAACCCCCTCATTTCCGCAATTTTTTTTTTCATAATAAGGATGCAGAGGACCTAATTTTTCTATTTATTTAAAAAAATCAACTTTTTGGAAGGATAATGCTGCGAATTTTAAACAATAATATAAAATTTTAAGGATTTTTGAAAAAGTTTTAATTTTTGATTTTGTTATAATTAGAATTAGCAATATTTAGAAATAATTTTGAAATAATTTTTGGAATATTGTTAAGTGGCTAGAGCCTAAACAGTCGAATAATCTAGGGCATTATAACTTTCGTTTGAATCATAATATTTTAATAAAATTTATAAATATTGAATATTTGAACATATTTCTATCATTTTTTCCAAATGACAACCTTGGCGTTCCAGGTTCTTTAAAAATCAGCTGTTTTGAAAATTTAATAAACTTTGTTGTCCTTGATCTTGCAGAAAATGGCCAATCTCACATTAGAAAACGTTTGCACATGTAGATACAACATAAATCTTTCCAAAATTAAAAAAAGTAGTTCAAGTCTACAGACACCAGGGCTGTTAAAACGAAAACAAACGCAAACGGCCATGCTTTCCTCATTTTTGAGTTTATGTTGTTTAAATTCGCACTAAACTAAATTGTTCAAATTGTCAGCTTTCTAACCCAAGAGGTTTCAATGTTATTAACGTTATACTAACCTAATGCATGGTACTTTAATACCATGTAATGGTAGTAATTACAACAACAAATCCCATAAAAATATCCCATAGAAATATTAAATAAATTTTCTTTTGTCTCTATTTTAAGTTTTTATTTTTATTTGCAAAAATTTAAATAAAAAAAACAAAGTTAATGACTCAACTTTGTTTTTTTATTTAAATTTTTCTTTTTAATTCTTTTGAATTAAGGAATATTGTCTTTGGAAAAATTTGAACTGTTAGTTGCAATAAATATATATTGATTACACATTTACAAAAGTTTTCCTAAATCGATAGATATTTGAATTATTTCAGATGTAAAAGTTGTTTGATAATTTTTGATTATAAATTATAAATTATGTGTGGTGTTATTGTAGGTGTGACGTTGTGAGAACGTTTATTTGCTCTTTGGTGGATTTAAGTTATTAGAAGAAGTTTTAACCAAATTAAACAAAATTGTTCCGAAATCGCATTGATAATGTAGTTTCTATTAATGTATTTAGTTTGATTAGCGGATATACGTGCCGCTTGGACTTTTTTGTAATATTTACTTGAAACGCTTAATGTAGAGGTTTTTGAATAGTTTGCTGATTGTATCATCTTTTCACTAAATTATATTTATGATCTGTTATAACTTTTCGGCAACGTATGGATGTTTCATGTTAGTTTTTTAATAAATTTCTAAACAGAGATTAAAAAATACATGTACTTTAACAAAGAGTTTTATGTTTGATATACTTCGCTGCCCAAAACTAAAAACAATGTCCTCATAAAAGTTTTATGTAAAAAACTATATCAAAATCCTTAACCAAAACCGAAGTCTTGATATCTCAGAGCTGTGAGATTTCAGCCCCTTCATATTTTTATAATTAAAATTAGAATCAAATATGTATCTTTTTTTTTTTTTTTTTATTCAAAGTTAGGCATGTTTAGTGTTAATTATAATAAATTATAAATTAACGTCTCTGATTATCCGAAGATACCATGCCAACTAGGGATAAGAATGGAATGCAAATTAAGATTCTCTGAGAAATTTATGAACGTTAACTTTAAAGCCTTGAGGATTAAATTCATCAGGGAAAACCCAGGAAGGTAAGGCATTCCAAAGATGAGATACTCTGTTGAAAAAGTCACGTTGGAAGGCTACAGTTCTACACCTAATTATTTGAACGGTAAAGGGATGCGCTGCTCGAATCGCTTTAAGAGTGAATAATATATGGCGTTTTTAAAACTTTTCCTTTCAATGTCGTATCTACTTATAATATTGATCTCGTTCGAAAAAGTTTAGAGTTTTTTATTTATACACATTTCTTACAAAAATCATCAAATTTAAAATATAAAAATATTTTGTAAAAATAACAAAACAAAGAAGTTTTCTCCCTAGTATTTTAATATCTATAAAAATATAAAAACGTCAGAAAAACAAATAAACGCTCTTCTTCTTAATTTTTGATAATAAAGTTAAAATTTAATTTAAAAATTAGTTGATTACAAATTGGTACATAATAAGAAATAGGAATAAATTCTTTGTAATTTGTAAATAAAAGTTTTTGTAAACGAAATGGTAAAGTGGATGTCTATGGAACATCTTATCAGATATTGGAAATCTTTCATTTTTAAAAAAGCTGTCAAAAATGCCGAAAAAAAGAAAAGTTATAAATATGTACATATTTTAATCTATATTGATTGAAAAATTGATATAAAATGTTAATGATTTGAAATTGTTCTATAAACTGGCGTATAGCTATGTTTGTGTTTTGTTCTGTGTGAGTTAACACTGTTTTGTGTCAAATTCAGTGTCCAAATTAGATCTTCAAAAATATTTCATTTTAAACGATATTTTAATTTTTTTCAATAGTAAAATGTTAAGCGGTTGCAACCTCAAGGCTCTGAGGTGTCTAAAGTTCGGTCTATCTTAAAGGATTTTCATATAATTTTTAAAAGAAGGATGGACACTTTGAATATATTTAAATTTGAAATAGAACAATGTCTATGGAGTTTAAGACGACTTGAAGTCTGGCGCTCGGGAGCGTTCTCCAAGGAAACATCATTAGTTATAGTAATTTATTTTTAGTTTAGTTTTAGGGTAAGGAATCACAACTGGGTCAGTAGAAATGGGCCTAAGGTCTAATCGTGACAGTTGTGATTGCCTTTGTTAAGTTTAAGTTAGGGAGAAACCGTTCTGTAGAATCTAATCGTTAGGGGCTTATCTAGTGACTAGTCGGTTCTCACATGCATTCTTGGGGAATGCTCACAAGCGTGAGAATTCAAGAATAGCATTCGATGACATTGGACATTTGTATCATATTTTGGTTGTTTTTTTTTGTCAACAAACAAATCTTGGAAATCTCTTATCTATATTAAATAAAAATAAATAAAAACAATAATTTTTGAAAATTAAATAAAATAATTTTGTTTAGAATAATAAATAAATAGTTTTAGGAGAATTAATTAAATAAAATTTTATTAATAAAAATTTACATCAAAATCTAAATCTATATAATATATTAAATATTCTTTATTTTTTTTAAGTAAATAAACATTTTTTTTTGCAAGATAAGACTTAACACCTAATAAATAATTAAATATTTTTATTTTTTCAATCTTAAATAAATAAATATTTTAACTAGAGGTGTTAGTCACATAAATAGCTATAGATAAATATATAATTTTTTTTGGATTTCAGCATATCTGAGATTAAGAAATCAAATAAAATAAATAAAAATTATTATAATGACCATGGAAGAATGACCCAGATTGTATACCATCTGGGTTCAATAAGGTCCGGGCCATGTCACGTACCCACTACCGTAAACCGGGCTTGTAAACCCCGTTAGGAATACTTTTGAGCGACATTCCAGGAAATCAAAAGAAGTTCACCATATTAAACGAAGAAATTTAATTGTGAGAAAATTAATAGAATACCGTGTGAAACTTTGAAAAAAATTTGATAAAAATAGCTCAAAATTGTGAATTCAACTAAAAGCGAAGCTTCATCTGATATTAATGCCATGTTTAGCTGCCAAAACTGAATAAATTATTAATGAGCGTTAATCTTTTATGTCGTGCAAAAGTAAATTTGCAAAGATTAAACTACCAAGTTAGTTAACTTTGAAGGTTGATTATTATTTCAACCTGCTTTATCTACAAGAAATATTAAAACGAAAAAAACTCCAGAAAAGCTTATGATACCTTTACGTTTCATGACCTCCTGAAGCTGTTTAGACTATTTTTAGCTGGCAGTCTGTATGTTTTTTTTTGTTTTTCGTAGGCAGATGAAACGTTTCAAAAAAAACCACCTGGAACCTGACTTTCCAGGCGACCGCGGGTCCTTGCCGGGTAAAAACATCTCCCTTGCTCTTATAGTCCTGTTATACCCCTGCGGTACCACCAATTAAGGCATTCCTTCACAGGGCAAGGGTTGAGTGTAGTACTCTCTCGATTATGTGTTGTCGTGATTTTGCTGTGTTGTGTTGAGCATGGCTGCTCTTTGTTCGTCTTGTCTCAGTCGTTTCATCATACTTGTAATGATCTCATAACTCTAACTGGACACCTTAAAATCCTTTCTGAATTACAAGCTGAACTGCATACATACCATATTTCGGATTGTATGCCAAAAACAATAGATTTAGATAGGCACTTTGATGTCAAGATATTGGCCAGAGATCTTATTAAAAACTACATACGGTCACTGCCACATAACGCCAGCATCTGGTACACAGATGGTTCTCGAACCAACATGGGCACGGGAGCAGGAGTGTTTGGTCCTAGAACAAAACAAACGGTTGCTTTAGGCACCACAACAACCATATTTCAAGCCGAAATTTTTGCCATTAGCAGTTGCGCTTTGCTATGCGCTGAAAGAAAATACCAAAATATTGAAATATATATTATCTCTGACAGCCAAGCAGCACTCTTGGCACTAAAATCTACGCGCTTTGATTCAAAACTGGTATGGGAATGCTACCAAAATCTATTAAAAATCTCGTGCAATAACACAGTAACACTTGTGTGGGCACCTAGCCACACAGGAATACAAGGAAATGCTATCGCTGACGCTTTAGCAAAGCAAGGTGCCAATAAAAAATTTGTTGGACCGGAACCATGCTTTGGAATGGCCAAGAGTTCGCTCAAAAGCACAATCCAAACAATGGAACAAGAACAAAATGCTAAATTATAGAAAAGCAGAGAGGGACTAGTACACTCCAAGAAGTTTCTAGGTAACCTCCCTGTTTCACCCTTAAAAACAATCGATTTAAACAGAGAGTCTCTAAGAATTTTAACGTGGTGCGTTACTGGACATGGTCCTTTAAACCACCATCTTAACAAAATAGGCCTTGTTGTTTCCGACAGGTGCAGATTCTGCTACTCGGAAGCAGAAACGATGGAACACGTCATCTGCAGCTGTCCTGAACTCTCTGGGCACAGATACAACCAACTTGGTCATAGAAGACTAACACTTCCATTACCACAAAACGTCACTCCAATTGAGCTAATTAATTTTATTAAAAGTCTCAACTTGGATGACAGAATACAACCAGTAACGGCACAGACGACGACTGACTAATAACAAAATCAGGGTAAGCACAATAGACCTTCAGGTCGCAGTGCTACTTGAACTGTAAGTCTCAAGGCCCTCCAATAAAAAAAAAAAAAAAAAAATGATCTCATTCGCTATGTTCCAGTTGTCTTTTGAGCTTAGCATAAATTGCATGAGGCTATGCGGAGTGATTGACTCTCCCATATGCTGCTCAAAAAGTCTTCTCGAATTTGCAAACCTTCCGCAATCTTCCGCACTTGATCAGCGTTCTCGGCCTTATCCTCACAGTAGAGGCAGTTTGGATCCGTTACGTGCTTATACTTGTATAAGTACTCACGGAAGCATCCATGCCCTGAGATCATCTGCGTCAAATGATGGTTGACATAACCATGTTTCCTTGATGTCCATGCTTTTATGTCAGGGATCATCACAAAGGTCCATCGTCCGTTGGTTGAAGCTTCCCATTTCGCTTGCCATTCTATATGACTGTTTCTACATTCTACATGACGCTTTCTCAACAACGGATTTTTCGATTTTAACGAAAATAGTCGCAATCGATGTATCTTGGCGTAACTTAGAGCCATGTCTTTTGCTACCGAAATTAAATCATTTGTTTTTTAGTAGTTTTCAAAAAACTAAAAATCATCTTTTGCAAATATCATGAGATTAAATAATGCTATCAAGGTTATGAAACTTTCATATTGTTTGTCATTATGTCAGCCATTTATAATAAGATTTGTATACTTAAACAATTGCTATCTTACTTATTGAGTTTTTTAAGAAAGTGTGAAAAAACTACGTGTTATTTTCGTTTTGCAAATGCATGATATCTGGATAAAACTTAGGTATGTAAATGAGCTGCAAACGTATCCTGGTTTACTTGAATATCGAAGATCTGAGTTGTTTTCTAAATTTGACAAAAAGATCAGAGGTTTATGAGTGGATCGCTTGGTCAACTGTTTATTAACTTCTCGATATGGTAAGTTATGGTTTTTTGGTCGATTTTCGAAATAGGAATTTGTGAATGTTTCAAGACCTCTTGAAGCTGTTAAGGCTATTTTAGCTGGCAGTTTGTATAGGTGTGTATGTGCGTGTGTATCTACATATGTGGACAAACATTTGTCCAACGCTTTCTCAACAGCGGATGATCCGATTTCAACGACAATAGACACAATCGATGTATCTTGGGGAGTCACTTACTGCTCAGTCCTTTTCTAACAATATCGGTTCAATTGCTTTTTAGTGGTTTCCAAAAAACTGAAAATCAGCTTTTGCAAATATTACGAGAATAAATAACGCTATCAAGACCACTTACCTTCCATTTTGTTTGTCATCATGTCAACAAGCTATAATGACATTTGTATAAACAATTGCTATCTTACTCTTTGAGTTGTTTAAGAAAATTTGAAAAATTGGTGTTATTTTCAAACTGATGAAACTTTTGCTGCAAACGCATTCGGGTTTATTTCAATATAGAAAATATGAGCTTTTTTCAAAATTTGGCAAAGGATTCGGGGAGGATGTCTGTGGATCGTTGAACAACTGTTTTTTAAACTTCAATAACACTCAGTCCTGACATTCAATTTTGTTGAAACTTAGAGCATAATGTTTGTGTAATGGTTATAGTAATTTTGCAACTTCCGGTTTGTCACTTTCGGCTATATAGCTTTATCTTATTCTTTTAAATATATCACAACAATAGCCATTGACGAATCTTTAGTAAAATGTTTCGGTTAACATAGAAAAAATATAGAACGGATTTGCTTTTTAGGTGTCTTGTATATAGTGGTCGGTGTTTATCAAACAAATGCTGACCTTCTATCTTACCGTTAGGTTAGGTTGTTGACTGTTGTGTTGGAGAGCATTTGATATTGACATTTTAATGATATCTTATACCTTTCAATACTTTCTGAATCGGTCTAGACAAATTATTTTAGTTTGCAGTCTGAGTGCTAGTATGTTATTAAATTTAAACATGATTACACACACACATTCAAATTCTATTTAAATTATTACAATTGATGTGTCGTATAATAAATAAATCTTAATTTTGCCAATTTTAGGCTTTAAAAACCCTAATTGAGCTAATATTCACATTTTATTGACTTTTTTTCCAAATATGATTTAAACTTGTTTTGTTATCTTTCGTTTTTTATTTGTATTTATGTTTTATAAAACATATTTTTGGACATTGCAGTTAAATTATATTGTATAATTTTTTTTATGTTTGGTGTTTTAGTATACCTTATCCAGTAACTGGTTTATTTTTAATCTTACAGGAAATTCCTAGTGTGGCCCCTATGGTCACACCTCCATCCCACTAGTTAAAGTTTGTTTTTATTTGCTTGTTTTGTATATTTGTACAAGTATAAGCTATAGTAACAATAGAATTGACGGCTATATAAACATTTTCTTAGAATATTTACATCAAGTTTTTTATATTGTCACAAATACCCAATGTTTGGGCTTTATTATAAGGTTCTACCTAATCTCATTAACATTTCCGCATACTCAGCTGTTTTGAGTCACTGACATCTTACGCTTTGGTTTGGTATTGGATAACTTTCTTTGTTTGTTAGCTATAGCTCAACAGTAAATATACTTTCTAAATATATTTTGTCTTTTAAGATTTTAAATCCTCTTTTATTTTTACAAAACAAGTACAAATATATTAGTATCAATAACAAGATAGCATAATCCATATACTGTTCAAACAATCTAAATTTATTTTCTAAACAAAACAAAAATAAATAAAAGAAATTATTAAGAACATAATCCCAATGCTCACTCAAAACAAACAAGCTATCAAACTCATCAATCAATTTTTGGAATTTAAATATTATTTCTTAATCTTAAAACTTAAGACATCGAAAAAAGCAGGAATGTTCAAATTTCAAAACATTCAAATATTTTGTGAAAAAAGCAAGAAAATGAAAATGTCTTCACTTACAATAAAATTATTAGCAATTGTATAATGAAACAAATATATGTACATGTACTTAAATTTACAAATAACAAAGACGAAGCAAAAGAAATAAAAAAATAATAATCAATGAAGATGACCTAAATTAAAAGAAAAACTATTTGTATAAATTGCCACATTCATACAAAAAGATTGAATAAAATTGATAATAATAAAAACAAAATCAAGAGGAACTTGTTTAGAACATACCTACTTTCTAAATTTTTCTTAGCAAAAGCAAAGCAATGAAAAACTGTGAGGTAGGGAGTGTTACGAAATTGTTAAATTTAAATTGATGTTAAAAAATTAAATTTTTGCTTAAGAAACGTTTTCCTTATTCTTTAATTTTATTGTTTAACAAAATACAGGGTGTTCGCTAAAAAAGTTTTTAACATTGATTAGCTGCCATTGAAGAAAAACAGTTCAGGGTGCGGCCTGATGTCTCAGGTATCAAGACATCAGTATGTGTTAAGGGTTTTCATATATCTTTTAGAAGATAGCTGTTACAGTGAAAATCTTTTCAGTTTTTATTTTAGCACAGTGCAACAAAAATAAAATTGGTTATTAGAAATGAATTACAAAACTTATTATAATAAATTATTATAATAACATGAAAG
The DNA here is from genome assembly GCA_963693315.1 of Diogma glabrata. NCBI lineage: Eukaryota > Metazoa > Arthropoda > Insecta > Diptera > Cylindrotomidae > Diogma > Diogma glabrata. The sequence continues at coordinate 169,765,984 of OY856186.1, forward strand.
AAAGGGAAATGAAAATTCACTTAGAAAACTTCTCAGAAAACCTACTCATTTAGCGTAAATGATTCATTTCAATAATTGCAAATTAATTGGAAGAACGACTTTTATACTCAAACTATTCAGTTTTTGTCAATCTATCTGTTCCTTAATCTGTATTGCTTAGAACTACTTTTCGCTTAAAACAATTTTTGCAAAAAGCGACATTTAATAAGCAACTAGCAGATATTGTACATCCGTAAGGATTAGTCAGTAGTATCAGTAGTAATGGAAGCTGGGTCTACTCAGAAAACTTGTTCGTTTACCGTAAATGCTTTGACACACTTCCCCATTGTCATTTCGGCTCTTAACATTAACATAACCTGTTTTAAGAAAATACATTTTTGAAATCACTGATGAATACACTTTTGAAATCACTGTTAACATCGGTTATGACGGCCGGCGGATATTTTTTTTGCTTTTTAGAATCGTTATGACTTAAAACATCAAGAAATGCGAAAAAATGGGGGTAAGATTTTCCCTTTAGGCTCGAGATTGTAATACTAAGGTCTCGCAGCCCGAAGTAATTTATATGACTAATTATGATATTCATATATTATTTCCTACATTGTCATGCGCAAAACCATAAAACAACTACATTTTGCGACCTACAAGTCGCAGCCGTCTTAAAGCAGCCATCTGACGTCAGACAGCCGTTTTAAAGACTCAAATATTAACCTAAATGGGGAATCAATACATTAACATCTATACATTTTACATTATCATTAATACATCAGTACGTCTAACTAGGGGTGTCCAGTTAAAAAATACATCGATGTTTTTATTCGATGTAAAACATCGGATACATTGCTTAAAAACATCGATGTTTTTTCAACATCGAATACTTTCCGCAATAATTTGCTAATATCCTTTTTTCAAGTTGAACGAAAAATGTTCGTTTTCTTTTTCGGAACGATACCCGTGAACACAAACTCATAATGCAGGCACAACAGGAATTACGTGGAGAAGAGTGGAAAGTGAAAGAGCAAGATATGCGGATGGTAGAGGAAAGGACAAAAACGTGTAAGTGAGATGGTAAAACTTTTAATATATATTTAGTTTCTTTATGTTTAGCTTAAATATTTGTAGGTTGTAGCTAAACGGAGAAACGGTGGATTCTAGAGAATTCGCATAAAGGGGTCGTTGATGGGAAAAAAGACTAGACATATTGCTCAGTTTGGCCAAAGAATGGTTCAAGCGAGTGCTCATGGAATCTTATTGATAGATGAATAGTGCGAGAGAACTGGCGTCGATTAGAGTATTTATCTTAGCTGAACACTTACCATAGTAGTATTTGTAAAATACACTGAGGGTCGCAATATTGCGTCTATGATCGAGGGTATCCAGAGAGTTTGTTAAATTAGCATCGTCAATTAACTTTCCCCCAGCGTTGAATTCTATCGAATGCAACTAAATCAGTTTTTGCTACCCCCACCCATACATGCAATTCAGAAAGAGTAAAGTAGAATTTGCTTCTTCTTAGATAACCTAAACATTAAGCTGCAGTTTTGGTGTTGAGTAAATATCGTCTTCTCAAGAAAGTTTGGAAGCTATTTCTAGACCGTGAATGTGAGTCGATAGAGAGTTTTTAATTGGGTTACCCTCAATGCTGGGTGAAAAGTCCGGTCTGTCGCTTTTATGTGGATTGAGACATGCTTTACCCCATTTAGGATAGTATTGATGTTCTGTGACAAAAAGACATCATTTCATCTCGTTTTAGAGTGACTGTGATTGAATTGATGGATCATGGTTGAGAAAATTATACCCAGAGGATAAGGTACAGTGAACCCCAAACACGGTAAAGGTTTGGAAATATCTAAAGTGAATATTTGTATTTCACCTTTATTAATAATATTACGGTCAAATACACCATTAAATCACTAGTAGATCTACCTCTTCGAAATCCATATTGGCGATCGGATAGTAAATTGCCATTGACTTCATTACTTTGGAGACTATGGAGACAATAGCAATCGGCTTATAGTTAAATGGATCGGTCGTATTTCCTTTTTTTGGGATTTGGTGGACAATAGCGGTTTGCCAAGACGATGGAAAAATGCAATTTGTCATAGAAAGGAGGAATAGTCTACACAATGGTTCAACTAAAGAGTGATGACTGTTTCTACATACGATGACTGGTATACCGTCTGGGCTCGCCGAATTATTGACACTTAACTCTTTAGGAACTTTTGATACAACTCGGGTGCGAAAAAGACCTGTTTCATAGAGTATGTATTAACCTATTGGAAGGGAAGGTGGCAGATGATTTGAAGTTGGGAGTTGTGAGGCGGCTGTAAAATGAGAGGCTCAGATTTTTTTCAGATGTGGAATGAATTATATTGTGTGATTTGAGAGAAGAAACTTGTGATGCCTTTTGTTTTAAAAGTTCTTTGCATTGGGCTAGCAAATGATCAGAAATATTTGGGGTTATTATTACCGTTCAGGATTTCTCTGATTTTGTCAAGGGTTTTCAGGGTTCGGGTTTTCGTCTAATCGTTTGGCATTGTTTTTGTATTTTTAGCATTTCTAAGGGCGGCTATTAAAAGTTCACAATCGTTTGCTGTTTGTTGAAACTGTGCGTGAGTTCTATGTTTAGAGGCAATTGATGACCGGTAGGCTTCATTAAACCATGAAGTGTTTCCGGTGTTCAATTTTTGAATTTAATCTATGTTTTCATCTGCAGATAACTCCTGTTGAGAATGGTCAAAAAGTCGTTCATAGCATGCCAGTTCACATTTATATTATGCCTTAAAGTTCGTTATTTATTGCAGATCACTTGGTTTTGAATTCTGTCCTCACCAGGCAGTGATCAGATGAGCTAATAAGGATTGACCATTATTCTATATTTCTGAGTGAGTAGAAAGGAATAAATCCAAAAGATGGGGTGTGTGACTGATAATGTCAGGAATTAGAATTGGCTTATCAACTATCTGAGCGAGCAAGTTGAGATCTTCCGTTCCAATAAGTAACAGAATTAAGAAGTCATTTCAAACATAAAATCACCCGATATAACTATTTCAGCTTTAGGCGATATATCAATAATTTTTTCTGTTGAGTCTGACAGGGATTAGTAGAATTGTATGAGTGACATGAGATATAGCTTTTAAATTAAACAAAAAGTACAAATAGAAATTAGTCAAGTCATTTTAGGAGTTTTAAGCCCCAATCTGCGGAAAAAAAATCCCACTGAGCTGAATGTATACACCTTTATTACGGCATTTTAATGAAAATGTGAAAAATCGAAATTGATTTCGTGCCGGATAAAAAAGTTATAAAGGTCAAAAGGTCGCAAAAATCAGCAGTTCTTGAATATCTCGTGACCTGTTGCTCGAAGGTCAACAGAGGTCATAACAAAAATTATTCATCGTGCAATTATCTACAGAAAAAGCCTTTTCCATTTTTTGTAAGATCAACCGTTTTTAGAGTAGAGCGCGACTAAATGACATAAGGCATTGTAACCGTACACCAAGACGTAAACTAAGTTGCGTTTAGGTAGATTTCCCATAAAAATACACCTATAGCAATGTGCAATTTTGGTGCCCAACGACTATAAACGATAAGCCGAGACAGAAAATCAATATGAAAAAAAGTTTATATGCGAAAAATGCGTCCCTGAGAGTGAAGCATATATATGGCACTCTCAGGGTCGCATTTTTCGACCTACATCAAAAATATTTTTTGAAAATGTTCCGGCGAATAATTTCTTGGACAAGTTCATGAATTGGCCATATCCTGGTATCAACTAAGCCAGTAGAGCCTTAAAAGTCGAATAATCTAGGTCGTTATAACATAGGTTGGAAACATTCTATTTGAATAAAATTTATAAATATTGAATATTTGAACTTTTTTTATCATTTTTTGGAAAATGACAACCTTAGCGCTTTTCTACTCCCAAGCAACACAATAGGTGATTTTCAACTACAGTTTGGTGTAAATTTACCTAATTATGTAAATATTACGTCGATTCAACCAGTTTTCTTGACTTTCAAATGAATTTTACTTATAGGTAGTTAATTAGGTTGATTATACGTATTTTTCGCCCAAAAAATTATATCGAAATAATAGTAGAATTTAAGTCAAAACCAGCACACACCTATACCTAATTTTTACCTAAAATCAACCTCAAAGTCAATTTTATTTTGAACACGTAATTTAGTCGCAAAATGAGAGAGTTTTACCACATTTCTCACCTATTTTCAACCTCAAATTTAGGTGACCCAATTAGGCGACCTAATTTAGGTTATTGTTATTCAACTTAAAATTAAGAAAAATTTTATTTAAAGTCGAAAAATTATGTGAAATTTACTTTTTTTTTTTTTTAATAAAATGTGTTGTGTAGTAGGAATTACAATATGTGTCACAATAAAACATAAAAACCTTTTAAGACCAAGGTATATTGTTATGTAAGTGTTATGACCGCCATATTGTTATGTTAGTGAGATTTTTGGTAAAAGAAAATTATTTTCAAAGAAATGAAAAAAATATATTTTTGTATTATTTATTTTTTTTAAAGCCCATTAATATTTTTAGAAGTACAATCCTAAAGTTTATCAATAATATTTTTTTCGTTATAAAAATTCATTTTTAAACCATTTTATTGCGAAATATAAAATTAAAATTTATTATAAATTATATATTAAGTGAAAATTACTTTTTTTCATCTTTTTCGAATTTGATATGTGATGCCCAAATACATATTACTTTATAATTGGTACAAGAGAAGATAAAATTGATTATAATATTACCTAGTTGGTAACTTACAACTAATTAGGTTGAAAATAGGTGCAAACCAACCTAAATCGACCTCGATTTGACGTGGAATCTTCCTAAATTAGGGACAAATTTACTTAAATAGGTAGAAAAAGTAGGAAGACAAATACCTAAATAGAATATTTTACCCCTAAAATTACGTCGAATCGACGTCGAATTTTTCCCCACATTGGTCGATTCGATGTAATTTTACATCTCATTATTAAGGTTTTATAACCTTAAAGTCGAATTTTAATTGCAATGTTACCAATTTTCGACTTATTTTGTTGCTTGGGCTACTATTACTACTAGCAATGTACGGCTCTCCAAAATCAGAACATTCGATAAATATTTACAGATATTGTATATTATATAATTGGGTAGCGAAATCCGAAATTTGACGTCCACGCCGTGCTGCTTGGGTAATGCTGACAGAATTAGGTTGGTGTATTGGAGACAAGCAGAGTAATAACTGCGTAGTCAATGACGCTACACCACGGCGAATTGGCGCCTTACAACCAATGCGACTCGAGCGTCTGTTCTCCATGTCAGGGGCGACTTGGAGCGGGCGTCTGTCTTGGATCAAGCAGCTCGCTATATAAACGTGTAAAAAGCTTGTTTCTGGTGACCTTAATATGCAGAACGAACCCATTCCTCAAAATTTGGGTTGGGCCTAAGGCTAACACCCTAACCCCGAAAAAAACTAATTTGTTAAATTTGGAAATCAGAAAGAGAATAACAGACCCGGATCTCAAAATAGAATTTTACCTGGACGTGAAAAGAACCAGACTACCGAATCGGAACGTGGAACGTGCGCAGCCTGAGCGCTCCTGATGCTCTTATAAGTCTAGAAAAAGGGGATGAGAGGTATAGGATGGATATTAATGCTCTGCAAGAAACTAGACAGCCAATAATCGGAAAAAAAGATTTGAATAGTCACTCTCTATACTGTAGTGGTCATCCTTCTCAAAGAGAATTTGGAATTGGCTTTCTTGTTGGTGCACGCATACAAGAAACCGTGATGAAATTCATCCCGGTCAGTGAGAGGATCTGCTACCTACGTGTACGCGGTTCATATAACAATATTTCCCTTATTGCCGTGCATGCACCTACTGAAGCTAAGACCGTCGACGAGAAGGATAATTTCTACATAGCACTGGAAGAGGTTATGAAACAAACACCCACACGCGACTTCATTATGGTTCTTGGTGACTTTAATGGACAGCTTGGAAGAGATATCTCTAATGGAAATGTGGTGGGTCTCAACAGCCTGCATTTGAATTCGAATGATAATGGTGAGAGAATGACTGAGATTGCATTATCAAATAATTTGAGATTTGGCAGTACGTTCTTTCCGCATCAATCGATTCATAAGCAGACTTGGGTCTCACCGAATGGAAACACTCGAAATCAAATTGATCACGTTCTAGTAACAGAACGTCGTTTCTTTTCAAGCGTTCTGGATGTGCGATCCTTTAGAGGTGCATACATTGGAAGTGACCACTTCCTGGTATGCGCTACGATAAGGTTCGACTTCCCAAACCCAAGCATTCCAAAATTCAATCAACGGAAACGTTTTAACATCTCATCATTAAAGAATGCTGAAACGGAAGAGAAATATCAAAACCATATTGCCGAAACATTAGATAAATCAGAAACCATTAATGGAGACGTCGATGAGTCATCGTATTTGCTCAAAGATGCTATTTTAAGCGCTGCTGAGGGAATACTGGGACGACCACAGAACCACTCCCAGAAGCCATGGATGGATCAAGCATGTCTTGACGCTATTCAATACAAAAGAGATTGCTATCTGAAATGTCTGCAAGGACGCAACACCAGGTTCACGAAGGAGAACTATAAACAAACAAGACAGGCCGTTACAAAACTATGTAGACGAACGAAGAGAGAATAGTGGAAGAGACAGTGTGAGGAGATTGAAAGCTTCAATAAGGAACATCAATCGCGTTAATTCTTTCAACAGGTTGAAACCTTAAAGAAGGGCACTCAAACTAGATTGACTGCTATTCAAAACGAAGATGGGGAGCTACAAGTAGACCTTAAAATATTTTAGATACTTGGGCCACTTATTTTGAGAATCTTCTCAACTTAAGTGACCAGCAACAAGTTGGGCGACGAGCAAAGCTTATTCGTGCGTCAAAGGTACATGTAGACAAACCAGCCAAAGAGGAATTCGAAGCGGCGCTGTCAAAATTGAAACGCAATAAAGCACCTGGTATCGACGATATAACATCGGAAATGATTGTACATGGTGGCGAAACTCTATACTTAAGAGTGTTTAAACTTGTTCAAATGATCTGGAGGACTGAAACCATTCCACAGGACTGGAACACAGCTATGCTGAAACCAATCCATAAAAAAGGTAATCGCCTACAATGTGCAAACTACAGAGGAATCGCTCTCCTTTGCACAGCATATAAGATCTTTTCCTACATTTTGCTATCCAAAATCAATTCTTTTGCTGAACAACTGTTTGGAGAATATGAGTGTGGTTTCCGGCGGGGCCGAGGTGCTACCGATGCACTTTTCTCGATAAGGTTGATTTTGGAAAAGTGCCGAGAGTTCAACATCTATATGCACCAATGCTTCATTGACTTCAGGCAGTCCTACGACTCTCTCGAACGAGAGGCTCTATGGTCTGCTCTCATGTCAATGGGAATTCCTAGTAAACTGGTATCACTATGCAAAATGACAGTACAGAACTCTCAATGCTGTGTACGAGTAGAGAACGAAATATCAAAGTTTTTTAAAGTCGACTCCGGTTTAAGACAAGGTGATGCCGACTCCTTTAACTGTGCCGTCAAAAGAAACTACCGACTAATAACAATATCTTGTCAATAAACTCAGTACAGATGATTGTTTACCCTGATGATGTTGTCATCCTCGGCCGAAGTGAAGCTGTTGTGATTGAGACTTTCAAGCCGCTTGAGAGTTGTACTAGAAAAATTGGTCTGCAAATTAACTACAATAAAATCAAACATATAAATGTTTCAAGAGAGGCTGAGAAGAAAGACTTGATGTGCGGCGATGAACGAATTGAGGGAGTTGAATCTTTTAAATATTTGGGATCAATGCTTGACTCAAACAACAACATACTTACAGATATAAAAGCTCGAATCGCTGCAGGTAATCGAACTTTCTACTCAATTAAACCTCTCCTTGGATCACCGTATGTATCAACTAGCACCAAGCTTAAGTTATACAAGATATTGATTAGACCGGTTGTGATGTATGGGTCACAAACGTGGACCCTTACACAAAATGACGAATCGTATTTTTGGTATTTGAGCGTAAGATCCTACGCTACGTTTTTGGTCCATTTAAGACAGACGATGGAGAGTATAGAATCCGGTATAACTTTGAGATCAGACACCTTCTGGAGGGTCTTGATATAATAGGTTGTATCCGTTCTAATAGGATTGCTTGGGTTGGGCATGTTCTACGAGCCGATTCACAGCCTGGAATGATTAGAAAAATGTACGTTAGTACCCCAAAGAGTGGCGACCGCGAGGTAGGCCACGACTACAATGGGAGATTGACGTAATAAACGACCTTAAAAAAATCGGCTGCCATGGTAATTATGTCGCTGTTGCGAATGACCTTGGTGAATATTCAAAGCTGATTAGCCTGGCAACGCTCCTACATAGAGAATTTTTACATAGAAAAAGCCTCCGTTACATAGAAAAAATGTACGTTATCTTGAAAATTGCCTGATATAACTTGATATAACTTTGTCGTATTCTTTCTTAAGACTCGCTGTAGCTGCTTTTCTTTTTACTGTTCCTCCATTTCCATCACATCAGAACTGCCCTAACCAGGTAACGAGGAGGTACAGTTCACCAAGGAGTAGTTAGTTGAAGACGTACAAACGATTTTTTTGATCGCAGTACTGTAGCCTCTCTATATTCTGATCTAATAGACTAAGAGCCCACGACGGCCAGACCTTCGTTATTTTATAAAAGCTGAAAGTTTCTCTGCGCATACTCCCTACTCAGGTAGGAACGATTAGCGACATATAAAGTTTGGATCATGGTGGCTTTGGCAGGGAGCAGGTAACAAAGGGGCATCTAAAGTTTTGTGAAAGTATAAAAGGTAATTTTTTATATATTCTTCGGGATGGTGTTAGAAGTCACGTCACCCATTGCCAGACACTTGCTATCGTGGCAACCCTCTGCCAGACGCCCTTAAATTTTATCAATTTGTTAAAGTTTAAGGGTGTCTGGCAGGGGGTTACCACGATAGTAGGTGTCTGGCAATGGGAGACGTGACTTCTAATACTATCCCGAAGAATATATAAACAAATTACCTTTTGTACTTTCACGAAGCTTTGGATGCCCCTTTGTAACCTGCACCCTGCCAAAGCCACCATGATCCACACTTCGTATGTCGCTTATCGTTCCTACCTGAGTGGGGGTATGCGCAGAAAAACTTTCAGCTTTTATAAAATATCGAAGGTCTGGTCGTCGCGGGCTCTTATGATATAAGCTATAATTTTATCTGGTAAACGAAGTACACATAATATATATTTTTGTGTTAAAAATAATATAATATTTGCTGTGATAAAATATACTATATCGAATATTAAGTAATCTCTCTGGACTAAAATTGCCCAGCTTTATTTTTTGAGAGTCAACAAAACATATATTGTGATTAAAAATTAACTAAAAGTCAATTTTTCTCCATAAAACAAAAACAATACTTCCGCTACACCTAAGTGAACAAAAAATAGAAACTAGGAAAAAGTATAATATGAATCTAAACCAGGAATGGGGAACCTTTTTACCATTAAAGGCCAATTATAATTTTGCAAATCGTTAACAGGCCGCATTATGCCGAGTATTGTTACCAAGTTTGGGAGGCTGCATCTGTTACTATAATGGCTCTTTTAGACTCTGTTCAAAAGCGTGCTAAACGAATTGTTTTGATCTCGTTGTTTTTTATAAATATCTTCATCAGCAGTGTTCGGATGAAATCAAATCCATTATGCCTGCAAACAGTCAAGCTGTTGAGATCACTCACTCACCACTGTCATATAGTGACAGAATGCAGAGGATTTTCTGTGTTTGCACAACGAAATCAACTAGCTGATAGATATCAACTAGCTGATAGATACGCCAATTTAAAAACAATTCCTGGAACACGAGGATATCACTCATACATTCCTACAAATGATGGATCAATCTTAGCTAGACGTTATTCTAACTCTACGAAATTTAGTAATGTAAAATTAAATATATAATAAAAAATGTGTAAAATATTTATTTTGAGTTAAAATTAAAAATTTATTATAAAAACATATATGTAAATCCAAAAAAAACTGTTAATTTTTTAACTCCACTTTTTTTATGATGAAAAATTTTAATGCGTGTTGCAATAAAATTAATAAAAAAAAAACAAAAAATTTTCACCTCCTGAATTTTTTATAAAATATTAGTAACATATGTGCCTTTCACATATTAAAAAATCAAAAATTTAAAAAAAATGGCATTTCTAGAAACTCGAATTTGAGCTTTTTACCGTTATTTTTCAAAAAGCAAGTGTTCAAGGTCATATAATGTGAATTATTATTTTGATTAGCTCTGTTCAATACCTACATTTTGAGCTATATAACATTAAAATTAGTAGTTTTGACTGTAGAGCCATTTAAATACATCAGGGTCGAGCAATTTCTTGATTTTTCAACACCCTGTATCTTAAGACAGGGTAAAAAAAAAAAACGCAGAAAATTTTTTTTTATTGATGTCAATGAATTCCAATACCTAAATATACAAAATTAAAACCTCATTTCCAAAATTGCCTGTTTTTTGCTGATTTCACGTGTTTTTCACCTTTTAGCATTTGTACAATTTTTAAAAGGAAAATGTGAAAAAATTAAAACTTATTAAAAATCAAAAAGCTCATTGATTCGATGTTTTTATAAAATACATCGATACATCGAATAGAAAAATTTAAAACAACATCGAATATATCTGTAAACATCGAGTAAATTCAATACATCGATGTTTAGTGAATATCCCTACGTCTAACTTTGCACTTAATGCGACTAAAAATGACCAGAATATACCACATAAGATGTGTTACTGGGTTATTATAAATTAAAATAAATATTTTAAATATTTTTTAAATAAATTTCAAAATTTATAAAACCATTGAGATAATTATGTAATTTTTGCATTACCCTACACTGACAATCATGATCACTTCAAGCATTTAAGTAAGAGAGCCACTGTAGTATGAAGAAATAAAATACCAGTGGACAGGGATTAACTCAAGTTTAAGTTACAGAATTTTAAGAATGTGGTAGATTGTTGTTTGTAGAAGTTATGATGAAAGGATAGTCTTATTCGTTAAGAAAACCGCGAGACAAAGGCCTATTTGGTCAAATTACTAGTGATGCACCGAGTATCCGGAAATTACCTGGTACCCGGCTTAACCGATCCAATTTTGAAATTTACGGTATAGTTCCCCGGAGCCTGCAATTATCCGATACAGGGTTAAAATAAAATAAAACTAGTGGGATGGGAGTGTGACCATAGGGGCCACGCCAGGAACCTCCCGTAAGATTAAAAACAAACCAGTTACTGGATAAGGTATACTAAAACACCAAAGATAAAAAAAATTATACAATATAATTTAACTGCAATATCAAAAAATATGTTTCATAGAACATAAATACAAATCAACAAAAGTCAACAAAAAGTGAATATTAGCTCAATTAGGGTTTTTAAAGCCTAAAATACGCAAAATTAAGATTTATTTATTAAACGTTACATCAATTATAATAATTAAAATAGAATTTGAATTTGTGTATGTAATCATATTTAAATTTAATAACATACTAACACTCAGACTGCAAACTAAAATAAGTTGTCTTGACCGATTCAAAAGGTATTGAAAGGTGAAGATATCATTAAAATGATCAATATCAAATGATCTCCAACACAACAGTCAACAACTTAACTATCGAAACTATCGACCACTATTTACAAGACACCTCAAAAGCAAATCTGTTCTATATTTTTTCTATGTTAACTGAAACATTTTACCAAAGATTCGTCAATGGCTGTTGTTAAGATATATTTAAAAGAATAAGATAAAGCTATATAGCCGAAAGTGACAAGCCGGAAGTTGCAAAATTACTATAACCATTACAAAAACCTTATGCTCTAAGTTTCAACAAAATTGAATGTCAGGACTGAGTGTTATTGAAGTTTAAAAAAACAGTTGTTCAACGGTCTACAGACATCCTTCCCGACTCCTTTGCCAAATTTTGAAAAAAGCTCATGTTTTATATATTCAAATAAATCCGAACGCGTTTCCAGCTCATTTTAATTCAAAAATTTCATCAAGATCTCATGCGTTTGCGTAACGAAAATAACACTTATTTTTCAAATTTTCTTAAACAACTCAAAAAGTAAGATATCAATTGTTTATACAAATGTCATATAAATTGTTGACATGATTACTAAATAAATGGGAGGTAAATGGTCTTGATAGCGTTATTTATAAACCACTAAAAAACAAATGAACCGATTTCGTTAGAAAAGGTCTGGACTGCAGTTACGCCCCAAGATACATCGATTGTGACCATTGCCGTTGAAATCGGATCATCTGTTCGTTGTTGAGAAAGCGTAATTTTTGTCCACATACGACGAAACATACGCACATACACACACATACATACTGCCAGTGAAAAATAGCCTAAACAGCATCAGGAGGTCTAGAAACGTTCACAAATTCCTATTTTGAAAATCGACCCAAAAACAATTACTTTCCATATCCAAACAGTTGAGCAAGCGATCCACTCACGAGCCTCTGACCTTTTTGTCAAATTTAGAAAATAACTCAGATCTTCGATATTCAAGCAAACCCGGATGCATTTGCAGCTCATTTACATACCAAAGTTTCATCCCAGATATCATACATTTGCGTAACGAAAATAACACGTAGTTTTTTCATATTTTCTTAAAAATAAATAAAATAGCAATTGTTTATACAAATAGCTGACATGACAAATGGCTGACATGATGACAAACAATATGGAAGTTCCATGACCTTGATAGCATTATTTAATCTCATAATATTTGCAAGAGATGATTTTTAGTTTTTTAGAAACCACTAAAAAACAAATGGTTTAATTTCGCTAGAAAAAGACTGGGCTCTAAGTTACGTCAAGATACATCGATTGTGACCATTTTCGTTAAAAACGACCAATCTGTTGTTGAGAAAGGGTTGGACAAAAATTTGTCTACATACAGCGATACATACAAACATACATACACATACACACATACAGACTGCCAGATAAAAATAGTCTAAACGGTCAAACGGAGGTCATGAAACGTAAAAATATCATAAAATTCCGATTTCGAAAATCGACACAAAAACAATAACTGCCCATATCGGGAAGTTAAAACCTTAAACTTTTAACTTCCCTATATGGGAAGTTATTGTTTTTTTAACTTCCCGATATGGGCAGCTATTGTTTTTGGGTCGATTTTCGAAATCGGAATTTTATGATATTTTTACGTTTCATTACCTCCGTTTGACCGTTAGACTATTATTCTGAAAACGTAGATTTATTTGTCGATTTTTGAATTTTTGATTTAAAAGTAAATCACAGTCTTCGATCGTTGGAATCTCCAATTCTTGTTCTCAATAAAAACCTGTTTTTCAATGAGTAATGCACAGAATATGTTTCAAATTTAGTACAGATGTTAAAATATAAAATTTTTATATATTAAATTCGCATTTAGTAAAGCATAATTAATTTGATGTAAAAACACATGTGAATTTTTCATATACTAAACTTTAAAAAATCGTATAAAAAAGTCCATATGGAATCTCTAATTTTTTATTTTATAATTTCATAGCTGCATGCGTTTACTTTAAAATTTATGAAAAACAAAAAAAATAAAAATGACGATTTTTAAGATATAAGCTTTGAAGCGAACCAAGGTTTAACTAGCCACCTAGTAGAAAAGACAAAAATTATTAATTTCCAACTTACACATTTCGATTATTCGACCATTTTTCTCTTTATTTGCAAAAATATACGTAAATCGCATGAAATTTATGGGATTTATTAACAAAACATTGACACCATTACCAAAACTATTCGAAAAAGCCTAAAAAATTCAATCGCGCATAACTCCAATTCAGAGTACTCAAAAAATAAAACCGAAATTACTTTTTTTCTTGCGTTAATACGAACAATATATCAAAATTTCAGATTTTTTAAAAATAATCGATTTTTTTTCGATGTACGTTTTCAAAATAATAGCGCTTAAGGTTTATTTTTTAAAATAAAATAATGAGAATAATAAAAAATCAATTAAAAAATCAGAAATAAAAATCAACGTAAATGTAATCATATATATAATACAAAAGAAACGAAAAAGCGCAGCCATACATAAGAAAAAGGTATGCGTAGCACGAAAACGAAAAAGCGTAGCCATACCTAAAATGCGGTAAGGAAAAAAGGGAATATAAAAAAATTAATATAAAAAAATTAAACGATTAAAAAAAATAAAACGAAACAAGCAAACGAAATAAGAAATTTAAAAATTAAAATTTGAATTTTAATATTTTCAATTTAGTTTATGCTTTGCTTGCGGAGTGGATAGACGTATTATTTTGGATTTAATTTATTTCAGGCTTAAAAAAATATTTGTTTTAAAATTTCAGCTGTGTTTAAATTCATTTTTCACTTTCTTTTTTTCGGAAAATTAAAAATGAAATTCATGCATAGGGAAAGATTTAAAAAAAATTATTTTAAGTTTCCTTTCTTCTGCCTCTTAACTTTTATTTTAGTCATAATTTTCTTTGTTTTTAAATATTTTCTATTGATTAGAAGTTAAAGAAACAATTCTTAAAATTGATTTGTTCTTTCTTTGCAAAACAAGATAAGCAGGCTACAGACCTTCAATCAATTTGTCAATCAATTGAAAACAAAAATAAACGAAATAAAATTTAGGGGATTTTTACACTAAATTTTATTTCGTTTATTTTCGTTTTCGAATTGATTAACAAATTGATTGTAGGTCTGTAGCCTGCTATAGAGAAATATTTCATAATGGCCGTGTTCGATTTGACTGAAACAACTGAATTATCTGAAAAGAATATATTAAGCATAATATGTAAAATATATTTTAGATAGAACATAAAAACGTTTCGTTGTCATGTCGATGTAGTGGGTTGTGAGAAAGGTTCGGGGTTTAACGCGGATTCTATATTTATTTTTTATTGTTTTTGTCTATTTTTTACCCCCTAGTAGCTATATACATATATTGGATTTTTATATGCTGGATTTTTATATGGAAACTGTGAATGTGAATTTCAAAATTTTGCAATAATCGATAGTTTAATCGTATAGAAACGAATATATTCTACGACTAAATATTTGGAAAGCAAACGGATGAGAAATTTTTGAAGCATTTGTTTATCGATTGTAGTGCGTACACGATGGAAGGATGTTTTGAATTTTTGTTAAGTACGCATCATAGAAGCTGTATTTATGTAGTAGATGAATAGTTCGATTTTTTAGTGCTGGAGTGAATTAAGTTGATCAGATAACTTAGTATTATCGCACTGAGTCTAGGTTTTTCATTGTTGACTGACAAACAGTATCCCAAACATGACAACAATATTCCATACACAAATGTATGTAAATGTATGCAAATAAATGACCTATAGATCAACAGAATTTGTCCGTAATTAGACATGTGCTTACAACGGATCATAAATTCCGACTTTTGCATTGTAGATTTAGCATTGTTGAACACATTTTTGTTTAATTTCTTGTTATTTGCATTAACATCGCCCAGAAGTTTCACTTAGTTTAACTTAGTCCTTGTTTGATGCCTCATGATAATAGGAAAGTTTTAGGATGTTGCTTCATCCTTAATAGGATGTTGCTGCATCCATGATAAACGATATAATTTGGGTTTGGTTGGATAAATAAATAAATGTAACTCAACAAAATTACACTCCATCTATTCTATTATACGTTGGAGGTATTCTTTGATAGAATTGATTAATAAATTTGTATCATTGATGACTGTTACATGAGTTTTTTCGGTTTCAGCCACATGCGACTTATAGGAACTGTAAACGATTAGGCCTAATATTTTAATATTTATTTATTTACCATATCAAACAAATATATTTCTCATCTTTTTAATTATGTAATTAAATCCTATCTTTTGATTTTTAAAAAATATATTTACAAAAAATATTAACTATGTTTTTTTCATTTTTTCTCATTTTAGGTAAGGAAGATATAAACTTTTAATTGAAGAAAATTTAAAAAAATTATACTGTATGTATATATAAATTGATGTAATTCAAAACTTTAGGCGTCTAAATTAAGTAAGTTTTAGGGATATGTTATCTAAATTTGTTATATTTTATTCAGATATTTAATTTAATCATTTAATGCAAACTGAACCCCGAATATGGAATGCGATTTAAGTTGAAAGCAATTATGACCATATGAAAATATTTTGTCCGATCGTTTTAGCTTTGAACCAATAAAAAATTTGATTTTCAAACAAATCCTCCCAGCTTATGTCTGACAATCCTGTGACAAAATTGTGACTTACTCAATTTATTTATTACAAATGATCGACGTTTGATGTAATTAAATTGCATCAGAGCTTTTAGGTGGATCAGATCAAAATATGATCTCAACATAGTTAAATATACACAGACCCTAAAGATGTTTATATGCAAATGGTTTCCCTAGAAACATATTTATTTTACTGGCCAAGAACCAAATATTGATGTTTTTAATTTCCTTGTAGTAGGTACTCAAGATTTTATTAGGTGAAAAACACGTCAAATCGATTAGGTCTGGAAATGAGGTTGAAGTTTTGTACATTTAGGTATTGGAATTCGTTGATATCAATCAAGAAAAATATTCCGCGTTTTTATTTTTATTTTTTTAACTCTGTGTTAAGATACAGGATGATGCAAAATTTCTCGACCGTGGTGTATTGAAATGACTCTACAGCAAAAACTACAGAACCGATTTTAATGTTACATATCTGAAACTGTAGGTACAGAAAAAAAGTAATCAAAATAGTTATTCACATTGTATAACCTTGAACATTTTCTTTTAGAAAAATAACGGTAAAATATTCAAAATCGATTTTCTAGAAATGCACATTTTTAAATTTTTTGATTTTTCAATATATGAAAAGTACATATGTTACTAACATTTTTTCAAATTTTCAAGACCGGTAATTTTTGTTTTTTTTTTTAGGTTTTATTGTAAAGTTTTTCATCATAAAAAAGTGGAGATAAAAAAACAAACATTTTTTATTTATTAAATTTTATATTATATAAATCATTAGAGTTAGCACGACGTTTAGCTAAGATGGTTCCATCATTTGTAAGAATTTATGAGTTATATATTCGTTCCATGAATTGTTGTTAAATAGCCGTTTCAACAGTTAGTCGATTTGGGTTTTAAAATGTAAGCTACCTTGGTTGCATAGAAAATTGCATTCTATCTTAAAAAGTGGTTAAAGTTGTTGTTCAGTTATGCAACTCCAGAGGAGTTGAAATAACTTTGTTGTATTTTTTCTTAAGACTCACTTTAGCTGCTTTCCTTTTAACAGTTCTTCCAATTATATCACAAGGTCCTTCACCGTGCGATGTTACATGAAAAAGCCACTCACACAGTATTTAATAGTCATTCAAATGATGCAGAATAGTAGAAAGATTCTTTTTATTTTAATATTGTGATGCCAGATATATAAATATTTTTCGAAACTTCATAAAATTTTAGTTTCAAAAAATAAACTAAGTTATCACTTAGCTATGAAGAGATTTACAGTAACGCTGTCATATGTACGGCAATCCGATATTGAAATTGGCATGTTGTAATTTTTTACATTCATACTTGTAGTAATATATTACGATAGGATGAATTGTTGCTTGTTTGTTGTTCAAATGGTGACCTTGCACTTCGTTTTGTAATACACACAAGTAATTTTGTGCAACATCGCAACGCACAAAAAATTCGTTTGGACCCTAATTTAAATTAAATAATATTAATTATTAAATTAAATAACTTAGAATTTAAATATGAAAACATAAACAAAAATAATTTTGGTTTTGCAATAAAGGTGGTTTTGCAATAAAGTCGTAAGCAGGTTAAGGTTTTACTTAAAGAATTGTGAAAATTCTTCAACTGATTTTGTATATGTGACCAAATCACATCGGTCGGTTGAAACCAATTTGTTGGATTCGATTTCATCATTTGTTCTGTCTTAATATATTCTTACAATTCATCGATCAGCTTATCCATTCCGGGTAATTTTTTTGAAGGGTGAGTTGAGTTTTTAGCGGTAGGAAATGGTTTTTCACGATTTTCAGCAAAACTAGACCGTCTATCGAAAAAAGTTTAAAGTAAAAGTTGTAGATAATAAAAAGGTCTATAATTAGACCATTTTTTCACATAACCTAAAATTTGCGGTGAAAATAGAAAAAACCGAGAAAAAAGGTCCTTTAGTTTTTAATTTTTATATCCCACAAAAAAATTGTTTTCTTCACACAATTTGGTGAAAACGTACCTCATTCTGTCCCTAATACGCTGGAGTTTTTTGGAATCAAAATATTTATTTTTACGTTTGATTTTGATTTTAAACCTAAAAACTCATTTTCACACGAAAATTCTCCTGTTATCTTTATTTTTGTAGAAACGTCTACTTTTAGATGGTGTAAAAAAAACATTAACATAACATAAACACGGAAACATTTTCCAGGAAATGCGAAAAACTGAATAAACTTGATTTTAAAGAGTTATTTTTCAATGATTGCTTAAAAATATTCATTATTTGTTAAAATCTACCGTTGAAATCCTTGAAAAATATAAACTTTTTCCATGGTAATGTTCACACCATCTAAAAGTAGATGTTTCAACAAACATAATGATTAATTTTATTTTGGATTTTTGAGATCAATTAAACTCAAGTAAGTAAGGAAGTAATTGGAATTTTTTCAATTCAAAGGTATGGTTTGAAGTTTCTCAGAAAAAACTTCAATTCACATTTTTCGTGTTTCGGATGGGATTCGAACCTACCCTCGTCAGTGCCCGGCTCGAATCCTTGGGCAGACACGCTATCGATTGCGCCGTTGATCAGGCGATGACAATTTCAAAGTTGAAACTTCTTCATCACTTATTTATTTTTTACTTAAGTTGAATTTTTCCACTGTCATAGACTCCATATTATGGAAATGTTTTTACATTATATGGGATTTGATTAATGTTTTTTTTTAAACTGTTTTCCATGCAGGAGAATTTTCGTGTGAAAATGAGGTCACTTTTTTTGTTCAAAATCAAAATTAAACGTAAAAATAAATATTTTGATTGCAAAAAAATACAGCCTACTAGGGACATAATAAGGTAAGTTTCCACCGAATTGTGTAAAAAAAATTTGTTGTGGGAGATAAAAATTAAAAACGAAAAAGCCTGTTTTTCTTGGTTTTTTCTATCTTCACGGCAAATTTTAGGTTATGTGAAAAAATGGTTTGTATAAAAGGTATAGACCTTTTTATTACCTACAACTTTTGCTTTAAATTTTTTTTTCGATAGAAGGTCTAGTTTCGCTGAAAATCATGAAAATCCATTTTCTACCCCTAAAAGCTCACCTTATTTATCCAATAGTTTTCATCATGTTACTAGTTTTTTCAATTTTTTGCCTGTTTTTAAGGTATCTAGCTAGACTGGTCTAAATAGCTACCAAACAATATATATTTTATTTTAATATCATTCTAAATGAAAATAAAACCAAAAACAATTAATCGACAAACAATATCCGTTACACTTTTTTTTTATATTAATTAGTTAGACATGATTAGCACACTAAATATGAAATATTCATTATTCAGACTCTTTGAATATCCGAAGATACCATGTCAACTATAAAGGAAGGAGATGAGGAAAATGGAAGGAAAGAGGATATAGGGACAACTATACTAATTGTCTTAAATGATGATGTACATTTTCTTTAAATGCCTGAGGAGAAAATTCATCGGGAAATACAGAGGAGGGCATTGAGTTCCACAATTTGGCCACTCTATTAAAATAGTCGTTCTGGAAGGATACAGTTCTACAACGAGGTATTTGTACAACAAATGGATGAGATAGCTCGGCAGCTCTTGTTTGACGATTATACTGCGCACATGGTGGAAGGATATTTTAAATTTCCTTAGAGGAGAGTTCGCTAAAGTTATATTTATAGTAGATTGACAATTCAGCCAAATTTCTTCGGTGCTGGAGCGAATCAGGATGATCCGTTAGTTCGGTACTACCAATCAATCGTATTGCTTTTCTCTGTACAGATTTTAGACATTTTATTGTTGACTGACAGGCACCTCCCCAAACATGACAGCAGTATGCTATACATGGACGAATAAAGGACTTGAAGCTTAGCAAAATTTGATTGGTATTGAAAAACTTTTTACATCGACTCAAGAATCCTAATTTTTGCATTGCAGATTTAGTGAGGTTGAACACATGTTTATTCCATTTCAGGTTATTTTGAATATCCACTCCAAGAAGTCTAACTGATTCAACCTCACGCAGTTCCTCGTGGTATATCTTAATAGGGAAAATTTTATGTCGCTCTATTCGTGAAAGACGGCAAAGTTTGGTTTTAGTTGGGTTAAATGAAACAAGATTAAATTTATTCTAAATTAAAACAAAACCAAAACGTACAGGATACAATTTTAGTAAGACTGCGTTCCAATTCATGCTAAATTATACTAAAAGTGCTAATTTTTTATTTGCCTCAATTAATATTTTGTTTCTAAATGATTGTAAAGAATCGTAGAATCGTACAACTTAATCACATAAATTAAAATTAAAAAATTGGGCGGTTTTGTTAAATAAAGTATAGATTTAGCAGTTTAGAACAATTTGGCAGCTAATTGTGAGAACCCACCCAGTGTGAGGATCAAATTTTCAGATTTAATATTATCAGTTTTATTTTAATCGAAATACTTTTGAAAAAACTAAAATAAAATTGAATAAGCTTCTGTAAAAATGTTAAACACAATATATCTACATAAGATGAAAAACGTGATCTATACAGACGAAAAAGTCGAAATTTGAACTTTTCTATTTTTTATTAGTAGTATGGACAAAATAAAAAATACATCTTATTTTACAATTTTTTTAAAGTAGTTTGGGCATAGAGGCACATGCATAAAAAAATGAAAATCCTGCCTATCCGATGTAACTTTGAAATTAAATTGCTCAATATTGGCTATTCTGATTTCATCAATTTTTTTTTGTTTGATAGATACGATTAGTTAATCGTTTGAAAAAAAATTAATTAATCGTTTTTGTAATTAATTTTTAAATTAAAATATTAAAAAAACTTTTTTAAAGGGTTGAAGATCAATTGGAAATTAAATTTTTTTTTTAATATAATTCTATCCTTACTTTAAAATATCTTAAATTTACAAAGAGGCGTTAATTCGTGTTCTTGAGATATTTAATTTGAAAGATTTTCAGTACGACTAAAATTCGAATTTTTCATCATTTTTTCAGTTAAAATTTTTTGTTGATAAAAATTGTTCGAAAAAATTATAAAAATTAGAATTTTAAGTTGGACTAAAATCTTTAAAAGTTAATCTCTCAAGAACACGAATTAACGCCTCTTTGTAAATTTAAGATATTTTAGACTAATGATAGAACTGTTTTAAAAAAAAAATTAAATAAATTCCAATTGATTTTCAAGCCTAGCCCCATCTTTAAAATTTTTTTTTTGGTATTTTAATATTTTAATTATGCCCCTATGCTGAAACTACGCGGTGTAAAACAATTGTAAAATAAGTTGTATTTTTTATTTTGTCTATGATAAGTTTCAGGAAAATCAAAAATGATCAAGTTTTCACAACTCTGTCTAAACACATTTTTCTTCATATTAAGTATGTTATTTCGTAAGCATGTGCGGTAACCATAAACGTCAATGATATTTAAATTTCTAGGATACTGTGTACAAATACTATCACGCTAAATTCGCGCACTACTTTATGTTAAAAGAAGAAACTTAAACTTAAAAAAATATTGCTTATCCCGTGTTGTTTAAAATCTAAGGAAATAACTTACTTTACGATCTTATCCATGGTTTTGATTATATTCTCATTCATGATGTATGCTATCCAGATATTTTAAGCGGAGATATTAAACTAAAATTCTGAATTCCCGTTACGACCCAGGTTAGAAATACCAAGGCTTATCAAATGGACCAAGCTTGGCCCCAAGCTTGGAGAACTAAGAAATGATTATCAAGGCATGGCCAAGCCTTAGTCTGATACATTTTGTCATACTAAGCCAATGGTTAAAATAAATAAATGTAAATTGTATCTTTTGACTATATTTAGTTTTGGGCCAAGCTTGGTTCAATGTTGAAACAAATTTATTGTAATTGTTATATAATTTCAGCATTTGTGCAATGATGGACTGTAACCAACAAGTTTACAATATGTGAGGAAATTTCACTACAATACCCTGGTAATAAAAGGCTAAGGGGCCAGACCTGCGCCAAGCTCGCACTGCAACAGCTTTCGGGGTATTGGCCAGACTTAATATTTTCAAACAGCCAAGTTTGTGGCAAGTTTGGACTGATGTCCTTAGTCCATATCTGGCAAATAAGACTTGGGCTAGATCTACCAAACCAATTTTTTTTCCAGACCTCCTTTAAATGTGTGGAAAGAAGTTGTTGAAAGAGTAACATTTATAAAATTAGAGAAAAGCTTAAAATGACTTGCACATGTTTATACTACATTAGACTAGTAAATAATGCGTAACATAATAAACTGAATCTTGGTTTAGTCTAGGCATTTACAACTGGCCCAGACTGTAACCAAAGTTAGCTAGCCAAGGATTATACTGCATTATACATTAAAATGCAATATTTAAAAATATACTTTTTTAATGTTTATTTTTTTTTTTATAATTTTTTATTTTATTAATAATCATATAAATTTCCTTAAAGTAACAATTTGAATTTGATTTTTTATTTTAGTGAATATCGATTTCGACTTACGTCATCCTCAGTTCTTAAATTATTATTACAATCTTTGCTTAAACTAATGTCTTATATACCATTTAAACTGCTATTTTTTATTATTATGTCATATATTTTGTTAGTTTTAGTGTTGCTTTCATCATTTAAAATGTTGTTATTGTTTTTATGTTTATATATTTCTATTTCATCCTATCTATCTAGATGTTGTACTTAGCTTTTTTTATGTAATATGGTTAAATTTGGGTTGATATTGGTATATTTGTGTTTTTCTATTTTCAAATGTTGGGCACATCTGGATTTTGGATCACTTTTATTAATTTCACTGGTGTGTTCAATAAATCTTTTTGTGAAGGACCGCCCCGTTTGACCTATATAAAATTTACAACAGTCATCACAGGCATTTTTATAAACACCTGTGTCTAAGGTTTGGGTTTTTTTGGTTTTTAGGTAATTTCCTATTTTATTTTTGTTTTTGTAAGCTGCAATATTGTGGCGGTCTGTATTGATTTATTATGTTAATATGATGAGTTCCCATTTCTATAAGTTTTGATTCTTTTAACTTTTTTAATTTCAATTTTTTATTTCACTTTTCTTTTTTATCGGGCTTTCCATATCATTCTTTAGTGATTCCATTATTATTTCATATTCTATTTGATGATATACAATACAAAAACAGCATAGAATATGCCATTAAGTTCAAGTTAGAAAATGAAGAAAATAACACAATAAATTTTTTGGATTTATCTATCAGAAATGTAGATTCAAAACACACATCCAAATAATTCCGAAAACCAACCCAAACAGATCAAACAATTAATATTAAATCACATCATCCATTCCAACATAAAATAGCTGCATACAACCACATGATCAATGGATTGAACAATATACCAATGAATGCAGAAAATTATCAAGACGAATTAAATAATATAAAATACATAGCCAGTAAAAACGGATATAAATTCGAAATAATTGACACATTAAATAGAAAACATAAAAACAAGAAAAATTAATGGAATAAAGAAAACTTAGCAGGCAAAAAATACATAGGCGTAACATATAATAAAACAACCTTCAAAATAATGCAAAAAACTTTAAAAATATATGGATATATTGCAGCTTACAAAAAACAAAAATAAAATAGAAAATTACCTATAAACCAAAAAACCCAAACCTTAGACACAGGTGTTTATAAAATTACCTGTGATGACTGCAGTAAATTTTATATATGTCAAACGGGGCGGTCCTTCACAAAAAGATTTATTGAACACACCAGTGAAATTAATAAAAGTGATCCAAAATCCAGATATGCCCAACATTTAAAAATAGAAAAACACAAATATACCAATATCAACACAAATTTAACAATATTACATAAAAAAAGAAAAGGACAACATCTAGATAGAAAGGAAGAAATAGAAATATATAAACATAAAAACAATAACAACATTTTAAATGATGAAAGCAACACTAAAACTAATAAAATATATGACATAATAATAAAAAATAGCAGTTGAAATAGTATATATATAAGACATTAGTTTAAGCAAAGATTGTAATAATAATTTAGGAGCTGAGGACGACGTAAGTCGAAATTGATATTCATTAAAATTAAAAATCAAATTCAAATTGTTACTATAAGGAAGTTTATATTATTATTAATAAAATTTAAAATTCAAAATAAACATGTTAAAAGAGCATATTTTTAAATATTGCATTTTAATTCAAAAGTGACAAAAGCACACAAACAGTGAATAATATGGAAAACCATAACAACACATATAGTGAATTATACATTGCAAAAAAAATTAAAAAGCTATGAATTCGATTTATTTGTTTTAGAATTGGTCCAGCATTGTATTTAAATATTGATCCAATGTGTACAAATAATAATGGTACGTGGTTATCATTTAAGGTTAAAACAACATTCAACCAATTTTATTTTAAAGCTTGTCTCAACGTTGTTCAACCTTAAAACAAGCTTGGCTCAATGTCAAAACAATCCTTTGTCCTTACCTGGGTAGTATTGGGCCAGCATTGTATTTAAATATTGTTCCAATGTCTAAAAATAATAATGGCACGTGGTTATCATTTAAGGTTAAAACAACATTCAACCAAGTTTATTGTAAAGCTTGTCTCAACATTGTTCGACCTTAAAACAAGCTTGGCTCAATGTCAAAACAATCCTCTCTGCTTACCTGGGGAACATCATTCATAAAGTTTTTATCTTGAAAATTTGTACTAAGTTTATCATTAAACATCTCAATCTCATCAACATCTAAAAACTAGATCTTTTGTATTCATTTCGAGTTTTAAAATTTCAATCAGTTTTTTTAATAAATACTTAAATTTTCTTAAGGGTTTTCACCTAAATGTTGATAAGCAATTATATTTATTTTATTATTTAAATATCGTTTTATATACTCAGTTTGCATTAATTGATTTTTTTTATTGATCAAAATTTTCATAAAATCGAGAATGAAGGTAATAATCAATTAAATTTATGTCAAAATTATGAACATTGGCATCCAATACATCACGGACACGGTGCAACAAATATTTATCGCTATATATATATATATATATATATATATATATATATATATATATATATATATATATATATATATATATATATATATATATATATATATATATATATATATATATATATATATATGTATATATATATATATATATATATATATATATATATATATATATATATATATATATATATATATATATATATATATATATGTATATATATATATATATATATATATATATATATATATATATATATATATATATATATATATATATATATATATATATATATGTATATATATATATATATATATATACATAAATCATCTCATCAGTAATAAAATAATTAACGTTATCTCAATTACCTCAACAAGTTGTAAGTACTATTAGTACTGTAAGTTGTGCAAACTTAAACTGAACATTGTTGTAGTTTTCAGAAAATGGATATCATTTAAGTCAAAATAATCAATTAGTCATGGATAAAAAAGAAAATAATAAAAAACTATAATAATAAGACTCTTATCAATAATATAAAACCCGTGATCTCTTTCAGGGTAGCGAAAATCTGAAATTCTACGTCCACGTCGTGCTACCTGGGTAACGCTAACAGAATCAGGTTGTTGTAGTTGAGAGGGGCAGAGTAAATACAGCTTATACTCAATAATTCTGCACCTTGGCGAGTCATTGGCGCCATAAAACCAATGCAACTCAAGCGTCTGTTTTC
>OY856186.1:169792307-169965553 GCA_963693315.1 Diogma glabrata
ACCCCTTTAATTTCCCAGGTAACACAATAGGTGGATTTTAGCTTAGATATAGGTTGATATTATCTGTACAAAATTTTAGTGAGCATTCTCATTTAACCTAAATTTATGTATAATAAAAGGTTAAATTTAACCTAAGTATCGTACTTTTTCCATAAAAATATTGGTTAAATTTTCATGTAATTTTTATGTAATATGCTGGCTAATATGTGATTAAGTTTAACTATAATTTAACCAAATTTTAAGTTAAATAAGTGCAAATGTTATGTTATATTTTAGCTAATTATTAGTTAAATTTAACTTGTTTGTTACACATGCAAACCACAAAATGTATGCTCCGAAATTCTCCCCTAATGATCACATAAGTTTACTTTATAGTATACTACAAACTATTATTATATTTTCAATAATTAATGTTTTTTATCGAATACCGAAAAGAAAATTGAAAATTAAAGTATTCAGTAAAAAAAAAAATAAATATTTAATTGTATTTTTAAGGGTTGTTCTCATTATTTTTTCCTATTTTTGTTTTATGTATAAACAAGATCGAACCTTTCTTTATACATGAACATTTAAATCCATTCAAAAATACGCTCCAAAGTATGCATAATAATGTTTATTTGAAGTCGGTTTAGAAATTGTCATAAAAACCTATTTTGTCCTTAAATGCATTAGTTTGGGAGATAGATAATATCGTATCCATAATTCCTAGCCATAAAATTATTTACCTGTTGTTTAAGTTAAATTTTGTCAGGTGTTTCATGAAATACCTTAAATTTATCCTAAATTTTTTCACGTATTTTATTTAATACATGTAAATTATCTAGCTATTAAGTGGAAAATTGATCATATAATTCTTATCTAGAATACATTTAATAGCTACAATATCTGACTTTGGCAGAGTAAATTCATGTATATTTCATGTAACAGCTGAATACAAAACTAAGCAAGTGCAAAATATATGTAATTTTACTGTACCAAAGTTAGATATTGTACATAGTTATTACATGTTTTTTTCATGAGAATTATATGTAATTGAACCATTCATTTTTCTTTAACCTTACTTTATTATCAGGCTGTCATTCTACCATAAAAAAGCTTAAAAATAATATTATAAGAAACAAAATTTTTTAAAACATGAATGAAAAAGCCTTATTCTTAACCTTATTTTGTTTACTGAGTTTTATTATTTTTTACCATATACGCATTTTGAAAGCTAAATTTTAAAGTAAGATACATTCCATATTTCCATTAGATACCGGTGGTTTAATAAAAACCCATTTTTAAAAATTAATCATCTAACTACAGAAAATTATAAATATAAAGCAAAATGAATGAATCTAATAAAACAATAAAACAATATCCTTCAGCCATAAATATAGTTTAGGTGATTTATTTATTATATGTTGTTCGGTGGTCTTTTAAATATTAGGTTAAATAAATTAGATTTTATGTTTCCTTCTTTATTGTTAATCAGGTTCAACAGTTCATTGTTCATCTAATGATAGATTTTCAATCCCAGCCTTGTTCAATAATTTCAGTGGTTGTGACAATGCTATTAATGAAATCTTGTTTTGCAAAGCCCATTGCCTCAGTTCGTTCAACAGATCTATTTTAGTTTGAGCGTTATGCTCATATTCCAGGTGTTCGCGCATCAATTCCTCAGCAATATCTGCTTCTGATAATAAAAATTCAGCATTTTCACCAACTTGGGATGTACAATCTGGCATATCATTGTCACACTCTACATTTTCATCACAAGTAACACTATCGGGGATGGTTTTTTCGATCATAGCATTTTCTGCTGGCAAATAATTTTCAAAAATGGCATTCAGGTGTTGTGGTGGTGGCCGATCCATTTCTTCATCCGTTGATACATTTGATGCATCAAATCTTGCTTCAAATTCGGCCACTCTCTTCCACCGCATTATGTGGTATCGACCGATTTTCAGAGGTATTTTTTACTATTTAAAACAACGTTAGTGAGAGAAATATATAATAAAGACTGTATTTTTTTTGTTAGACTGTTGGGTGTAACATTCGACCCACTGCTTAAATTCAACGCTCATGCACAAGAAATAAGCTCAAGATTGAAAAACAGGAATAACGCATTAAAAGCACTAGCGGGAAGTTCATGGGGCAAAGATAAAAACACGATCATAACAACATACAAAGCAATAGGAAGACCTATTTTAAATTATGCTGCACCCATATGGACTCCCCAAGCTGCCAATACTCACTGGAATAAGTTACAAACAACACAAAATGCTGCTTGCGAACCGCAACCGGATGTCACCTGATGGCTCACCGAGATCACTCGCACGAGGAAAATAACATATTGCCGGTCCGTGACCATAATGAAATGCTAACCAAACAATATCTATTGGCCTGTCACAGAGAGCAACATCCTTGCAATGACACCTTAACTACGATCGAACCACCTAGAGACATAAGGAAGACAGCAAGATGCTTTCTGTAAGATGTCAGAGATAGCCAGATTACTGGTAACATAGACGAATGTACATATAGAACTGGCCTAAAAACACTCCACACCAAAACGGTTGAAAATACAATAAAGAACTATATTCCAAATCGTGTTTTGAATGGAAAACCACCAAAAGTAGCTGCCGAAGAGGTCCAACTGCCCCGTAGCACCAGATCCATCCTAGCTCAACTAAGATCCGGTTGGTCACGCATTCTAAACAACTAAATGAGCAGAGTTGAACCTGAAATTATTAACAAGTGTCCCGCATGTGAGGACACGCCACACGATGTAGACCACCTATTTAATTGTCCTACAAATTTTACAAACTTGACGAAGGAAGATTTGTGGTACCGCTCAAGGGCAGTAGCAGAGTTCCTGAACCTGGACATGGAGCCGGAGGATTAGCACCAAACACGTCGTTACAACAACAACATAAAGACTGTATCCGAGCGATTTGTTCAATATACTGCGCACTAATAATAAATGTCATCGGAAAACGAGACTTGCTATAAATCTTTATGGATACTTATAAACACATATACTTATTATATGTATTATATGACAAAGACAGCAAAAATTTAGTTAACATTCGTTCACTAAACCAAATTAAATGCAATATTACATGTAAAACTCGACCTATTTAACTTAACAACTGTCTGAGAATTTTTTTTAAGCTTCCATGTTCCGTAGTTATGTTAATTTTAGGCTATTTAACTTATTTCATGAAATAACTGTTGCAATGTCAGCTAAATTACCGCTAGCTAAACAACAGGTAATAAGTTAAATACATGTATTTGATACACTTTTGTTGCTTAAATTTTCTCTTAATACATGAAATACATGTACTATCTGTATTACATGATTTTTTTTACTTAAATTTGTATACTTAATATGTTAAATTTGCCTATTAACTTATTTTTTTACACCAAAAACATATTAACTATAATTTATGACTAAAAATACATGTACACTAATTAGCTGAAACAATTATCTATTACCTTTTTCCACATGTTTAACTAAACTTTTACTTAAATTTAACCAAATCCCAAAATGGTTCACCTAAATTTCACTAAGTGTGCTGGCTGGGTTTGATTTTTGTTTTGTTTTGTAACGATTTAGAAATAGTAACTTGATCATACTTTATCTACA
This sequence comes from Diogma glabrata, assembly GCA_963693315.1. Lineage (NCBI taxonomy): Eukaryota > Metazoa > Arthropoda > Insecta > Diptera > Cylindrotomidae > Diogma > Diogma glabrata. The sequence continues at coordinate 169,795,939 of OY856186.1, forward strand.
TCATATTGTTTTGCACTCGTTTGGTATATTTGTTTAATTTATCTATATTTGTCCTATTTTGTTAAACGTCCTAATTTAAAAATACTTAGTTGTTGAACATTGCCATCTAGACTGGTTATTCGACTAATGTAGAGGGGAAACTTGGAGAAACAAATGGTATAAAAAAGTATAAAACACTAACGGTTTGTTTTTTTTCTGATTGAATTGTTTTGGTTGAGAAATTATTGATTAGGTTGATTATAGCAGTCAGTTGGCTGATATGTAAATTTTTTTTCTTAGGGCCAGTTGTACAATAGCAGTTTAGCTATAGCTTAGTAGAACTCGATAGGAGCTTAGGTTAGGCTACAAGTTAGGTTAGTTTCTTGAGCCGCACTTGATCAAACAAAAGTGGGCGCTCAACTTGAACCCTGGCTTAAGCTCATACTCGCGACTAAACCGCAATTGTTCAACGCGTAACTGAACAGAATATCAGGCTTAGCATAATTTCAGCTTAAACCTCGGCTGAACTGCAATTGTACAACCGGCCCTTAGTGAACTAACATTGTTTATTTTCGGGAGAATGTATCTAAAGTTCTGGATTAATAAAAACGATAGTTTGATTGTGCTATAGTGGTTTTTGTGGTGATATTGTGTATGGTTTATTATAGTTAGTTAGCGGTTTGCAATTTTGCAAGTTTTGGCCAATATTGATAAACCATCCAAAAACTTTGGAAAGTAACAGGAAATGTATGTTTAGTTAAAGAAAAGTGAAATGAGATATTGCAAAAAGAAAATGGATAATACTAATTTTGATAAACATTGGTAAAAATTTACCTTAAACATTTGTACATAACATGATATATGCTTTTTTCCAAGTAAGAGCAATCAGAAAGAAACCGCAAGATAAAAAAATTTAATTACTTTTTGTTCGATATATGTTCGACGGTGTATAACTGTGTGCCGACAACAAAATTTGAGAAGATTGTTGGTAGTTTAGTCAAAATAAAGCCAAGAAACCATAAACAAAAATGTACTAAGGAAATTATAAGGAAAGATTTTGTCTATTTTTGGGAGCTTTCCATTCATAAAATTTTAAATTAAACATAATCGTGTTGGAGTACGAAATTGAAGGACGAAACAACCTTTTTTTTTGGATTATACTCAACCGACCACCATAACTAATATTAATCGTGACTGATCTTATGTCAAATCGTTTTTTTGTTTGTTTGTTTTCCTTTATTTCTCTGAGAGAGAAACCGGTTTGTCTTCCCAAAGACGTGCGTAAATTTTTCATTGCGAGTTTCTTTTAAATCTATAAGAAAAAAACCTACCACAAAAAAATAATAGTTTCTCCCTCCCTGTGCCTATATAAAAAGAAATAAGAAAGATGACAGATTAATATTTGATTCTAACCAAACATATAAATTTTGATCTTTTATCTATTAAAAATAAACTAAACTATAATGAAAAGTTGGTCGCCAGCTAGTTTTTATAATATACTTTCAGGATGTATTTGATGTATCCGTTAGGTGTTACTATAAAAACCATGCGATAATTGTTTTTGGATTTTACAAATTGTTTTTTTATTATAATATATAAAAATGTTGTATTTATAATTTACACCAGTTTATAAAATTTAAGTTATCACAATGTATATATATAACTATATAAATTAAATTAACATTGAAGATATCACTGTTGATTCTATTTTTAATGTTACTTCGCGAAAGCCCGAACAGAAGTGAAAGTTAAACAACTTTTTGCCGCCAACCAAAAATTGTAAAGGAAAACCATTGAACTGAAAATTGATTTTCGAGGTTGGTTCGTTTTTCGAATTAATTAGTTAATTAATTAATTAATCGTAAGGCGCTGTGAGTTTTATCGATTGTAGAGATTAATTATTTAAATTTAAATATATTAACCTCTACAGTACCCCGCTCGTAGATGGAAGCCCCCGTTTAAGGTGTCTGTTCGAAATGAACAGCTTTGTGTGTTCGAGAAGCTGGTGAACGATCAGCTGAACACAGAATACCATACGCTGGCTTTAATCTGTCGATCGAGACAGATTGTTGTTTGCCTTTAATCTCGATGACGAACTGTTTACGGAGACGTCGTATGATTTTGAAAGGACCTTCATATGGGGTTTGTAAACCTGTGCGAATTCTATCAACCCTAACGAAAACGTAGTCGCAGTTCTCTAGCGACTTTGGAACAAATATGTCGTTTTGTTTGGTTTGTCGTGTAGGTGTTGGAATTAGATTGTGCATTGTATCTCGAAGTTGATCAATGACTGTATCATGAGTAGGCATCTGTGAAAGAGGATTTTCAACGAAGAACTCACCTGGCAGTTTTAGTGTTTGTCCGTAGACAAGTTCTGCGGGTGAGCACTTCAGATCTTCTTTTACTGTAGCTCGAATACCTAAAAGAATGATTGGTATTTCGGAGCTCCACTGAGTAGTGTTGCCTCTGGCCATAAGTGCAGCTTTAAGTTGTCGATGAAAACGTTCTACCATTCCGTTCGCTTGTGGATGGTAGGCCGTGGTACGTATCCGATGAGAGCCCAAAAGTTTCGTTAATTCAGAAAAAAGTTTAGACTCGAATTGTGTTCCCTGATCAGTTGTGATGTGCAGTGGAACACCGAATCGTGATACGTAATTATTGACAAATGTCGTGGCTATGGTAGCAGCAGACATGTCAGACATAGTATAAGCTTCTGGCCATCGAGTGAATCGATCAACGCAAGTTAAAATGTAAGAACATCCATTAGAAGGAGGAAGTGGTCCTACGATATCTATATGGATGTGTTCAAAACGAGATTGTGGAATTTCGAATTGTCCAGTTGGACTTTTTGTATGTCGTTGGACCTTAGAGCGTTGGCAAGATAAACAAGACTTTGTCCAGTGATTAATATCTTTATTAATACTGGGCCAAAAATATCTAGCTGTAATCAATTTACGAGTACCGTTGACACCAGGATGTGACAAGTTGTGTAAAGTGTTAAATACAGTTTTGCGTAAAGGTTCTGCGATGTATGGGCGATTGTTACCCGTTGATGTTTCACAGACTATTTCAAAACCTGGAAGTTTAAAAAGCTCTAGTTTCAACGATGAACTAGCGTGACATACGGAACCAGAAAGTAAATTCTGAAGTTCTAAGTCTGCTTTTTGTGCAGCTATGATAGCATCGTAGTTGAAGTGAGTCTCAACTGATGCAATTTCGTTGTCGGATGCACGAGATAATGCATCAGCGACAGTGTTATCTTTACCTTGCACATGTTGGATGTCGGTAGTAAATTGACTTATGAAATCCAAGTGGCGAGATTGCCTTGGGTTTCGTTCGGTTTTAGAATGTATTGCACGAGTGAGAGGCTTGTGGTCGGTGTATATTGTGAATTCACGACCTTCGACAAAATACCTGAAGTGTTTTATAGCTAGGTAAATTGCGAGTAGCTCTCGATCGAATGCAGAGTATTTGGTTTCAGCGTCTGAAAGCTTCTTTGAGAAAAATCCCAGTGGTTCCCAACAATCATTATTACGTTGTTGTAACACTGCTCCGACAGCAATGTTTGATGCATCCGTAGTGATACTGTATGCAGAATCGTTACGTGGATGAACTAATAACGTGATATTGCCCAATTCGGTTTTTAACTTGGTGAATGCTAGTTGACATTCGTTTGGCCAAGTGAAATTTTTCGGAGTCTTGGGCTTTTTTAGTAAAGCGGCCAAGTGTGTATGAATTGGGGCAAGTGTTTCAGCTAGTTTCGGTATGAATCTATGATAATAATTTATCATACCGACGAATTGCTGAATTCGTTTGATTGATGTTGGTGCTGGGAATTCCGTAATGGCATTAATTCGTTCTTGAGAAGGCAGAATACCATTAGGAGTTATCGTGTGGCTGAGGAATTCAAGAGTGTTTACTCCAAAAACGCATTTTGAACTCTTTATGTGAACACCAAACTCGCTTAGTTTCTGGAAGAGTTGTTCCAGATGAAGTTTGTGTTGTTCCTCATTTATCGATGCCACTAAGATATCGTCGATGTAGACGAAAACAAAGTCTAAATCTCGAACGATTTCATTAATGAAACGCTGAAACGTTTGTGCAGCATTACGTAAGCCAAATGGCATTCGGGTGAATTCGAAGAGGCCAAATGGAGTGGTAATTGCAGTTTTGTGTATATCTTCATTCGCGACAGGAATGAGATGATATGCTCTAACAAGGTCAATCTTGGAGAAAATTTTGCAACCATACAAATTCATCGAAAAATTTTGTATGTGTGGTATCGGATAGCGATCAGGAATCGTGACCGCGTTCAATCTGCGATAATCTCCACATGGTCTCCAGTCGAGATCTTTCTTTCGAACCATGTGAAGCGGACAAGATACAGAAGAAGATGAAATGCGACAAATTCCTAGTTCAACCATGTGTTGAAATTCAGTGAACGCAGCTTTTTGGCGAATAGGATCTAGTCTGCGTGGTCTTGATACAGGCAAGTGACCAGTGGTAACAATATGGTGTACCACGTTATGTTTGACCGGTAAATTGTAGTTCGGCTCTGCTGTTAGGGAAGGAAACTTCTTTAGTAGCAGGCCGTAATCGTTGTCGATCGTATAATGGATGGGTGTTGGCGTGTCAACACTAGCCATTGTGGCATGGATTGACAGCTGGGTAGCTGAATCAATCAGCCGTTTTCGTTTGAGATCAACAAGTAGGCCAAATTTACTGAGAAAATCAGCGCCAATGATTGGACGATTCACTTGCGCTAGTACGAAAGCGTGTGTGAATGTTCGTTTAAGACCGATATCTACCTGAAGGAGCTTTGTTCCGTAGGTATTGATTATCGTGCCGTTGGATGCTGATAAGACTAGATCTATTGGTTTTGCATAAGAGATGGTTGTTAAACTCAGATTAAATGGAAGCACCGATAGGTCTGCTCCAGTGTCTACTAAAAAGGTCTGATGATTCAATTTGTCGTATATGAATCGGCGGCTGGAATATTTATTTTCGATCACAGCCGCTTCGACCTCGGGCTTTAGATGTTTTTTTGATTGTCGATGTCATGTGTTACATCCAAACCTTTAGATGTAGACTGACCGTATGAGCATGGAGCTCTGCATTTGCGTGCTATTGCTCCGAATGCTCGATGGTAATAACACATCCCTTTTCTATCTCCTGAAGACCCTCGAGAAACTGACCTTGGTCGGAATGGAGATGGTGATCTATTACGAAATCTGAAACTATTAGGTTGGAACCTGTTTCGTGATGTACTGCGACCTCTCTGCGCCAGTCGTCCAAACTGTGCTTCCAACCTTGTAAGGCGTTCTTCCATCGTTCCTGTCTTTGGAGTGTTCGTGGGACTGATTCGGTATCTTGGCCTATGTTGGTGATGGACTTCTTGAACTTGTTGTTGGTTCCCTGACATCGCATCGTACATCTTGTCCGCCATTCTTGCCATCTTATCTATGGGAGTCGACTCTAACGCAGCAAGAGGTATTCTAATTATTTCAGGTAAATGCCGTACCCACAAAGAACGAATGATATTCTCACTAAAATTGGTTCCGGCCAGATGTTTAATGTGACGCAGTTTCTCCGAAGGGTTCTTATCACCAATACCTTGAGCTGACAGCAGTGCCTCTAGTTTTTTTTTCGTCAGATGGGGCCAGACGTTCCAACAATGTTTGTTTTAACGCTTCGTATTTGTTGGTTTCAGGTAAGTTGTCGATTACATCCGAAACCAACTCGCAAATATCAGGGGTGAGCGCATGCAGCAAGTGCAGGTAGCGTTGCTCATCTTGAGTTATACCCTGGAATGCGAACGTCTGCTCCGAGACACGGAACCAAATCTGTGGTCGTTGTGTCCACAGTGGTTGTAATTTTACGTCCGTTCTCATGGACGAGGCAGCATGCTGCAAAGGTGCATCAGTTTTGATACCTTGAGCAGTGTCCATGGTGTTATCGTTTTCCATTTTTGGTTGTCGTACGAGTATATGTTATATAATAAAGACAAACGCGAAAAAGTGAACCGTAAAATAAGTAAATAGTAAACGAGTAAATATAAGTATATGTAATAAAAAAAACAAAATTCCAATTATTCAATGCAATCGCTAAAGATTATTTATGCCAAAAGGTAAGAAATAAAAAAAAAAATAATAAATATATCGGCGATTGTAAATATCATACAGTGATACGTCAACGGCACAAGAATATTAAATTGTTGGATTTCAATTTCGCAAAATTTCAATATACAAATGTAAATTAATGTAATTATATATGGGAAAAATATATGAAATATATGAAAGAATAATAATATTATATGTATAATATGTATACTTGGTCACTCAAACCTGTTTTGTGCGGTATATATTAAACGCATAAACGCATAAACGAAATTGCAAAAATCGCATACAAAAAAAAATCGCGTAAAAGAAAACGCATAAAAACAGGCTTCAGTGTATATCAAAATTTTTAAGAAAAAAAAATAGTAAAGTAAAGTTTTAATTAAAGCAAATTTTACGTTAATTCAAATAAAAAACTGTAATTTAAATTCAGAATCAAAATGTAATCTAAAGTTAATAAATAACTCAAAATAACTCAAATATTTATCTGTGAATGTCGTTGATCCTGATGGTATATCCTCTGTTACGTTGATTACTTGTTGTTGTTGTTTATTTAATATTTTTTATTGAATGTGTGAATTTTATTAAAGTTGATATATTTTTTTGACAATAAAAATGATTTCAGTAAAAATTAAATTATTCCAGTAAATTGATCATTATAGATGATTTATGTTACAGCTGATTTTAATGGTAATAATAATACGTAATAATTCCGTTAGTGTAATTGTTTTATTTAAAATGTTGAAAATTTTTATTGATTGTTGTTCAATGCAAACCCGAAATGTCTTGATGACGTGGTGTATTTATTTTTAACAATAATGTTGATATACTCTCATATGGTTAATTTTTTATTCTGACGATATTTTCGTTAATATAGCGACTATTTGTTTGTGAGCGTGGCGGCACTCCCAGTGTTGATAATTTGAGCACCAAAAAAAATGAAACGTTTTAAAACAATCAAGAATTCGATTATATGAAAATCTGGTTAGATTAGGTACATACCTTTAAACCTGGCACTATGAGTACCAGGTTTTCCAAAAAACAGAGCGTGTAATTTATTTGTCTGTAAAAACCGATATCGAAGGTCACCAAATGATGTATCCGTTAGGTGTTACTATAAAAACCATGCGATAATTGTTTTTGGATTTTACAAATTGTTTTTTTATTATAATATATAAAAATGTTGTATTTATAATTTACACCAGTTTATAAAATTTAAGTTATCACAATGTATATATATAACTATATAAATTAAATTAACATTGAAGATATCACTGTTGATTCTATTTTTAATGTTACTTCGCGAAAGCCCGAACAGAAGTGAAAGTTAAACAACTTTTTGCCGCCAACCAAAAATTGTAAAGGAAAACCATTGAACTGAAAATTGATTTTCGAGGTTGGTTCGTTTTTCTAATTAATTAGTTAATTAATTAATTAATCGTAAGGCGCTGTGAGTTTTATCGATTGTAGAGATTAATTATTTAAATTTAAATATATTAACCTCTACATATTACTCTCTCTCTCTCTCTGGCGTTCACATCCCATGAAGGCCGTCTGTGGCACCAGCTTCCATTCATCTCGTTCCATGAACAGTTGACCCCAGTTTCGACATCCTATATCACGAAGGTCTTGGATGATGTCATCACGCCAGCGTTGTCCTCTTCGACGAACACCAGCTGGTTGTTGTTGGGACGCATTTTTATCATTCTTTCCAATGGAGCCCTTTCTACATGACCAAACCATCTAATGCGGTTGGATTTATTGAATCCGATTACATCGCAGCCTCCAAAAAGCTGTCTGATTTCATGATTCATTCGGATTCTATACTGATTTTCAGCAACTTTACATGGACCATAAATTGTTCGTATGACTTTCCTCTCGAATGTTGATAGAATTCTACAATCGGAGGAAGTCAGTGTCCAGCTTTCACTTCCAAATGTAAGCACAGGTCGAATTAATGCTTTGTAAAGTGTGAGTTTACACGACCGCGAAAGATGTTTTGATCGCAGAAGTTTTGAGTATGTGTAGAAAACTCTGTATGCGGCAGAGACACGGGCTTTAATATCTGCCTGCATGTCATTTGACGATGTTATTACAGACCCGAGGTATTTGAAGTTTCCCACGCGTTCCACTTCATAGTCGCCAGTATCCAGATTTTCGGGAGGTATGTTCTTAGATATTGTTAACACTTTAGTTTTGCCGGTGTTGATGCATAATCCAAGCCGTTTAGCATTTCTTTCAAGCTGAGAGAGACTATCCTTAATATCGCTTGTTCTACGTCCGAGAAGCACAATATCATCTGCGTAGCCAAGAACTTGACTAGATTTGTTATATGCAGTTTTGTGTCTCAATTCGGCTTTTTCTTATCGCGTACTCCAGCGCCAAATTAAATAGTACGGGCGCGAGTGCATCACGGTAGAGAACAAAATCCTGATTCAAACAGTATAAAAAACGTATTTTGTAAAAAATGTGACTTGGTGTAGTTTACCTCCCACCTACAGAAATGTAGATGGCAAAAGATTAAGGTTAGAAAAAAGTTAAAATTTTATTCCAAAGATTTAATTCAAATAATTCAATGTGTCACGAACAATTAGGTGAGCGTAAATATATTTGTTTATTGGATGTCACAATTGTCAATTACTTACTCCGAAACCACCGTACTCGTCATACAAATTAGGTACACTGGTTCATTGCTATTGGTTTAGCGTCCTATTTCATGTAGACTTATAATCATTTATCAATCCAGAAATTTTTCTGTTCTGAAGAGGGTCGTATTGCAATTTGCAAATTTATTTTTTCTATTTTGCGTCTAAAATAAAGTCATTTCGATACCCAAATGCGTATCGAAATGGTCTTCATTACGATACGCAAAGTTTTGTCTTTCAAGGTTGGTCACATTGGTCATACAAACGTCAGTGAACATTAAAACGAATAATTATGTAAATAAAATTAATAAGAATATCTAGATTAGTGTTAAATATTTTAATTAATTAAAATAATTGGTAATAATAACAAAATTTCAAATTGACTATTTTTTAATAAAATACACGTTTTCTAAAATTTCAAGACAAAAACTGCAGAATAGAAAAAAAAGTATAAAAAACTCGTTTCATAAGACGTTTTGTAGCACTTATCCTTTAGAAAACTCCCCACTGCGCGGGTCGTTTTCTAAACATTTTGCGTGCGATAAAATCGTGGATTATGAAACTAGTTTCTTAATATACTATTATCGATTGTCTGCAATACTTTACTACATTGATGCATACGCCGGCCGGTTAAAGAATACCACCATTTTTAGTGAATATTTTCGTTTAATGGGTTTTATCGCTTTAGGGTCATCGTCTTATTTCGACATTCCTTCCCACAACTTAAAACAAAAATTGGAAAAAATAATAATAAGACTAATTTCATTTGTAAATTCAGACTTATATATTATTATTAAAACAGTCAAATCACAACATTTGTTAACATATTTGCATATATTTTATAGATCCCTTGCAATAACAATAACAGTTTTGAAAGTAATGGAGAAGCATATTTCACTCAATATGTAAAACACTATCCACGACTACTAAAGAATATATACTTTCCATGCGTATATCTTTCATTGTAATTGTATTCATTCCTTTTTATATATAAAATTCTTCTTTATTTATTTCATTACACCTTATTTATTAAAAATTCCCCTAACAAATTAAAAACTTGATTTTTTTTTTTTTTTTTTATTCTAAGTTAGGCATGTTTAGTGTTAATCATAATAAATTATTAATTAACGTCTCTGAATATCCGAAGATACCATGCCAACTAGGAAGTGTGGTTAAGTTTGAATAAATTAAGTTTCTTTTAGAAATTTATGGACGCTAACTTTAAAACTTTGAGGATTAAAGCTATCAAGAAAAACCCATGAAGGTAAGGCGTTCCAGAGATGAGAGACTCTGTTGAAAAAATCACGCTGAAAGGCAACAGTTCTGCACCCTTTTATATGAACCGTAAAAGGATGGGCTATAAAATTTGCTCTGGTTTTACGCAATGGGATTGCTAGTTCAGGTAAAATTGATTTAATCTCTTCAGAAGTTCGTTCATCCATAATGTATTTGTAGAAAATTGTCAAATCCGCAACATTTCGTCTGTACTGTAAAGAATCAAGCTCATCAGTAAGAGTTGAGTTGCCAATCAGTTTAACAGCTCTGCGCTGAACAGAATCAAGGCACTTCAAACTACTATAATAAGCTCCACGCCATATGTGAGAACAGTCCTCCATGCAGGGACGTATAAATGATTTGTAAATTAAAAGAAGCTGTTCGCTATTAAAAAACTTACGACATCGTCCCAAAAAGCCCAATTTTTGAACAGCGTTCTTAGCTAGGTTAAAAATATGAGAATTCCATTTCAAATTATTTTCAACTTCTACTCCTAAAAGCCTAACAGATCCTTTGTCTACAAGATCTTTAGAGTCGAACTTCAATGGAAACGGATTAGGTGTGGATAATCTAGAAAAATAGCAAGCCTGTGTTTTGCTCGTATTGAATTCAACACTATTAGCGAGCCCCCAATCCAAAATAGTTTTAAGGTCATGGTTTAAAGAATCTATTAAATTTGATCTACAGTTGTTAAGCGCTAACTGTGAATATAATTTAGGGTTCTCATGAGACGCATGAAGAGTGCTATCATCAGCAAAACTATGGATAGGACTAATCGTTGAATCCAACAAATCATTAATATAAATAAGAAAAAGAGTTGGTGACAAAGCAGAACCCTAAGGAACTCCTGCATTAGTTGAAAAGACATCCGATGAAATGCCATCAACATTGACCCGAAATTTCCGCTCGGAAATAAAACTTTGTATCCAAGATATAAGTTGCTCATCCAAACCATTACATCTTAATTTGCAAATAAGATTGTTGTGCCAAACTTTATCAAATGCTTTGGATATATCAAGAGCAATACCGAAAGTCTCACCATGATTTTCAAGCGATTTGTTCCATATATGAGTGACAAAGGAAAGGAAATCTCCCGTCGCTCTTCCTTTTCGAAACCCGTATTGTCTTTCATTAAGTAGTTTGGAAGACTCTAAGAAGCTCATTATATTAAAATTAATATATTTTTCAAAAATTTTTGAAACAACCGATAAAATTGAAATGGGTCTGTAATTTGTTGGATCAGTCTTACTACCCTCTTTTGGAACTGGTTGTACGCTTGCAATTTTCCATATTTCAGGAAAAACTCCTTTCTTATATGACAAATAAAAGATTTTAGTGAGGATTGGTGCTAACTCCCTAGCAAAGATTTTCAGAATAATTGGGGGAATACGATCTGGTCCAGATGCCTTGTTAGTATTAATATGTAAAAGCATTTTCCGAACAATGTTTTTACGAAAAATTATGGGCATCATGTTGTGCGAAACTCTAGGAATTGACTTAGGTAAGAAATTGGGTTCTTTTAGTGTAGAATTTCTAGAGAAATAAATTCCCAGAAGGTTAGCTTTTTCTTTTGAGTCTATTACCGGCACATCTCCATCAATTAGGGGAGGTAGAGAAGACTTACAAAAATTACCATGGACATCCATAAAGCGGTTAATTATAGAAATTTCGTGAACCAGTTGAATGTTCAGCAAACTTAGACGCTTTTTTACTATTAAAAAGATTTTTTTCTGCATCTATTAGTTTTCTACATATATTTCTCTCAATTCGGTACTGTTTAAGGTTTTCATCAGTTTTGTTTTGATTAAACTTTTGAAATGCCCTTTTCTTAATTTTAATTGCCGTTTTGCATTTTTTGGAAAACCATAGATCAGTCTTAGGAACGGTTAATCTATTGGGAATAAATTTTCGCATACCCTCAAGAATAGCCTCCGAAAAATTTAACGCAGCTATGTTAGGGTCTTGACCGGTAAGACAATTACGTTTCCAGGAAAATTGTTTAAAAAAATCTCTAAGACCCTGTCAATTCGCAGCTTTATAGTCCCAAACAAAACGAGGATTTGCTTTAAATTGTTTTGGAATTTTTAAATTTAACTGTGTAGAGATCATATTATGATCTGAACCACCTAAAGGTTCTGATACTTTAAATTGTACCAGGTAAGGATCATTTGTTAAAAACAAATCAAGTAAGTTACTATTTTGTCCCGGAATATCAGGTACTCTGGTAGGCTGATCTATAATCTGTGTGTAATTATGGTAAAGAGCAAATAGCTCAGCCTGTTTACCTAGCTCATCAGTAGTGGAACTGTGTATGAGCCATTCTTTATTGTGGACATTGAAGTCACCAAGAACTACAAATTTGGCATTAGGATACTCAGACAGCCTATCTATTTTTTCAGATAGGTCATGAAAAAGGTTGATGTTCTCAGGTGAATTAGGGGAGCGATACAGACCAAATACAAACAACGTTTGATTTGAGCAGCAAATCTTAAGGGAAACCATATTGTAGTATTTTGAATTTAATTCAAAATTTTTAATTCTTACGTATGGAATGGTGTTTCTAATATACACACAAACACCATGCTTAAAATAAAAAGAAGATTCTAGTTCATATTGAGGACAAAGGTATTTATTACGATCAAGAGTAACAGCTCGGTCACTAATAATCGTTTCAGTTAGGAATAGAATACCCGGTTTTGTTCTCTCAAGATAAAGATGGACCGAATGAAGATTAACATTCAATCCTCTTATGTTGGCAAAATTTATTGATAATTTTGCCATTATAAATAAGCAATTTATTTGAACCTTAAAATAAATATCAACCAAATCACCACAAAACAACCAAATCGATAATATCTAAATTGGCAATTCTAACAGCTGGATAACTTGATACTATGTCTAAGTTTACTGTCAAAATTGCCAATCCAAATAATGGAAAATTTAAAAGTTGTTATAACATATAAAAATTCGGAAAACCCAGATGTAAACACAGAAAAACGAAACCTGATTTAAAGAAGACAAAACTGTTTTAATAGTAAAGTTTGCTTGCAACAAACAAACAAACTTTAAATCAACAACAAATATTAATTAATCAATATTAAATTAACCAATTAACACTTGCTGCTGAAACAAAAATAGAAATATTATTAATAACTAACAAAATTTCGATTTGTTGGTATAGTAATATAAACCAGTTAAAACAAGAACAATACATATATAAAATCTAAAATAAACAAACATGTTTTGTTTTGTTTTTCATTTCATTCAATATGGCAATATAAACTTTTACAGGAAAACTTAAATGAAATTATTTGAAATATTAGTAGTCGTGGATAAAATAGTATCTTGTATTCGCTTAGGATGAAGGCGATTCTTCACTCGGAAACTTCACCCTCGTGAAGAATTTTGCCTTCATTCTAAGCTCATACAAGAATCTACTATTAAACCTGTAGCTTTGATATTGTTCATAATATTTTTCTTCGGTACTAAGGTTCTAATGCAAATTCTTGGTTCATTAATGTTTCTAAGAAGAGGAAAAGAAACGTCAATTTCAAATTTTTGGAACATGTGAGGGTATAGTTTTGCCAATGCAAGCAGGTTTGTTTAATTATATATACGCAATGCTTATATGTATCGTATTGGTGCTAATGCATAGAAATATGTACATGTTTTATATAATTACAAACCATAAGAACATATTTGTTGTAAATTAGAAATATGTATTTGTTAAAAAATAATTTAACACAATTTTCATATAAATGTGCATATTTGTTTGTCACATTATACATTAACTATTCATTTTAATGATAATTCCGAAAAGTGAAAAAAAAATTGATCAAAGATAACTAAGCGAATAATGTTTTATTATTATAGAAAATGATTGATTTAGTAATTTCGTCTTTATTACCGTACAGCATAAGGTTGATTTACAAATTTCGTCTTTATTACCCTACAGCATAAAGGGTGAAATATAAGTTCAAAAAGCGTGACGCGGTTTCTCGACTAACACCCCATCAAAATGTTTACAACGAGCGTAAAGAAGTATAACTTCAAAAACAGTATTTGTTTTTTTCCTTCGTCAATACTAACAACACATCAAAATTTCAGATTTCTTAAAAATAGTCGATTTTTTTCGATGTAGGTTTTCAAAAAAATAGCCCGATAATAATAATTTCAATAATTTTTGTTTACGAAAAACCTGCTAAAAATAAGTTCTATATCAAAAATTGAATTTGATTAGAAAAACCTGTTAAGTCACAAAAGTGGTTATAAAAAAGTAAATACTGAATTAAATAACCTTTCTTTTATTTTATATTGTAGGAATACAAATAAATGTTCAGAAATGTAAAAAAAAAATATGTACAGTAATCCCTCTCATTGCGCGAACTTTTATAGCGTGGTTTCGCAGTTGCGCGGTTAAGTATTTATTCCAAAAATTCAGACTGCGCGATTTTATTTCGCATTGCGCGTTTTTCCGATATTGTCCATAAACTACAAATTTATCCAATTTGTATTGAAATCACATATTTTTCTTAAAGCAATTATTAGAAAGAGATAAATTTATGTTTCAAATTAGAATTTTAAATAGACTAATGTATATTTTCATCTCTATTTCGTTGTTTGTTTAATGTATTTGCAAAATGGGAAAAATAGAATGCCAATGAATGAAACTAAATGTTTTGTCTTTCGGTTTGGTTCGGTTTTTTACATATTATGTGAAAATATAACGGTATCATTAAATCCTTTGTTTTAGTTTAGATGCAATTAAGACATTAAAGTAAATGAGGTTACATTTTAAAATAGTTTTCTAAATAACGAAATACGCATTCAATTTTAATAATGAAAGTAAAATCAAAAAAAGTGTTCAGTTTAGAAACTAAATTGAAAATTATTAATGAACTAGAAAAATGTGAAAAAGTAGCAGTTTTAAGTAAGCGATACATGGTAAATGAATCTAGTATACGTCGAATAAGGCAAAATGCTGACAAAATTAAACGTTCGATTATTCAATCAACATCGTTGTCGTCTAAAATAGTGACAAAAAGTAGAAACGAACTTATTGAAAAAACAGAGAAAATTTTATCCTATTGGATTGAGGATCAAAATCAAAAAAGAATACCACTTAGCTCAGAAATAATTTGCAATAAGGCGTTAAATATATATGGCTATTTAAAAAAAGATCTACCGTGTTCATCAAATTACAAAGATTTTAAGGCAAGTAAGGGTTGGTTCGAGAAGTTCAAAGTTCGTCAGAAACTCTGTAATAGAAAGCTATCGGGAGAAGCAGCTAGCGCGGATGTATATTTCCAGAAACTCTAAAACGCATTATTGAGAAGGAAGGTTACACCCCTTGTCAAATATTTAATGCAGATGAGACTGGACTATTATGGAAACGAATGCCAAGTCGTACATACATTTCAAAAGAGGAAAAGAACACTCCAGGATTTAAAGCTGCAAAAGACCGATTAACACTTCTGCTTTGTGGTAATGCTGCGGGAAATTTTAAGTGTAAACCACTTCTTTTATACCATTCCGAAAACCCTCGAGCTCTTAAGAGTATCAATAAATCTAAATTACCAGTGCATTGGCGATCAAATCGTAAAGCTTGGATGACCGCAAATTTGTTTGAGGAATGGTTTCTTAAATGTTTTTGTGTTGAAGCAAAAAGATACTGCCGCCAAAAAAATGTCGCTTTCAAAGTTTTATTAATAATAGACAATGCACCTTCTCATCCTTCTTATTTATCAGAATTAAATTCAAATGTTAAAGTGGTTTTTTTACCTCCCAATACAACATCGTTGCTTCAGCCGATGGATCAACGGATAATTGCAAACTTCAAACTTCACTATTTAAAAAGAACATTCACTCAGCTCATAGAGGCTACGGACAAAACAGAAGGATTAACAATTAAAGAATTTTGGAAAAACTACAATATCTACGATGCAATAAACAATATCAAAATTTCATGGGATTGTGTTACTTGCGATGTGCTAAAATCGGCGTGGAGAACAGTTTTGTTGGATTCAACTGATCAACAAAGTGAAGATGCTCCAAACAGAAGAGAAATCGAGGCTATAATAAATATTGGTGGTAGTATAGGAGGAGAAGGATTCGAAAACTTAAGTGATATAGATGTGCTTGAAATTGTTGATGCTCATAATGAAGAACTAAGCATCGAAGAAATGCTGAAGCTAGTCGAAAATGATCCTACAGAAGACAATTCTCCTGAATCTGAAACTCAAGAAGTGCAGGAGAAGACGTTAACATCAAAAATATTAGTAGAATTTACTAAAAAGGGCAATCAATTAAGAGAAGACGCACGTAATATGGATCCAAACTCAGAACGGAGTATTATTTTTTCTAGAAACATAACTCAGGCAATGGCCCCTTACGAGGAACTTTTAAAAATCAAACAAAGTGAAGCAAAACAAACTAAATTAACGGTTTTCCTTAAGAAACCATCTTACGTATCTGAGGTTGACGCAGATTCAACAGATCCTGAAGTGATGGAAATATCTGATTAACAGCATCCTCCAATTAATTAATTTATACATTGTAATGTTGCAATTTTTTTTTCAATTTTTATTTTATCAATTTGCTTTGAAATTTAATACGAGAAGAAAATTTGTATGAACTAAAAATTAAACCCTAAGTCTATTGAAATAAACTAAATTTTTTATGTTTAATTCTATGTTTTTGATTTGCATGAAATAATTGAAAGTAGTTGTCTGAATCATCTGTTGTAATTTGCTGTTTAAACCCCATTTTTCAAGTTCAATTTCGAAGTGCGCGAATTTAAACTGCGCGGTGATTTTTGGGAACGAGACATTCGCGCAATGCGAGGGATGCCTGTATATTCAATTTTTTAAAAAATGTTTTTTGTCTCTCGTGATAATTTAATTTGTTGGCTGTTAGCAAGTTTACACTCTAAGTTGACGAATAGTAGATTCGCGCGATACCAGTTTTGTAACAAATGCACAAAATTTATTAAATATCTATTTCGTTGTTAATTATATATATATTTATTTTTAATAAAATGTGTTGTACGTATGCATTACAATATGTGTCACAACATCACATCAAAAAACCCTTTAAGATCAAGGTCCCACAACAACATGCGTTCTAAGGATGTTAACGAGCGCAAATCTTTTTTTTTATATATTTTAATAAATAATGGATAACTAAATAATAAATACATATAAAATATGAGATAGGTCAATATTTCATGATAGGATAGAGAAAATAAGTGATAAAAAGCAAATTTGATTTAAAAATTTGCAGAAACGATACTTAAATGTTGTTGCCAATATTCCAACTACTGGCATAATCCTTGATTATGTGATACACTTTCTTCCTCGATTATTAAAGCCCAGATATAGACTTATATGATGGCTCGTTTCATTGAACAAGTAACAGCGTACTAATATCAAGGAATATGCCATACCTAAGATTGAGGGTGCTACCGTTGACTGAATACTGTTCATCCACCAGCACCTCTAAGATATCACCTTGGCTATTGATATCTCTCTACTATTGCCAGTGGTATGTGTTATTTCCCGTTAACTCATATTCCAATAGCAGGGACTAGAGTACGCGGGGTTGTCACACCCGTGGATCAAAAATTAAACTGAATTAAAACTGATCCCTCCATACAAAAAAAAGAAGAAAAAAAAGAAGAAATTATATTTTTAATACTTAACTGACTAATAAATTATAACATTAGTAAAAATTATTCACAATATATGACCACTGATTCGCTTTCATTCCTATTCAAAGAAAGAAAGAATTCAATACCAAGAAATCCGTATAGCTTCTGCCCGCATATTGGAACCGACCTATGTGTCTGCTTCTTAAAATAAACATATATGTATAATTATAATGTAAATAACATATAAAAATTTCAGCTTTGCGGAAATAACTTAAATTTTCATAAAATTTTCGAACTTTGAAATTTAAAAAAAAAAAATATTGCGACGCTGATGCATAGGCTGACTTCACCACAGCTCTGGAAACATAGTGTTCTGGATATATAATGAGCTAATATCCATAAAATACTTTAATTAAAAGCTAACCAATATTATGGACTTCGCAGTTCTAATAATAAAAATATTAAAGCAGGCAGTAGTATCCCAACAAACATAAATTCTGTTGTACGAGAAAAAGTAAAAAAAATTTTATCGGAAGTGACAAAGCGGAAGTTAGGATGCAGAACTGTTGTAAACCGTACTAAATGTGTATGTACCAAATTTCATCCAACTCGATTATCAGGTACAGAAGTTATTGAGCTTCCAAAATAACAGGTGCTTGGAGGACCCCCTACCACTTTGTTCACTATCGCTAAAAAAACTAATCAGTTCCTTGCCATACAATGTTGCATCTTTTTGCAAAGTGTAATCAAAATTATTTAATGAACGAATGTTGTATGCTTCCAACAAACATTGAAACAATAAACAGGTGTTCGGGAGGACCCCACCACTTATCCCAATATTGTCCAAAAACTAGTCAATTCTTTGTCAATAAAGTCTTTATATTTTTTCAAAGTGCCATTAAAATTGATTAATGAATGAAATCTGTATGCTCCCAACAAACTTAAAAAACAAAGTGTGAAAAGTCAGCATTTGTATGGTAGATCCCAGTTTGATCAATGTGTCCCAAAAGATGATAATTATCTTCTTACACTAATTGAAACCTTTCCATAAGTTTTATCATAATCACTTCATTATTGTAGGCTGTAGTGTGCATAAAGACACTGAAAAAACTTCAAAAAAGTACAAAACATTTTTTTTTACCGGAAGTAAAAAACCGGAAGTTGGGATGCAGAACTATTGTAAACTGTACTACATACTCATGTACCAAGTTTCATCCAATTCGCTTATCAGGTACAGAAGCTATAGATCTTTCAAAAAAACAGGTGCTCCAGGGACCCCCCACCACTTTGTTCATTATCGCTCAAAAACTAATCAGTTCTTTGCCATACATGTTTGCATCTTTTTCCAAAGTTTCATCAAAATTCGATAACGAACGAATGCTGTGTACTCCCAACAACATTGAAAAAAGTGTGACACATTAAACAGGTGTTCGGGAGGACCCCCACCACTTATTCCAATATTGTCCAAAAACTAATCAGTTCTTTGTTACTTAAGTTTCCATCTTTTTGTAAAGTGTCATTAAAATAAGTTAATGAATGAAGTCTGTATGCTCCCAACAAACTTAAAAAACAAAGTGTGAAAAGTCAGCATTTGTATGGTAGACCCCCCACCACTTTGATCAATGTGTTCCAAAACATGATAATTATCTTTTCACACTTAGTGGAACCCTATTCCATAAGTTTCATCATAATCACTTCATTATTGTAGGCTGTAGTGTGCATAAACACACTGAAAAAACTTCAAAAAAGTACAAAAAAAATTTTTTTACCGGAAGTGAAAAACCGGAAGTTGGGATGCAGAACTATTGTAAACCGTACTACATACTCATGTACCAAGTTTCATCCAATTCGCTTATCAGGTACAGAAGTTAAAGAGCTTTCAAAAAAACAGGTGCTCCAGGGACCCCCCACCACTTTGTTCACTATCGCTCAAAAACTAATCAGTTCTTTGCCATACATGTTTGCATCTTTTTCCAAAGTGTCATCAAAATTCGTTCACGAACAAAGGCTGTGTGCTCCCAACAAACATTGAAAAAAGTGTGACACATTAAACAGGTGCTCGGGAGGACCCCCACCACTTATTCCAATATTATCCAAAAACTAATCAGTTCTTTGTTACTTAAGTTTCCATCTTTTTGTAAAGTGTCATTAAAATAAATTAATGAATGAAGTCTGTATGCTCCCAACAAACTTAAAAAACAAAGTGTGAAAAGTCAGCATTTGTATGGTAGAACCCCCACCACTTTGATCAATGTGTTCCAAAACATGATAATTATCTTTTCACACTAATTGGAACCCTATTCCATAAGTTTCATCATAATCACTTCATTATTGTAGGCTGTAGTGTGCATAAAGACACTGAAAAAACTTCAAAAAAGTACAAAACATTTTTTTTTACCGGAAGTGAAAAACCGGAAGTTGGGATGCAGAACTATTGTAAACCGTACTACATACTCATGTACCAAGTTTCATCCAATTCGCTTATCAGGTACAGAAGTTAAAGAGCTTTCAAAAAAACAGGTGCTCCAGGGACCCCCCATCACTTTGTTCACTATCGCTCAAAAACTAATCAGTTCTTTGTCATACATGTTTGCGTCTTTTTTCAAAGTGTCATCAAAATTAATTCACGAACGAATGTTTTATGCTCCCAACAAACTTAAAAACTTTGTGGAAAAAACCACCTGTTGTATGGTGGACCCCCCAACCCTTTATCCAATGTGCTCCAAAAGCTGATAAAATCTTTCTCATGTTATTTAAAAGCTTTTCGCAACGTTTCATGAAAATCGATCGGTAATTGTAGGCTACAGTAGGGATAAACACCTGAAAAAAAAACTTTTTAACCGGAAGTGACAAACCGGAAGTTGGTATGCAAAAATATTGGAAACAGTACTAAAACCTTATATACTAAGTTTCAATAAGATCATAGCCCGGGATCAGAAGTTATTCAAGATTTAAACTTAGAGGTGTTCGGGAGACCCCCCGCCATTTTGTCCAAATTTGAAATGAATCCAGATCTTCCATTTTAAAGTGAACCTGTATCATTTGCCAAAGTTTCATCAAGATCCTATGCAGAAAACTCACCCACCCACCCACCCACCCACCCACCCACCCACACACAGACGTACACCAAAATTTTTTTTGGCTATTTAGATAGAGGATGGTCCAAAACAAAAGATAAAATAAAATTTGGGGTATGTAAGATTTTTTTTTTTCACGATAGATTGCATTACTTCACACAATTTAAAATTGTGGTGAAGTAACTAGGAACCAGAATAAGTGACTGCCATTGAATTTTTCAATAAAAAAATTGTATACTTTAAGATATTAAAACGCCAGACACGTTTTATAAGTAAAATTTTAATTTTTTCGACTTCCGGACACGCCCAAAGGAACCATTGACAGAGACAGTGAATAACCATTTCACCTACGCAGGTGAAAAAGTATACCTAGCATCAATAAAGAGTTTGATAATATACCGTAAAGGTACAATTAGACGATATCATTTAAGTGAGGTATCATTTTGAGTGAGCGTAAATGAGATGCATGTTTATACTAGGACAAAAGTGAGGTCAAATCTAAAAATAAAAGTGATATATCATTTGTAAAATTTCGCATCACTCGCTAAAGTGAGAAACCTGATTAAACGTTCAAACTTTTGTGATAAAAAATTTTTTTATTAAGATCTAATTCAGTGTTAATAATTTATTATTTGGTTGTAGTCTATACAGTAATAATTAATAGCATTATTAAAGCTGCAGCTTGTCTCGCCCTATTACTTATACAAAAATGTAAAAGAAGACAAAATAAAGTTACATTTATAGACACCAAATACAAAAGAACAATGGAATATGATTGCAAATGATTTGAATGAAAAATGGAATTTTACAAACTGTATCGGGGCACTTGAAGGAAAGCATATTAATATTAAAGCTCCTAAAAACAGTGACAGTTTATATTTTAATTACAAATCGGCCCATAGTATTGTATTAATGGTTTTAGTTGATGCGGACTATAAATTTACTTATGTAAATATTGGAGCACCAGGTCGGGATTCTGATGGTGGCATTTTTTAATGAATGCAATTTGTTTAATGCAATAAACAATAAAAAAAAGGATTTGCCAAAACCTAAACCGCTACCAAATAGAATCGTATCCGTCCCATTTGTTATAGTTGTAGATGATGCATTTGCATTTTCTCAAAATTTGCTGAAGCAATACCCTTTTAAGAATCTCACCATTTCTGAGAGAGTATTTAATTATAGGCTGTCTCGATCTAGGCGAATTGCGGAGAATGCATTTGGAATCGCATCAGCTAGATTCCGTCGGCTGAGAAAAAACATTGAACTAGAACCGGAAGAAGTTAAAATTATAGTGAGCACCATTTGCGTTCTCCATAATTTTCTTCTTCGTAAACCAAAAAACGTCTATGCGCCTTCGGGAACGTTTGATTGTGAAAGCGAAAATGGAAAATTTATTCCTGGAAACTGGAGAAATTAAAACCAATTTTTTTAAAACCTGCAGTCTTCTCAAACAAAAAATTCTACGGATGATGCAAAGAAAATAAGGAACGAGGTTAAGAATTATTTTTCTGAGGAAGGTCAGGTCCCGTGGCAAGGTGAATTTATATATTAGTCAAATATTTAATAAAAATCAATGAATATAATGTAATATCGACGGATAATAAATGAAACAAATTTTGTATTAAAAAAATGTTTAAACTTACATAAGGCAACGTATCGATTGTTTCCATCATCTCACTACTATGCGAATCCAGAAATCGTAAACTGTTAAAAAATTCCCATTTAATTATATAATTTTCGTTTGTTCCGTTGCCCGATTTTTTTTTAATTTTATTTTTTTCGTTCCAGAACTGAGAACGTACCCGATTTATTTTTGCCTTTACTTCTGGCATGCTTAGTTTTAATTCTGCCACAGTTGCTTCTATCGCTGAGTTTCTATTAATTTTGTTGCTGTAGTCCGAGATTCCAATCTGCCATAAGCAGTTGTGTTTCGCATATAATTGGATAAGTAGGATTATCTCATCTCTCGCCCACAAATGTTTGGTATTATCCATTTTTTAGTGAAAAATATTTATATAAAATTAACTGCAATCAATAGCTTTAAACAACGTATAGGATACTGATTCAAAACAATATATATACATACACTACCGCTCAAAAAGATAAATACACTTCACTTTTTACCGTTATTTTGATATAGGTACTGATAATTTCCAACTTAGTAAATGTCAATAACGTGAATGTATGTATGAGTTACTTCTGTGGTATTTTTTCCTTAATATAATTTCCCTAAAATGGCCATGGTAAACAACTTTTTCGTATTTTTTATGTTTCGATGCTTTTATTTCTATTTTTTCTTAAAGTACAATTTCATTTTTAAGTGGTGAACCTCTGTGAAGTGGTGAAGTGTTAAAAATTTCTTCATTTCGATTTTATCACTAATTTTTTATTATTTTACCATTTTTGCGATTCTATATGCGATTTGAATGTTAAAAAATTTAATAGCCAGCGCCGCACTGTCAAACGTCAACAATATATATAATTAAATTTTTATTTTAACTTTCAACACAATTTAAACGTTAATTTTTACAAATTTAAATATATATATAAATATTTAAAAAAATAAATTTGAAAAATAATCTGCATTAAATTTAGAAATGCAATTTTAAAAAATCAAATCACATTGACGTTATGGTGTTTTTTAACATAATGTCAATAACAACAAAAGAAACGATTTCATTTTATTGCCAAAACAAAAAATCAGTGTTATCTTTATAATTTTAAAACTTAACTCACTTAGATATTTTTGCGGTGAAGTGATAAAAAACTTATCACTTCACCGCTTCCCCGTTACAGAATTTGGCTGCTGTTAAGTGTATTAATGTAAGTGTATTAATAAGCTTGTTAATGTAAGTATAGATTTAAAATATAAGTAATTATGTACTTATGAACTGTATTCTTCAAATCTTGTGTTCATGCAGTGTTTCGATAAGAACGGCAACATCAATGGGGCGAAGAAAAAAATATAACGCCTGAAAAACGTAGTATAATCATTTTTCTACATAAATCGGGACATTCTATACGCGATATTCATAAAAAATTTGACATTTCCATAGGTGCTATTCAAAACGCAATAAGAATATATGGTGCAACGGGGAACTACCAGAGTCGTAAGTCGACTGGTAGACCCAGAGTAACCACAAAACGGGAAGATAATGAACTTATTCGCTCCAGCATAAGAAATCGACGAAGCACAGCGCCCCAGCTGACCGCTGAAATGAAGAACGAACGCTCATATCCCGTCTCCGTTTCCACTGCAGAGAGACGATTGAAAGCTGTAGGCTTATGTGGTCGAATAGCGATGAGGAAACCCCTTTTACGGCCTCAAAATAAAGTAAAACGATTAATATGGGCTAAAAAACATGTTAATTGGTCTGTTAATCAGTGGAGAAAAGTCTTATGGAGCGACGAATTAACGACGAATTAAAATTTTCGGGTCACATAGATGAGTTTTTGTTCATAGGCATGAGGGTCGAAGACTCCTGAATTATATGGTATGGCCTCCACAGTCTCCGGATTCAAATCCGATAGAGTTGTCCGATCGTAAGGTTCGAGAGAAAGGTCCAACACCGCAGAAAAATCTCTGGGAGCTGCTACAAAAATGCTGGAATCAAATAACTCCAGAAACTCTGGATAAACTTACACAAAGAAGCAAAAGGTGGATTTTTTGAAGAAACTCGAGTTTAAGAAAATTGATGCAATATTTGTTTTTTTTTGTATGAAATTTGATAGATAGTAATAAAATGAAATAATTTGTTAATTGAAGTTCATTGTGTTCATTGTGCGTTATTCGAAAATTCTTGGAAAATTCAAAATTCACTGGTGTATTTATCTTTTTGAGCGGTAGTATAATTAAATTACACAATGCAACTGTAGTAACTGCACCGGTGATATACATAAAAATCAAACAAGACACCATAAAATGAGATGAAAGTTAAACAAATTTAAAAAGTAAAGTGAGATGCAATTTACCTTTTGATTCTGTTTACACGTTATCACTTGGTAAGTGATACATCACTTTGAAATTATAAGATGACGTAAAAGTTATGTCTCATTTTATGAATGAGATATTAGTTTAGACGTTATCATCGAGTGAGACTCATAATTTTTGGAGTGAGATTTCACTTAAATGATAGCGTCTAATTGTACCTTAAGTCTGCTGATCACTGGCTCTTAGATTATAATATTAGACGATGTTTATAGTAATGTTAGTCAAAAATAAACGATAAATAATATTAGACGATGTATATTGAAACGTCAAATATTCACTAAAACGAAATTCTAAATGAAAAATTTTATCGTGCCTACCCCGGCTTGCCTCTACATATCGTACCCCGTCATGCCCTCACAGGTCATTCTGAATTTAAAAAAAAACAAGAACAAAAACAACAAAAACAAAACAAGTTCTTACCTGTTAGCGAATATATTGTCACATGTGAATAAATGTAAATTTTGTCTGAGATGTTGTTACTTCAGTACACTTACACGCTTTAAATTAAATGAAAAAAATGACTAGATATCGGCATATGTAGCAAAACACTGTTAAAAAAAAAAAAATAATAATAAACAGCGTGGTGTTGTTTCTAATGAACTTCGGGTGATGGCTATTATGGCGGCACGATGTCAGGTGGTAACACGCATCTGATTGGTTAATTATTTCGTAATTTAAGCCAAGTGCCTCGTCTTGCCCGCCACCCCGTCTTGCCCCTCCTGCCCCTTTATAACATACTTTTTCTAAGAGTTGCGACTGTTATTTATCACTTATATGATACATTTTCAGTAACTTGATTTAGGACGTTTCATTGTTGATTATTTATTATGCTTAAGCACTTAACACTTAAGCAGTAGTATTAAGCAGTAGCAATGTAATACATTTACTACGCATTAGAGCATAATTAAATACTAAGCAATGCAATATCATGCTAATGATTGTCATAAAAAAGAAATCATATTCGTCGCCTTAATAATGAAATAACGTATGCCATATATACGTTGTTATTATATAATGGGTGCGCTGCATTCCCCATAAGGATGTCTATAGAGTGGCATTTTAACATTTTCCAATTATTTTATAACTGGGGGTGAAAATTAATATATTGATAATTAACGTACATGCAAATTTGAATTTAGTTAAATATTGAAACAGCGTAAATGCATGTACGATATTTCAATTCCTACAGAATAATAACTTGGGTAAAATCATTGTCGTATATATTACATACATTACGATCGCCACACGAAATGGTAAATTTAAAATATTGTATAAGCATCATTCATGAATACATGATAGACCGGTTCATATAAATAAAAAATTGTAAGAATATCATGCTTTAGTTCAATTATAATTTATTTTAGGCTTAATCGTACTTCCATGCAAAATGAAATAACGTATATGAAATATGAAATAACGTATAAGGTACCTGAATGACTTTTCACCTCGTTTTAGGTAGAAAAGCCAGCAGGTACCAATGTGAAATTTTAATATGTTGTGGGGAAAATAGTCAAGATTAATTGGTAGAAATTTTTTTTCCAATATCTTTATTCATTCAATAGTGCTGCCGAGTTTACGAAAATCAGAAAATCGAAAAATCTTTAAACTCAATTATCTCGAAACTACACTTTTGCGAATACGTTGTTTCATTATTAAAGCGACGATCAAGAACTACAAAATTCAAAATATAAAGATTTAGCATTTACGCAATTCAACAGTTTATGAAAAAAGGAATAAACAAAAGTAAACATAACAAATTTATTAACAAATTTCAATGAGTCATGTCCGCTGTGAATTTTTTTTTATTAATATAAAAGAACAACTGAGCTACGCTCATCTAGTAATTTACATTTCATATTTATAGCACATTTTTTGGGGTGTAACGCATTGGTTAGTCCCATTTACATTATTTTATTAAGTATGCTTTTGATTATAAAATCAAATCTAGTGGCTTCGTCCTTTTAAGCCTTCTGTCAGCAACGGGCACATCCATTCGCATCAATCCAGAATGAAAATAAACAACTATTTTGAGATATTATATTTATTTTATATTTTGTATGATATTTTAAATCAAAATGGTGATATTTTTCCCTTTTGACTAACACATGAGACTGTCAAAATATTTGAAAAATTATTTTGGTGTCAACAGAAAATGTTTATTCTGTTCTCAAAAATTTCTCAAAAGGATTTTGACGTAATTATTTTCATACTAGATCGACCCGATTAGCTGGTGTATTTCAATATTTTCATGTACGCGAATACGCGTGGTGTGTTTAATTGCATATTTTTTTATTTCATCATTCACGAACTCTATCTTTAGGTCCCTATGGATGTCTTCGTTTATGATGTACCACGGGGCATTAACAATGCAACGCAGCACTTTGTTTTGGAACAACTGGATGATTTTCGCGTTCGATTTCTTAGTACAGCCACATAGCTGGATACCATATGTCCACACTGGTTTCAGTATTTGACGATACAGAAGCAGTTTGTTTTCAAAAAGATAGTACTGAGTTTCTACCAAGTAACCAGTACATCTTTCTAAATTTCAAATTCAGTTCTTCTTTTTTCTTTTTAACATGTTCCTTCCATCTCAGTTTAGCATCCAGAGTCATACCTTGATATTTTGCTGTGCTTGCATAAGCAACTTGTGTTGAGTTGATTTTAAGAGGTATTTGGCTTACTTTTTGGTTAGTGAAGTTAACATGAGAGGATTTTGTTTCGTTCAGCTTAATTCGCCATCTTTTTGTCCAGTTGTGGATTTTATTAGTAGTGTATTGCAGTTTGCAATTTGCTTCTTCTACGGTTTTCCGGTGGTCAAAATTGCGGTATCATCTGCAAAGGTTGCAATAGTTGTTTTGCTTAGCCCAGGCAAATGTATATAGCAGGTATAGTACCGGTCCTAGGACGCTACCCTGCGGCACTCCTGCATCAATCTTTTTCAATGTTGAATAACTATCATCATATTTGACTCTCAAGTGGCGGTCATCCAGATTAGAGTTTGAAATTTCATAAAACTGTTTGGGCAGATCTCTATGCAATTTATACTTTAAGCCATGATGCCAAACTTTATCAAAAGCTTGAGCGACATCAAGAAAGACTGCGGAGCATACTCTTTTGGCTTCAATCTTTCTTCAATAATATTCGTGATCCTGTGCACTTGTTCGATGGTAGAGTGGTTTTCTCTGAAACCAAACTGATACGAAGGTATGAGTATTTTCTATTATTGGCTTAAGTCTTTTAAGAAAAAGTTTTTCAAAAAGCTTCGATATCGTTGGGAGTAATGATATCGGTCCATACGAGTTTTTGTCATTTGGTGATTTATTCGGTTTTAGGATCATAACCACTTCTGCTACTTTCCATTGCATCGGCACATACCTTAATCGGAATGCTGCATTAATGATATGAAGTATTTTGCGTATACCGTTATCAGGTAGCATTTTAACAACTTCACTGGTGATTAAATCGTAGCCTGGTTTTTTTTTGGAACCAAACTGGTACGTATTTCTTTAAGTTCATGTAATGTTACATATGAAATTTCTTGTGAATCAGTTTTGTTCGCTTTCGTTATGTTTTTGTCTTCTGTTAGTCGACCAAATGGCTTGAAGGTGTTCTATAGTGATTCTGCAAATAGATCAACTTTTTCTTGAGCACTTCTGGCCCATGTTTCATCATCTCTTTTAATCGGAGGGATCTGCGTTATTGGTCTTTTGAGTCCCTTTGTTGCTTTCCAGAGTGAGTACTCATTGCTTTTATCACCAGAAAGACTTGAGAGATATCTGTTAAAAGATTCATTTTTTGCTTCTTTAATAGCTGTCTTTACTTGTGTGCACAGATTATTTAAAATAGTTTTGTGTTCTGGAGATCGAGTTGTATGCCAGATTTTCCGAGCCTTGCGCTTTGATTTTATCAATTCTCTTAATTCCATGGGAAAGTTTGCGGTAAGAATACGATTAGGATGCGGTGCTGGAGTACTTGTCGTTGCTGCAAAATGTACAGCTTCGATCAGCCTTTCTAGCTCTGTTTCTAGCTATTCTGGGTTTCTAATTGGTACTTGTAGATCTATTTTCTCTTCTATACACTCACGAAAAACATTCCAATTAGTGTTTTTACCTGTTAGTTTAGGTGCATATGTCTGCTTGATTATGTTTTCACTAACTGTCATTATAACAGGAGAGTGATCTGATGACAACCCTTCGTTATTTTCGATATCTATGTAGTTTTTTGACATATTATTATTATTACCTTGTAATAAAGAAGTCTATTAAATCAGGTACCTTACCAAGGTCGGTTGGCCAGTAGGTCGGAGAACCATCGGAATGAAAATCACACTTTTTTATCTCTCCGTACGAAGCAGGAGCAGTTCTTTACCTTTTGTTGTGGTGATTCTTGATCCCCAATATGTGTTTTTTGAGTTGAAATCTCCACCAATGATAAATTTACTGCCTAGTTCATTGAAGAGTTTGGAGTAATCATTTTTTTTCAAATTGTGTTTTGGTGGGTAGTATATAGCGGCAACAACAAGGTTTTTATTTTTAGTAATAACTGTTATCGACGTGACCTGCATTACTTCTTCTTCGATTTTAATACCTTCATGATGCTTTGTGTTATTCCTGACTAGTATTGCCGATCCTCGCCTCGCTTTTTCTGCTGGATGAATTGCATGATAAAGTTTATACCCAGGTATTTTTATATATGATGATTTAACAAAGTGAGTCTCTGATACTAGAAAAATATCTGTTTTTTCTAACTTCAAGAACTTGTCCGCTGTGAATAAAAAATTATTTGAATGCGATTATTTGAAAGACCTATAACAATCTCCAGTTAAATGTTTTGTTTTGGTTATATTCGTAATTAAAAACAAATGTCCGTAAGTAAAGAGAAATACCCGACGAAAAGTAGAAAACTACTGGAACTATTTCAAAAAGTTATGTTTCTAATGTTACTCAGTTTTTTTGACAAATGCGTTTTGAAAATCATTTCTGTCTAGAAACATTTAAAACATAAAGGCAATTATTTAGATGACATAAATAGTTATTTATTTCACTAGACTAGGACAACAAATGATGATGTTTAGGATGAGCAAGAATATTGCGTTAGAACGAGCTCCAAAATCCAAAAATTATTTAATCTACTATTAAATTAAATTTTAAAATATGAACAGCACTATTGTTTTTCTGTATACAAATCATTCTAAAATCAATAATAACAAATAACAAATAATTTAAAATTAAATGCGCGGTTCTTAAATTTTTAATGCACACAAAACAAATTGTGTTGTTATTTATATAGCAATTAGTATCTTACTTACCAAATAGATGGTAGTCTGTTTAATAAATAAATAAATAATATTATTTTAAAAATAGTTGTAAAAGGTATCCCACACGTTAGCTTGAACAACTATCATGCGTACAGTGATTTTCACACCTGTTTAGAGAGTTTGTTTATAAAAACGATTACGAATGAATTTGATGATTTGTCAGAGTAATTTTTGTTCACCTGTAGGCAAGATACATGTAGGGTATCTTTTCAAGCTTTAGACGTACGGAGTATTATATCGTTTCTAAACGATATCTTAAACTATCGTTAAAGTATCTCCTTTGTTCAAAATTTTGAATTGGTAGACTAATAAATGAGAACGCTTACAACACAAACCCAAGTACTGCTGACGATTTATTCAATTTAAATATGGCATGATTTTGTATACGGCTATAGTCTAAACTGACCAAAGCCAAATCACTAAAATGTGGGACAAAATGGAAAAATTATTCAAAATACTAACTAATTAGAAATTCTATTGCGAGAACGTGGGACGGTCAAAACGAGCTAGCTAGATTGTGCATAAATTTACTATTTAATTACTATTTAATGCTTTCCTTTACTTTTTGTCTACTATTTAATTCTTCAAAAAATTCTTTTGTTTTAATTGGACATTTCTCAACCGTTAGAAAATATCCATTAAGGTGTTTGTACATTCAAAATTCTTTCTAGTGCTGGCATTAATGCCAGCCAGCGAGTTCCATTATACGTGACATTTGTTTGTTTGTTATATTCGACACTACTTTTGTCACAGAAGTCCTCCAACGTCTCCCCCGTACAGTAAAATAACTAACTAATAATAAAATAATTTTAACCCTGCAATTTGCATCAATTAGTATTAAATTGGCAGCAGTTTTTATTGAACTCTTTAACCTTTTCAATAGTCCAGAGAAACCAACCAACCTGACAAAGGAAGATCTGTGCTCCCGCCCAAGGGCAGTAGCAGAGTTCCTAAATCTGGACTTGGAGCCGGAAGAATAGCACCACATTTCGTCGCTACAACAACAACACTGCATAATCTAAAATATGCGAGACTGCGAATCTAATACCCAATACATTCTGGTTCAAATTCCAGTTTAGCTTGCTTAAAACATTTTTCACACCTTGACGTGACACGCAAACTACAACTTTTTGTCAATTTTAAATTTTTTCAAATTTTTCAAGAATGTATTCTGATGTTTGTTCGAATTCTCAGGTAAAGAAGAAAATTCCAACAATCTAACCTTTACTCTGTCATGCTCTCTAAAATATCGAAATATAAAATCGAAAATATTTCTATTTCCTTATGATTCGGTGCATCACCATAAACCGTGGCTAAATTTGCAATAGACAAATCTAGTTTCAGTTGGTCCAGAACATGATCCATTGAACATTTTTTAATTATGGTTTCTGATTTTGTTGTGGCACATATATATTTGTCTTCGAATAACAATTGAGTTAGTATACATTGTGCAATCCATCGATCGAAAGCTTTAGTTGTGGTAAATCGGACGGAGAAAATGGCTTCTGCAAGAGTAATATTTCTTTCAGTTTTTCTAATTTCTAATTTTATAGTAGCAAAAAACTTTTGTTACACAAGTAAAGACTGCAAAACAACTGAAACAATTTATTTTAATTTTACTAAATAATTAATATCCTTCTGTGTTACTACCTCTTGTTCTGTCTTTTACAAATCTATCCTATTTATCAAGTTTTTATGCTGCTTACTTTGTTTGTTTTTTATTGAGAATTATAATTTTACTTTTGAGCTACCTAGTTAAATTGTGTTTTAAACAGAGTTTGGAACGCTCCTTATATCACTCCTTTACTCTGTTCTTTAAGAGCGCGTAAAAACATATAACACTCCCGAATACTACAGGAGTGAAAATAATAAAATATCATTCTTGCTCCTAAATTGAAATAAATATTTCTTTTCTTTCAAATACTCAAAACTTTTATTTTTGCTTCAAATTTAATGCTTTCAAACGTAAAAAATATATTATTCTTGTGAATGATTTGTTCAATTATGCATGTATTTTTAGAAAAATGAATATAAAGGATGACGAAAGGGTACAATTTTTCTCCAAAGGAGTGAAATCGAAAAAGCAAAAATTTTACTCTTACGAGTAAAAACGATATTCAAATTAAAAACATTTTAATTTATGAATATTATTTTAAAGGGTTGAATTGAGTGCTCGAATAAAATAAAATTGTTAGTTGTTTTTATGTTATAAAAATTTAAATGTTTATGAAATTATAAAGAGAAATGAGTCCTTTTAAGTAAAATATTTCCTATTTTATTTTTCCCAATATACTTTCAATCTCTCGTACAGTCGTACATACTCAGGGAAGATATTTCTATAAATAAAGAAACTTCTTCGCGGAGAGATCTCTGCCAAATATAGAAAGATATTTGAAAAATAAAATGCAAATTATTGAAGTGAAAAAGACTGAGTTAAGTATTTCTATGAAAATTATAGTTAAAACACTATTGGTTATAGTTAATTATAGTTAAAAATATTGGTTTGTTCTCTCAATAGTTAAATTAACGTTAATAACGTTAAAAAACATTATACAAACTGCAATAAAAAACTATGAAGCCGTAGCTTTGACTGAGATATTGCGAAAACTTTATGTAGATATAACGTTTTTTTGATTATTTCGATAATGCGGGCAAATGTGGTGGAAATATTTGTTTCGTGGGACAGATTTCTCCGTGGGACAACTCAATGAAATGTGGGACATTTCCAAGCAGCGTGGGACATTTTGTCAGTTTACTATAGTCTTATAGTCTGAAATATGTGGTCAATTTTAAACACATGGATGCCTACCTGCATCCAACCATTATTACGATTAGCATATTTGAATATCAGCCAAGAGAAGTATATGCTCTGGTAAGGATGGAGGGTACGGCTATAACAAAATCGTAACAAAATAAAATTAAATTCAACATCCAAGAAACACCTTCTATAACATCAAGGAAGTAAAATCATCATTCATTAACAGAATGAGTATGAAACAAATACAATACTTGTTGTAATTATTTTCTACGAAGGCTACAACAAATGCAATATTGGTAAATTATACAAATTGGGAAATTATTGGTAAATTATACAAAATTTAAAAAAATATAGGTTGGCGGGTTGATTATTGTTTGTTGTTTTTCATTGTTTTATACTTTTTACCCATAATTTGAACACTTCGTTAATTTTCTACAAAAAAAAATGAAATTTGAATTTGCGATGGTTTTGGGATATTATAGAAATCTGTAAACAGTGGCGTCATTTCACCAAAATCTTGGGGGGGGGGGGGGGCGAGAATTTAAATGACATAAAAAGATTTTTTTCGTAAAACATAACATACACATTTTTATACACACATATATTTAAAAGCATTTAAATGCATCGACTTAGAAATAAAAATAAAATGCTTTTGAGCTACATTGGTTACTCTGCTAGTCTGCTGGTGTTGTTTCATCGAAGAGAATGCCGCAAAGTTCTGCCAAATCCCTTCATTTGTTAAAAATAATTTCAAATTTAGTATCATCTCTGCATTGTTTAAGCATCAAAAAAGTAGTTTTAATTAAAGCGCTTGTGCTAGAAATTATTATATCTCTCCTTTGTAACTGTTCAGAGAGTGAATTTGTAAACGACAGCAGATCGTGCTGCATAGAAAAAAAGGATGATTTTTCAATACGATTTTTTAGCTCCCGGGCATCCCGGGATTTAAAATTTATGAGTCACGTAGTCCCAGGATCCATAAAACACCACGGGATTGCAATCCCTACGTGACTCCTCTTATGTCGAATCGTTTTTTTGTTTGTTTGTTTGTTTTCCTTTATTTGTCTCAGAGAGAAAGAGTTATGTCTATCCTAAACTGACCAGAGCCAAATCGTTAAAATGTGGGACAAAATGCAAACATTCTTCCAAATACTAACTAATTAGAATTTTTATTGCGAGAAAGTGGAACGGTGAAAACGTGCTAACTATGATTGTGTATAAATTTACTATTTAATGCTTTCCTTTACTATTTGTTTACTATTTAATTCTTCAAAAAATTCTTTTATTTTAATTGGACATTCAACCGTTAGGAAATCTGCTTGCAGTGGTTCGTACATTTTCTAAATTCTTTCTAGTGCTGGCATTACCGCCAGTCAGCGAGTTTCACTGTATCCAATAAGTTGGTTATGTTCGACATTACTTTTGCCGCAAAACTCCTTCAACGTCTCCAGCAAAGACAGTAAAATATCCAAATTTTTTTAACCCTGCCATTTAAATCAGCAGCATTTCTTATTGCATTATTTAGAATATGGGCTGCGAATCCAATACCCAATACACTCTGGTTCAAATTCGAGTTTAGCTTGTTTTTAAATTTTCACCCCTTGACGTGACACCACTAAAATTGGTGTTCGTGTTATCAGCGCAAATTGCAACAACATAACAACAAAACTTGTTTAAGCTACTGGAGCTGGCGGCTTATAGCAACGCTTTTTATGTTTATCTGTATCTATATGTCTTTTAATATCATAATGTCCACTGTTATTTTGCAAATTCACTCCGACTGGTAATACACCAAACTTTTGCGTCGTTATATTTTGATTTTTTTATAAAAGAATAGCTTAGTATATTTAGCCTAGTAGCTTTAAACTTTTGTTACACAAGTAAAGACTGCAAAACAATTGAAACAATTTATTTTAATTTTACTAAATAATTAATATCTTTTCTGTATTCTGTAAGTATAAGAGGTATACAGTATACCTCTTGTTCTATCTTTTGCAAATCTATACCATTTATCAAGTTTTTATGCTGTTTGCTTTGTTTGTTCTTTATTGAGAAAAAAAATTATATATTAGATAATAATAATTTTACTTTGGAGCTACCTAGTTAAAGTGTGTTTTAAACAGAGTTTGAAACGCTACTTATATTACTCCTTTACTTTGTTCTTTCAGAGTGCGTAGCTTAAAAAAATTATAACACTCTCACATACAGGAGTAAAAATAATAAAATATCATTCTTGCTACTAAATTGAAATAAATATTTTCTTTCAAATACTCAAAACATTTATTTTTGCGTCAAATTTGATGCTTTCCAACGTAAAATGCTTCAAATGATTCGTTCAATTATTCATGTATTGTTAGAAAAATGGATATAAAGGATGACGTAGAGTGACTAATTTTCTTCTTTTCCAAATCGAATGAAAGAACAGGAAAATGTAATCTGCTCCAAAGGAGTAAAATCGAAAAAACAAAAATTTTACTCTTACGAGTAAGAACGATATTCAAATTATGAAGATTTTAATTTTTGAATATTATTTCAAAGGATTGAAATGAGTGCTCGAATAAAGGAAAATTGTAAACTCTGGTTTAAAAATTTAAATTTTTATGAATTTATACTCAAAACTGAGTCTTTTTAAGTAAAATATTTTGTATTTTATTTTTCATAATATACTTTCGATCTCTCGTATATACACCGGGGAGATGTTTCTATAAACAAAGAAACCTTTTCGCTGAGGTAGATCTGTTAGACATTAAAATTTATGTAAATTATTGAAGTGAAATAACTGAGTTTAGTATTTCTAAGAAAATTATAGTTAAAACACTATTTTAGTAAAAAAAATATTGCACTGGTTTGTTCTCTCAATATGGTTAAATCAACATATACATAACATTATACAAACTGCAAGAAAAAACTGTGAAGCCATTGCTTTGACTAAGATATTGCGCAAACTGTAAGTAGGTAGATATAAGGTTTTTTGATTATTTCGATAATGCGGGCAAATGTGGTGGAAATATTGTTTCGTGGGACGCTTCGTGGGACAGATTTCTCCGTGGGACAAGGCAATGAAATGTGTGACATTTTCACGCAGCGTGGGACTTCTGGTCAGTTAACTACACATAAACGTGCGTAAATTATTCATTTGATTCAAAATTGTACAATTATTGCGAGCTTCTTTTAAATCTATAAGAAAAACCTACCACAAAAAAATAATAGTTTCGCCCTCCCTGTGACTGTATAAAAAAATGAACAAAGATTGACGTTTAGAATACGTTTTGGATTTTATTAAACCAAACTTATAATTTTTGCTATTTTATGAATTAAAAATTATAGTCCATATAGCGAAAAGAAGTTGTCAGCAAGTTTTCATAACATACTTTGAAAATATTTACATAACTTTAATTTTTGTTCGTGTCGTTAGGAAATATTGCTTGTCTATTATAAAACATTCACTATTATAAAATCACTGGAAATAACCCAATAAATTTAAATTACTCCCGTAATTATTTTCATTCATTTTATAAAAATTAGCACAACTATCAAGAAAACTTTTCATATGTTATAGGATTTTACATTTTAGAATTGTTTTTAAAAAAGTCTTGTAAAGTTTGTACAATATGATATAGATAAAAAACAAGGTGAAACAGTCAGGGTTCTCCAAATAAGTGGGGTATAATTAGGTTGTGTTCTCCTGCCTGTACTTACTTTTAAGTTTATAAAAATTACCAATAACAATTGAAATTTGAATGTTAAATACTGCACTATAAACTCTCGAGGAACCCTATACTGATGAAATATTTTGTTTCCTCTGGCTCAGACACGAATATCTTATAAACAAAACACAATCGTTCTTCTAAAAGCGGTGATGCCGTGCACCTTATAGTACGATAGAATTTTGTCAAAATACGCACCCACGGCGTTTTTGGAAGAACGATCGTGTTTTGTTTATAAAACTGATTTCATCAGAAGATTAGAAGCAATACGACCGCCTTTCGTATTGGTGGCGCTCTAGTCCTTGATACAAAGAACGATAACGGTTTGAATATTGCGGTGAACTGTACTTTAGTCGGGCCAAAATAATATGTAACGTAATAATTATATTATCAGATATATTTCAATTAATAGTATGCGATAAAATTGGTATATTAGTTAAGTAAATCTTCTAAAAATTAGACGAATTTACAAAATAACAGTGCATTGAAATTTGTATAGTGTATAATTCTATCACGATTGTATGGTTTTATTGAATCGATGTATTGATAGTATCAGATCCTTGGGGGGGGGGGGGCAATGCCCCCCCCCCCCCCCCCCCCAGCCCTACCCAATTGACGCCCCTGTCTGTAAATATAGATAAATTTAAAAACAAAATCTTTTATAGAGTTCTCTTATCTAGGAAAGGTACAGTACAACAAATAAAAAGTTTTTTGAAGTGAAACTTCTAATGTGACTTCCAAAAAATGTTGCGTTAAAAACATTTAACGCTTCTTTTTTTCATATAACTTTATGATATTTAAACAATAACTTGATATCTGACAATTATCAAAAAATGAGCAAAATTTTTAAATATTTATTTAAAAATATTTATTTATGTTATGCTAGAAATATCCAAACCAATTTGTCTGTTTTTCTATTATTTTTGAGTCAAAACTTTCAATTACCAAAAAAAAAAATTCTTTTGCATGACTCAAAAAATTATTTTTTTTTTTTTTTTTAATAAAATGTGATGTGTAGTAGGCATTACAATATGTGTCACAACAACACATAAAAACCTTTTAAGACAACAACATGCGTTCTAAGGATGTTAATGGACGCAAATCTGTTTTTTGTTTGTTTTTTTTTAATTTTTTTTGTTCAATAATGGGTAACTAAACCGTAAATCCTATATCACATATAAAATATGACATAGGCCAATATTTCGTGATAGGATAGAGAAAATAAAAATAAAATAAGAGATAAAAAGCAAATTTGTTTTAAAAATTTGCAGGAACAAAACTAAAATTGGTTTGCCAATAGTCCAGCTAATGGCATAATCCTTGATTAAAGGACGCAGTATATTTTTCAATGATTAAAGCTCAGATATATAGTTATATGAAGGCTCGGTTCTTCGAGCAAGCTACAGCGTTCCAGCATCAAGGAATATTCATTAGCTACGACTGAGAGTGCTACCGTTGACTAAACACAGTTCATCCGCCAGCACCCCTAAGATATCACCTTGGCTAGTGATATCTCACTGCTATTGCCAGTGGTATGTGATATCTCACGTTAACTCATATGCCAATAGCAGGGACTGGAGTATGCGGGGTTGTCACACCCGTGGATCAAAAAATAGAAAGAAATTAACAAATTAATAAAAACTGATCCCTCCATGCGTACATTAAAATTTTACAATAGCCATGTTTTTTTTGGATTCAAAACAAAATATTCATTGAAATCATCTTTCAACATGATTTGGATTTTCTATACAAAAATTAACCAAAACAAGCTGATAATCCAGCTGAAATCATAAATTGTTTGAAATCATGGTAATGTGAACGTAGTATCCTGATTTTTGATTCTAATTGCCATTTATATTTCACCAAATGCAGCCATGAGGGATTTTAAATTATTTATTGCAAAATCTTTACTACCACTATCCACTACAGGTTCACAAGCTCTAGCAGACGTTACTGGTGAAGAAATTGATTATTGTGAGCGGCCTGTGATCCTTGCTGGAGATTTTAATGTGAATTTCTCGTCACCTGAAGCTGAAACATTATTAACCTTCTTTAAAGACAAATTTGGATTGGAAATGATAAATGGTAAGGATGATCCAACAACCAAAGGGGACTACCATTGATGCAGTTTTTGCAAGAAATATTGAAAAAAAAAATAGAACTCTAACATTTCGTATCTTACCTTAGTTATCATAATCCCATTGTAAATTTTATAGATTTGGATATTTCTCCACTCGAAAATGATAATTAAAAGATTGTAAGCAATGTTAATAAATAAAAATAAAGTTTGTCTTAAGGAATATGAACAGTATGAGTTCACTAAAAATCAATTTCTACCCCTTCCTATTTTTATTTCCACATTAAAAAGTTTCACTTCTTCCGCGCGGAGGGACTCCACGCACAATTTTTTTTATTTCGTTTTAAAGAATATTGTGGCTAAAATAATTTTAAAATGCGATCGATTCTTCTAGAACCGACAGAAAATTATTTATGTAGAATTAAATTGTTCTAGGCAGAATTGCGTAATTGTAAATGGAACGCAGTTTTGAAATGATGAACTTGTATAAATAAAAGTGGAGTTGATTTAAATTGTAAAATATGAAGGGGCTGAAATCTCACAGCTCTGAGATATCAAGACTTCGGTCTGGGTTAAGGGTTTTGAAATAGTTTTCGGCAAACAACTTTTATGAGGACATGGTTTTTAGTTTTAGGCAGCGATGTATATCAAACATAGCTCTTTGTTAAAGAACAAGTATTTTTTTATCTCTGTTTAGAAATTTATTACCAAACTAACACGAAACATCAATACGATGCCGAAAAATTATAACAGATCATAAATTAACATAATTTAGTGAAAAGACGATACACTCAGCAAACTACTCAAAAACCTCTCCATTTAGCGTTTCGAGAAAATATTACAAAATCACGAATTCATATTTCTTTCAAAATTCTAAAAATATTGTAGAAATTAAATAAAATCAAACTTTTTTCAAAATTTTAAAAATTAGAATAAAATCAAATATTTAAACTTTTTATAAATTCCAATAATATTCCAAAAATTCTTAAAAATTCAAACTTTTCCGAAATTCCAAAAATATTGCAAAAATCATTACAAAATCAAAAATTGAAACTGTTTTCGAAATTCCAAAAATTATAATAAAATCAAAAATTTAAAATTTTTCAAAATTCTAAAAATATTGCAAAAATTCTTACAAAATCAAAAATTAAAACTTTTTCCAAAATTCTAAAAATATTGCAAAAATTATTACAAAATCAAATATACAAACTTTTTTCAAAATTCCAAAAATATTTAAAAAACTATAACAAATTCAAAAATTTCCATGTCCAATTTCATTTTCAATTACATTTACGTCATAAAAACAGCTACATTTTTTTTTCCAAAAAATTGGCTAAAAAAATAAATGAAATCATTTTTTCACACTTGACATTATTTCATCATATCATGTCATCCAAACTATTAATTTTATTTTTTTCTCAAAAGATTGGGTAAAAAATAAATAAAAACTTTTCTTTTGACACACTTGACAACATTTTATGACAAACTTATAATGCCATAATTCTCAATAATAATAATAAAATTTCATTTCAAACAAATAATTAATTTTATTTTTGTCCAAAAAATTGGGTAAAAAACTAAATAAAACTCTTTATTTTGACACACTTGACAACATTTTTTTGACAAACTGATAATGCCATAATCCTCAATAATAATAATAAAATTTCAGTTCAAACAAATAGTTAATTTAATTTTTTTCCAAAAAATTGGGTAAAAAAATAAATAAAAATCATTCTTTTGGCACACTTGGCAAAATTTTTTTGACAAACTTATAACGCAATAATCTAGTTTTGGATCTCACATACCAATCCCGACCATCAAGATTTCTCCAAATTCAATGTTCCTACTCGTAATCACTTAAAATGAACGTTTTTTTAGCCAAAAATATGAAAATTTGATGTTTTTGACACACTTAATGATTTTTTGACAAACTTCCGGTACAGTTATCGAACACAGCGTCCTTTCGGACCTGTTCCTTGAGTATACCTATTTTTAGAAAAAAAAAATTTTGAAATCCCTCCAGCGGTTTTCCCTGCAGCGTCCGGTCATTACCTAAATGACGGCCGGACGGCCGGCCGCGGCTGACAGACATAAATTTTTTTTGCTTTTTTAGAATCAGTAGGTCCTAAAACGTCGAGAAATACCAAAAAAGTGGGGGTAAGAATTTCACTTTTGGCTCATGAATGTAATACTTAGGTCTTTTAGACCGAAGTAATAAACGTTTTAAGTTGTATTTAATAGAAATATTTGCGTGTTGTTTTGAACGCTGTGTTTATCCTGGGACCTGGACATTTCTATAATCAACCGTTGAAGATTATGAAGCTATATTGAAGGAATATTCTAGCTAAGCAATATTGTTTTGCAGTATTGTTTTCCTGTTGTTGTGAAACAAAGGTGCTTTTGTTTATACTAACCAGTGATCGAATCTATAAAATGATTTGGATATTACGTTTATTCAACTGTGAGTTATATACCAATTCGAAGAAAAGTGAAAAACGCTGGAATATTAAATCTGAAAACTTAAACATGCTGGATTACTTACTACTAACTGATGTTCA
The DNA here is from genome assembly GCA_963693315.1 of Diogma glabrata. Classification (NCBI taxonomy): domain Eukaryota; kingdom Metazoa; phylum Arthropoda; class Insecta; order Diptera; family Cylindrotomidae; genus Diogma; species Diogma glabrata. Next base: position 169,837,093 of record OY856186.1, read on the forward strand.
GAAGTCAGAACATTGTGGTGGCAGTCACGCAGATCAAATATTATTCCAACTTGAAAATTTAAAAATCTAGTAAATCCTGCAACTAATCCACACAAATGTCTTGGTGAGAAGAGAAAGGTTAATTTTCTATAATAGCACCTGAGATTGACAGATTTTAGCTGAGATTGCCAAGTGGTAAAACTATGAACTCATAAGTGTAACTTTTCCACTTGTTAATGAATCAATATAAATTAAGAATCAGTTGAACTGGAGCAAAAGAGAAGCCAAAGTCTATTGTTCTACCTACTCAACCTGTCTTAGTGGGCAAAAGCATTTCGATAAACTTTTATATTTTAAATCTTCAGTTCTTATCGGTAACCTACTGCAAGCTCCGAGTTACTTGTAAGACAAGACAAAGATCTCTCGTCTTTTTTTAATATATCCATTAAGAACAAGAAACATATTATGTATTTTGTAAAACCCGGTTTGTTCTACTCAACCATTGCGTAGTCAAAAAATTGTTTATGCTGCACATATATGCTCTCTGTCCGAGTTAGTGAGAGGTTTTGCTTGACAATTCGGCTTGTTTTAGCTTCAGTTGTTTAAAAAAGGAAGAAGATCAACTGTCGAAGGCCTATTACTTCACAGCTGATTATTTCCGCTATTTTTTAAATAAATTTGTACATGAACAGTGGCGACGTCGTATTAAATCTATCTTCTAGCATCGATTAGGCGAGCATGTGACGCTTTGTTAACCAATAATCACAGGAAATCCATATTTCAAAGATTCACTGGTATGTTAGTCCGAGCTTTTATTTATATACGATCGCAGAAGTCCCTGCCAGCCATAAATCACCTAAGAAAATGATAGCAGAAAATATAGGAAAAAAAATCACTAAGCTATTTAACTGAGCTATTATAATCTGGTATCTGGTATAATCTGGTATTTTATACCCCTTTCATCTTAGCCTTTTGTTAAAATTACTAAAATAAGATTTTTCTTTTTAAAAATAACGATTGACTTAAATAATTGATTTAGAAAATTTCAGGCCGACGAGGCTTATAGCTTCTAATAAAATAGATTGTGAAGGTGGGCCAAAGTATTATTTTAGAGCCATATACAAGCGCCATACAAGCGCCAAAGTATTATTTTACTTTTACTAAAAACAACTAAATTCTTGAAAAATGTCAAGTGGTACAATCAATTATTATTACCAAGAGTCACAGATATAACTAGAAATAAAGTTTATTATTTGAATGGAACGCAAAGAACAACAACATAAATATTTAATGCAACGTAAAAATTAAAAAAAAAACATATAAAAATCAATTTGTTCTAAGTTTTTTTTCCGCGATTTCTCAAATGTTTGTGTAAAACATAAATCAATGACTAACATACTTTGTACATTATTGTGAAAACTCTATTGCATAAAATTTTAATTTTAGTCACCATAATATTTTTACTAAATAAAACAAATCAATTGACCTCGAAAAAATTTTTACCTTTCCATAAAGAAAGCATTTAATAATCCAGAAAAAACTAGCACATTTTTATCTCTTTTATTGTTAAATAGTTATAAAGTTTTAGTTTCAACAAAATCGTCTAAGAGGAAATATCTTAATTCCGTTAAAAAATAAAATAAAGTTTTTATAATAAAATAAAATCGTTAAAATGTGGGCATTTGTGATATTTTTTTCATACACAACCATTTTCTTTCTCCTAGAATATATTTTCTCACATTGGGATCGAAATTCAATTGTTAATATTCGTCCAAAAATTCCATTTGGAAATCTTCTTCCTATGTTCCTTAAAAAAAGAAAATCATTAGAAAATATAATTAACGATTTATATCGCAAAAATTCATTTCCGTTTATTGGAATCTATTTATTTCATCGTCCCACACTATTGATTCGAGATCCAGAATTAATTCGAAAGATATTCGATTCAAAAACAGACAAAGATTTGAAAAGAAATAAATTGAATTTTGAAATATTTTCAAGAAATTCGAATAATGAGTTCTTTTGGAAATTATTAAAATTTGAATTGGAAAACAATAATAATAATAGTGGAAGTAGTGGAAGTGAATCAGAAATTAGTGAATATAAAATAATGTGTAAACGTTTTTGTTTAAATGCTGTTAGTTTGCTGTTGTTTGATTCCAATAACTATAAAAGTTATGATCATATTAATTTAAAACCGTCTAAGCTGAGATCTATTGTGAATTTTTTTTTTCCAAAGTGAGCTATTCAATTCAATTTTAATTTCATATAAATATTTAAAGTTTTATTATTTTTCCAGTAAAAAAAATATATCAATCGTGAACAGTTCATCTGAAATAAAGAATAATGATTCCAAAATCATTTTCTCAAACGCATTACGAGATAGTAATTCTGAAAAAATATTAAATCTATTTGAATCAACTGTTAATTTATCTTCATCAATAATCTCCAACTGCCTCCAAGAGTTATCACAAAATTCAACATTCATGCAAAAATTACGAAATGAAATTGAAACAATAAAATCAACGAAGTTCGAAATTAATTATGAAAATTTAAAAGAATTCAAATTTCTGAATTTATGTTTAAAAGAAACCCTTCGAAAATATCCAAAATCGCCGGTCCTAACACAAAAATTGTCAAAAGATTATAATTTTCCTGAATATGATTTAAAAATTAAAAAAGGCGCATCAACGAGCTTTTCGTTTTATGGAATTCATCATAATCCAAAGTTTTTCGAGAAGCCGGATGACTTTGATCCGACACGATTTGAAAAATCAGATTTTCAAGAAAACTATTATTTTCCATATGGTAGTGATCCAGAATATAGTTTTAAAACTCAAATAATAGAGGTCATTGCAAAAGTTGGTTTGATATCGTTATTATCAAAATATAATTTCTCTAACGAAACTAAAGACGGATTAGGTATGATTGTTAGCAGACGATATAACTAAAATTTAAATAATGTTAATTTTATTTATGCTAATTTAGTGATAATATAAAGTGAAATTGGTTGGAAATCAAAACATACGCTAAAATAATAAAATATGTTTAGCTAACAAAAGAAATTGAGGTTGTTTTAGATGAATCTTGTTTTAATTATAAGTTGGATTATATAAGTTTTAATAACGATATAAATTATTTTGTTTAAAAGTAATATGTGGGTAGAATGTAAATGAGTTTACTCTATTTATTTTTTATGATTAAAGACTTTTTATTGTTTTGAGAAACAATATTCCATGAGGTAAAAGCTGAAAAGTATTAGTGAATATACGAGATAGTTAAGTTTGATTGAAGTTCGGATGCAAAAATTACATTTTTGTTTTAATTTATTTGTAGCTTCCGTTATGTGCATTGCACGGTGCACCTAGATTTTACTCTCCCGAAAATTCTTGCAGGAAAATTATATAGGAACTTACATGATCACGATAATTTCTTGTAGATTCACAAGATTCACATAGGTAGATTCACATCTTTTATAGATTCACATCTTTCATAGATTCACATCTTTTATAGTTCATGTAAGATCCTAACAAAAATTCCTAGAAAAATTTTTGCCACTGGCCCTATTCCCGAACACATATTTTTCAATCGACAATATTGTCAATTTCACCAAAATGAATAACAACTTTGTATAATAATGGTATTTTGTAACTCATATTTGTGTATATTAGACACAAACCAATTATAACAAATTTTTACAAAATTATAACAGATTTTTGGTACTAGATTCGTACTTTTGACATCTAACTTTTTTAATCTTAAAAGATGCAAAATAAAATAAAAATATATTTAATAAATAAATATGTTTTAATGATATTTATATAAAAATATGATTATTTAATATTATTAAAGACTTAATTTTGCGTTATAAGTTAATTTTTACGCCAATCGATGAAATTTGTAGAAAAAATTCAACACACAAAACATAAAGTAAAATTGTGATTTTGACAGTAACTATGTTGTTCTTGTCAAATTCACAATATTGTGTTGAATTTTCTCCAAATTGGTGTTACATAATACGAAATTCACAATATTGTGAGAATTTACAATATTGTGATGACATATATGTGTTCGGGAATAGGGCCCCAGGGTATCGTATACATACGTTACATTTAGTAGTGGTAAGGAAAATTGATTATATGATAAAAGTAAACGAAAAAGTTCTAACGTAACAAATTTTATTGTTTCAAACGATTTCGATTTAAATTTTATGTAACATAAATAAAGCTTTTACTTGCGCTTTAGCATGTGAGTTGTGGATTGTGAATGGTCCTATTAACCAATCAGAAATAAGAATTTTGTGATTAATATAAATTCACATTCCACAGTTCGCATTTTAAAGCCAAGCTTTAGTTTTGCGTTTTTATTTTCAATCAAAAAATGCAAATAATAATTTATCAATAAAAAATATTGATGTAAGAAAAGTATAGAAGTTTGAGTAACATTTATGAAAACTGTTGTATTAAATTATGAACAATTACATCTTTTTAAGTTATATATAATTTCACTGGACTGATTTGAACAGATTTTTGATTTAGTAATTTTGTAAGCAATTAAACTCAAGCTGCTAAATTAATCAGTTAATTTGTTTCAATTATTATCTATTTTACTTTCCTCAATAAACCTTGCAGTTTGTTTCAAAAATTCACCTCTTCTCGTGTTTCATGGTTGGATTCAAACCTTCATTATCACTACACCTGCTCAGTTGACAAAGACCGTCGCTAGAAGTTTCTGTTTTTATTTTCATTTTCCAATCTAGTGTAATTGTTAGTCTCATATTCAGTCTAATGAACGCATAATTTACCATTTGCATTTCTCCACTAAGCTATAATTGAAAGAATATCTTTTAATTTGTTTGATAGACAAAGCCCAAGTGGAGATTGCTACACCAATTTTAATTGTTTATCATTGCTTCAACATTTGTATGGTGTTTACACTCAAAAAATCTGTAAGTTTGACTTTCTCCGGTTTATCTTCACTATAAAAATACCGAGTTAGACCAGAATAATGACAGTAAATTTTTTTTAATTCATTAGTCATTATATTTTTTTTACTCCAAAATTTTTGTTTCGTTCTAGTTTCGGTGACAAATAAATGTGTCCTCGAGCTTAATTTGTCGCACAAGAATCTAGAATAAAACACAAAAACCAATTTACATTTACATCTCTTCGGTCTGTTTTAGGCATAAAGATTCTATGTATAACAAAAGCAAAAAAATGCCTGTCTACTATAGAAAACCGCTGGAGCGATTTCAATTTTTTTGTGTTATACCCAGGTTTAATTATTTCTGAATAATAGGAACAATTTCAAAATATCCGGTTGCTGTAGAACAAATGTCGTTTTTCACAAAAGTGGTAATTATTAAGGAGAAATTTGTTGTTCGAATCTCGGTTCTATCACTTCTAAATAATAGGTACAGTTGGAAAATATCTGGTACTTGCAGATTAAAGTTGTTGATCGGCTTTTACAAAAAATATAATTAATGAACAGAAGCATTAACGCTAAACGGAAAATTATTGTGATCGACTTTTGAGTGAATCTATTCCTTCGGTTATACTGATGACTAGTAGGTAAATGTTTGTTTGTTGCAGATTAAATGTCGTTTTTTCCAAAACAAATAAGACAAAGAAGCATTTACGCTAAATGTGTTCCTAAGAAGTTTTCTGGAATAATTGGGACAGGTAATTTGAAAACCATCAGGTCGTTTTGATTAAATGTTGTTTTTCACAAAATTGTGATTATCGAAAAGCAGTATTTACGCTAGAGAATGGAGTTTTCATGACTAATAGAAAATATTAGGTGTTGGTAGATACTGTCATTGTTTTTTGAACAGTTGAAATTATTGAACGATAAATGGAGAGTTATAATTGTTATAATTTTTCAACAACGTAGGGATGCTTCGTTTTAGTTTTGTAATAATATTATAAAAACCCTATATAAAAATCCTTAACACAGGCCGAAGTCTTAATGTCTCATAACTCATGAGTCCTCAGATTTCAGCCCCTTCATATATTGCTTTTAATTTTTATGCTCTGCATTTATTCAGTATCAAAAGCTATTGAAAAAGTTAGTAGATTCACAGATCCACTGATAAATTGTGACCCGAGATATGGATTTAGTTAAAAGGTTTTTTTTGTAGGAAGATGAAAAGTTTTAAAATTATTCGGAACCCGAATTTCTAAGTGTTGTACGCGTATTTGTACCGGATAAAAACATCTCCCTTGCTCTTGTGGTCCTGTTGTATCCTGCGGTACCACCAATAAAGACATTCCTTCGCAGGGCAGGGGTTGAGTGTAGTACTCTTTCGATAATTATGTTGTGTTGTTGTAGTTTTTATGCGTAGTGTTAAGCATGGCTGCTTTACGTTCGTCTTGTCTCAGTCATTTCACCATACCTGTGATGATCTCATTCACTATGTACCCGTTGTCTTTTGAGCTCAGCATAAATTGCATGAGGCCATGCTGAGTGATGGTCTTTCCCATATGCTGCTCAATAAGTCTTCGTGCGCTTGCAAACCTTTCACATTCAATTAGCACGTGCTCAGCGTTCTCGGTCTTACCCTCACAGTAGAGCTATTTTGGATCCATTATGTGCTTGTACTTGTATAACTACTCACCGAAACATCCATGGCCTGTGATCATCTGCGTCAAATGCTGGTTGGCGTCACCGTTTTTCCTTGTTGTTCATGCTTTTATGTCACGGATCATCACAAAGGTTCATCATCCGTTGGTGGAAGCCTCCAATTTTGCTTGCCATTCTATATGACTGTCCATGTGGTCTTCGCGTGTTCGTTGCTCACTATCATTGTGTGTTGCTATACGCAAAGCTGATACCTCTCAATAACATTTACAGCCTCATCAGACATCGTGCGAAAAGCACAGCAAATGCGCAACGATGTCAGTCTTTGGGTCGTTTTGATAGGTCTAACATAAAATGGCTTTGTCACCACCGTACATCAGGTGTTCTTTAAAGTTGAGTTTGTGGTCTACTTCAGGTGCTAGCCAGATTTTATGATCTGTCAACCAACCTAGATATCGATACTTTCCACCATTTTTCAGCTACTTATTTTAATATCTATTAGTTGTAATAATTTAAATAAATATTTTAGAACAAATACCTTTAATAATTAAATAAATAATTCAGAACAATAAACTTTTAAATTATTAAATATAATTTGGTTTTTATATTAATATCTCAGCTGACTGATTACAAGTGATTTTTATTTTAATCATCAAATAAGTATATACAATATTTTAAATACATATAAACAAATCTCTTAAAATTAATTTACCGGTTTTATATACATAACAATAATCATCTCATATTAATACATAAAATATAAATGGAAATTCAAATGATTATTATTTATTTATATACATATATTTTATACTACACAGTCTGCAGAACAAGAATATATTTTATATATAACAACTTTCCCCGTTTTTATTTAAAATTATACAAGTATACAAAAAAAAATCAAAAAATACAACTACTTATTCTGTTAGTACTTAAATCTATCTGGTGATCTTCTTTTCCTTTGTGATTTTCTTATCTCTATTTCTTGTTCTGGACTACGTTTTCTTTTAATCATATTTTTATTCTGAGGCGTTAAAAAACTATTATCCTTATTATTTTCATCCTGAATCTCTAAATTAGTAAGATTAGTTGCAGGAATAATATTAATTTTTGGATGAAATTTATCATCTAAGTTAGAATACCTAAGACAATTTTCATGCACAAATCTTACATTATTATTTACATTAATTAAATTATGTTAATGGACTAACTTTTTGCAAAATTCTGGCGGGAATCCATTTTATATGATTTTTAAAATGATTTTGATACAAAACTTTTTCACCTACTTTGAAATTTTTATACATGTTTATTATATATTTTTATAAATAATTTTATTTTAAATAATAATTATAGTTGTTACATTACATTACGATTACATTCATCTTATCTTAATAACCCATTTATCTCTAAACCATTAACCTCAATCTCTCTATCTCCTGTTCGAGATACAAAACTCTCTCTCTTTTCTTTCTTGAATCTCATCACATATCATTCTCTATGAATATATAATTTATACCATTTATTTTAACTAATTGTCTAACTTTAGGCTCTATCTATAATAATATAACATTCCCCTTTTTAAATTTATCCGTATAAATTTACTAAAGAAATTTAATTTTAATCTACTTTACCAAACTAAATTTTAGAGAAAAAAAAGATTTCTAGCATTTATTTTTATCTTAATCAAATTCCGAAAAAGTAAATCTTTTTGGAAACTTCTTTAATCTTTTCGATTTACGTATTACCACTGACTCTGGAGATGAATTGGGTGACGAGTCCGAACTAAATTTTCTTTTAGAACTTGTTCTTGAATCTTCTAGTATTTTATCTGTATTATTTTCTTGGTTGTTTAAACTTTCCCCTTTTAAATTTTCTGTCGGTATAAATTTATTATCACTATGGTAAGTTCTTAAATTATTACTAACTTTAGATGAACGTATTTGATTTTCTTGTACATAACGTACATGACCGTTTACTAAAATCAGATACGTCACCGGACTAACCGATTGTAATATTTTGGCTGGAATCCATCTTATTAGATTACCATAATGATTCCGATAAAATACATTTTCATTTACTTTAAATTTACAGTTAATTATGTTATGATCTTTACAAAATTCAACTTTATCGTTTTCATAATATGTTTTATTCTTATACAATGCAAAATTTACTCGTTTCCCTCTTATATTTTTTTTATTTACTGTATTATTATTTATTTTCTTATTGTTAATTAAATCTAGGTTAATTTTAGGCTTATAAGAAAATACAAGTTCAGCTGGTGTTTTATTGGTAGTAGTGGATGGAGTATTTCTTTGATGAATTAAAAATTTAGTAATTTGTTCATCCAAACTACCTTTTCGGTTTTCTATACAAAACTTTTTTAAAACTGTTTTGGCTGAACGTACGAATCTTTCGGCTTGACCATTCGACTGTGGGTGGTACGGTGGTGATTTAGTACATTTTATTCCATTATTTATACAAAATTGTCTGAACCCGAAAGATTGGAATGGAGGCCCGTTATCTGATACAATTTCAGACGGAAGACCAAAGTTAGCAAAAAATTCTAATAATTTTTTAATAACATTTTCGAGATTTATTGACGACATATATATTATCTCGCAAAATTTACTGTACGCATCGACTATTATTAAAAAATTCTTTGCAGCGAAATAAAAAAAATCTACATGTATACGTTCGAATGGAGTTGCTGCTTCAGGCCACTTTGTATCGACTATTTCCTTTTTTACAGTTTGAGTTTGTTGACAAATCATACAGGAATTGACATATTTTTCGATGTCTTTATCACATAAGGGCCACCAAACATAAGAACGCGCTAGCATTTTCATTTTCACTATTCCTGTGTGATTTTCATGCAAGGATTTTAATACCGACGAACGTAATTTTTCTGGGATTATAATTCGGTTTATATAATATAAATTTCCTTCCTCCGTTGAAAGACTTAATCTTTTGTTATAAAATGAAATTATATTAGACGTTATTTCATTTTCTTTAGGCCACCCATATAACACATAATCATATACTTTTGACAAAATGTCATCTGACTTCGTTTCACGTCTTATTTCTTCTACACTTGTTTGTTCATCCTCAGCTGAACAGAAAAAATTTATTTTTATTTCTTCAACTTCCGTGTTTTCTTTTAATGGCAACCGTGACAATGCATCTGCATGACCCATTGATGAACCTTTCCTATATACGATTTTATAGTCATATGATGACAATATGACTGCCCACCGCTGAAGACGAGCGGCGGCTACTGACGGCGTACTCTTTTTTGGGTTAAAAATTTCCCTTAAGGCTTGATGGTCGGTACATATAGTGAAAGATTGACCGTACAAGTAATTGTGGAACTTCTTGACTGCAAAAATTATCGCTAACGCCTCGCGATGAATTTGTGAATAATTGCGTTCCGCAGGTGACAAGGTACTGGACGCGAATAATACTGGTTTCTCTATACCGTCAACTATATTAGATAAAACCGCGCCAACGCCATATGGGCTCGCGTCGGTCGCGACGACTATCGGCTTTTTTGGATCATATATTTCCAATACATTATGACTCAATACTAATTTTTTTGTGTTTTCAAACGCTTTTTGGCATTTTTCTGACCACGAAAAATTAACATCCTTTCCTAATAAATGATATAAGTCTCTGAGTTCTCCCGACAAATTTGGGATAAATCGACCATAATAATTTAGAAGGCCTAAATAAGACTGCAACTGAGTGACGTTCCTTGGTGCAGGAGCTTCAACTAACGCTTTAATTTTTTCTTCATTTGGCATAATTTTGCCATCTGATAAGGTATGACCTAAATATTTCACTTGTGTTTGCAAAAATTTACACTTTTCTAAATTAATTCTTACGTTATGACTTTCTAAACGTGACAAAACTTCAAATAATCTCATTTTAAATCTCAGTCCAAATAACAATAAACGTTTTCTAATCCCCTAAGAATTTGATCCATTACGGATTGAAACGCCCCGGCGGCATTTGAAACCCCGAATGGTAATCTTGAATATGAAAATAGACCTTTTCTCGTATTTATTGTTAGAATTTCTTTAGACTCCTCCGACACGGCTAACTGTAAATAAGCACCAGTTAGATCTACGACGCAAAAAATTAAACAATTTGAAAGACTGGCGAATATGTCTTCTATTCGCGGTAACGGATAATGTTCCGTTTCGATACAACGGTTAATCGTGACTTTACAGTCCATACATAACCGAATTTGACCGTCTGACTTGGGAACAATCACTACTGGACTTGCCCATCGTGAACTTTTGACTGGTGTTAAAATATTTTGTTCTGTTAAACTATCTATCGCCTTATCAAATTTTTCTCGAAGTTTAAACGGAACTCCATATGCGGCATGAAAAATTGGAGTTTGGTTTTCTTTTAATACTATATCCACTGTAAAACCCACAATCGGAGTGTCAAGACCTTTATTTATAATTTTTGAAAATTTATTTTTAATTTCTACTACTATATCATTATTGATTGATTTAAGTATTTTAATCTTAAATGACTCACGCCAATGTGGAAAGATTACATCCAACCAATTTCTGCCAATCAATGCCTTGAATTGCCTCTCCGTGTCTATTACAATTAGATCCAAACATCCACTACCCCTTACAGCACCAACTTGAACTTGACATCTTCCTAGTTCCTTAATATTTTCACCTGTGACTGTTAATAAATTAGAATTAATTTTAGATAATGCAATATGACTTAATTTTTTAAAATACTCTCCTTTACTGATGATTGTCGCACAAGCACCAGTATCTACTTCCATCTCCAAGAATTGACCTTCGACTTCTAGAACACAATCAGCTGACTCGTTGCTGTTGATGAGACTATTTATACACTTAACTCTTCTTTGGCACACTACTGATGTGTGACCCTTTTCTTGACACTTGAAACAGGTCCACTGTTTAGCAGGACATGTATCTTCTGCATGATGACGACCACAACGCTTGCAGCTACTTCTACTGTTCGACCTTGACCGGTTTTGACCTTTATAACCTTGACTTTGACTATTGTAATTTCTGTAACTGTTACTATAATTATTTCTACTACCCGGACTATTATTGTGACTGTGACTTTGTACAGGATAATTACTCCTGTGTGGACTATTAATCCTTGGACTATTATAATTATTTCTCGATTTATTGAAAACCGCATGTTGACCCATCGGGTAAATGGCTTTGCTTTCTTTTTCCGCCATTTCCATATTAAGCGCCTTGCTCGTACATTCTTCAAATTTTAAATCTTCATTCAACAACATTTGTTGAATTTTTTCATTTCGTAACCCGACTATAAAGCGATCTGCGAGAGCTTCATCCAACATATTCGTTTTGAACTTTAAGACTTCTTTGTTATCTTCTTTATCCAGAAAATCACCGAATTGACACGTTTGTGCTAGTGTTTTTAACCTTACTATAAATTCGCTTATAGCTTCTCCATCCTCTTGTACCGCTTTATAAAATTTGTATCTTTCTGATCTTTTATTTTTCTTTGGCGTAAAATGCTCTCTTAAAGCCTTCATTATTTCCTCGAAAGATTTTTTACTTGGTAAATCCGGTACTAATAAGGATAATAACAGCTCGTACATTTCTGCACCGGCTATTGTAATGAACATAGGAGTTTTTGATTCGTCTTTTACTTCGTTCACTAAGAAAAATTGACTGATTCTATCTTCATATGCCCGAAAATTAGTACCGGGTACAAACGGTTCTATTTTTCCTATTAATGTAGGCATTTTTTGTTCACAACACTTTTCACTTTAATACAAAAAAATTCTCACCACGTGTCCTTTTTTTCCTCTAATTTTTCTGCTTTCGGGTTACGTTTTCCTCCAGTTTTCCTCAGTTTTCCTCGTCGCCAGATTATTATATATTTTTATAAATAATTTTATTTTAAATAATAATTATAGTTGTTACATTACATTACGATTACATTCATCTTATCTTAATAACCCATTTATCTCTAAACCATTAACCTCAATCTCTCTATCTCCTGTTCGAGATACAAAACTCTCTCTCTTTTCTTTCTTGAATCTCATCACATATCATTCTCTATGAATATATAATTTATACCATTTATTTTAACTAATTGTCTAACTTTAGGCTCTATCTATAATAATATAACAATGTTAAAATTTTTATTAATCTTAAGTCTAGATTTAACTGATTTTAAATTATTAGATTTTTTTCTACCATTTACATTTTTATTATTATTTGTATCCATAGCAAATTTTACTTTAACTTTTGGATTAACAACATCTAATAAAATTTTAGGTTTGTATGAAAATATCAGTTCCGACGGAGTTTTAGATGTAGACACACAAGGAGTATTTCTTTGTTGTAGTAAAAATTGGTTCAACCGTTGTGTTATGGTAAGTTGTTTGGAATCATCAAGAAGATACTTTTTTAACGTTGATTTAGCGGTCTGTACGTTCCTCTCAGCCAACCCATTTGATTGCGGGTGATATGGTGGGGACTTTGTTACCTTAATATCATGCTGTTTTGCAAATTTTAAAAACTCATTAGCATTGAAAGGAGGACCATTATCAGAAATGATTTCACTTGGAAATCCAAAGGTTGAAAATAAATTTGACAAAATCGCAATTACCGCAGATGCTGTGGTGACCCTCATTAAAACTACCTCTACAAATTTGCTATAAGCATCTACAATGATTAGAAAATTATTATTCTGAAAATAAAAAAAATCTATATGTATCCTCTCAAAAGGATAACTAGTTTCTGGCCACTGTGTGGTGACAACTTCTTGACTTCTATTCCTCGTTTGTTGGCATACAGGACATGTATTAATAAATTGTTCAATATCTTTATCTATTCCGTACCACCACACATACGATCTAGCTATCATTTTCATGCGTACAATTCCTACTGCATGATTTTCATGTAACATATTCAATATTTTATTTTTCAAACTATTTGGAATTACAATACGATTCATATAATATAAGCACTCATCTTCACAGGATAAATATTCTTTTTTTCTACAATATATTTTTAAGTTTTCAGACATATCTGATGAATTTGGCCAATCAAACTTACAAAACTCTAGGACTTGACTCAAAATTGGATCCTTTTTTGTTTCCTCGGAAATCACTTCCGGATTCAAGGGAAAACTTTCCGTGAAATTAAATGATTTTATGCAAAGATTATTGTCGATGTTGGTCTTTGACTCAATTGGTAACCGAGACAATGCATCAACATGCGACATTTGAGATCCACGTCGATATTCAATTGTATGATTATACATTGACAGTATCACTGCCCATCGTTGCAGTCTAGCAGCTGCAACTGCAGGTGTTGATTTATTTGGATTGAATATCTCTCGAAGAGCTTGGTGATCCGTTTGGATCACAAAAGAGTGGCCATATATATATTTATGAAATCTTTTCAACCCAAACATTATCGCCAGTGCTTCCCTGTGTAATTGGGAATAGTTTTTTTCTGCGGACGATAATGTGCTCGAGGCAAAAAGAACTGGCTTTTCCATTCCATTGACAACATGGGATAATATTGCTCCAACACCGTATGGGCTGGCATCCGTAGCAATAATAATAGGTTTATTTGGGTCGTATAGTTCCAATAAATTATGTTTTACGATAAGAGATTTTGATTTTTCAAATGCTGACTGACAACTATTTGACCAATCAAAAGTGACATCTTTTTTAAGCAAATAATAAAGCTCACGTAGCTCTGTCGACAAATTCGGAATAAATTTCCCATAATAGTTCAGTAATCCAAGATAGGATTGTAATTGGGACACATTTGACGGAGCAGGCGCATTCACAATGGCCTGTAGTTTGTCACTATTAGGACGAATTCCTTCTGCTGACAAAGTATGTCCTAAATAACATACACTAGGAGACAAAATTTTACATTTACTTAGGTTAATTTGAACATTATATTTATTTAACCTGTCTAAGACTAGAAATAATTTATTACAACAATCTTGATGATCCTTTCCGCCGATTAATATATCATCAAGATATGACGCTACCCCATCTAATTTAATTAAAATCTGATCCATCACGGACTGAAATATGGATGGCGCAGATTTTAGACCAAATGGTAATCTTTTGTACCAAAATAAGCCTTTATGTGTGCTTATTGTGAGATATTCCCTAGACTCTTCTTTGACAGACAACTGTTGGTAAGCGCCAGTTAAGTCAATGACGCAGAAATAGGTACAGTTTGCAAGACCTGCAAAAATGTCGTCAATTCGCGGCAGATGGTAGTGCTCGGTTTTGACCACTTTATTGATAGTTACCTTGAAATCGACACACAAGCGAATGTCGCCATTTGTTTTTCGCACGGTAACAATAGGACTAGCCCAATTGCTAATTTTTACTTGCTCTAATATACCAACTTTACACAACCTCTCTAGTTCTGCTTCCACTTTTGGTCTAATTCTATATGCTACTGTATACGCTTTATGGAAGATAGGCTTACCATGATCTTCTATTAGTACATCCACCATAAAACCTTCAATCAACTGGTGTGTGGCATCATTTGAGACGACTGGCGGAATTTTTTCTATTATTTTATCTAAAATAGAATTATTTGAATATAAATTATTTACCGATACCGATTCTGATGAGACCATCCAATCTCTCCATTCTGGTAAAATGACATCTAACCAGGCTCTTCCCATCAACGGCTTACAATTTCTTTCTGAATCAATTACGATTAAATCCAGCTTGTATGACTTCCCTCTAAAACTCACGGTGACTAAAATCTTTCCAACAACCTTGATCACCTGTCCCGTTACAGTAGAAAAAGAATCATTAATACTAATTAAACTTAAATGACTAAAACTATTTCTATACTTAACTAAATTAATTATTGAAGAGCAGGCTCCCGTATCCACCTCCATGGTAACATTTTGATTTTCAATGGTGACTTGGTATTCCACTGGTAAATTTGAACTACTTATGCTATTGATTACCCTGACATGTTTGTTTCCTATTCTATATTTGTTGTGGCATGTTTTAGATGTGTGGCCGCACTTATAACAAATATAGCATTGCCACTGTTTTGCTGGACACTGACTTTCATGATGACTGTAAATACCACATCGGCTGCATTTTGACTGTGTACTTGTTGGACGACTACGACTGCTGCTACATGGACTCTGACTACGAACTGAACTTGGACTTTGGTAACGACGGTGACTCGGACTTAGATAACGTACTGAACTTGGACTTTGATAACGATTATGACTTCGCTGAGGTTGACTTGATTGATGAAAGCGTGTACGACTTCTATCAGCTTGATACACTCGGCCTATTGACGGATTTATTGATCTTACTTCCTTAGCAGACATTTCAACATTTAAAGCTTTTTGACAACACTCACTAAATTTAATATCTGGATTTTGTAACAATTCCTGTTGTATATCTTCGGACCTTAGGCCTACTATAAATTTATCCGTTAAGGCATCATCTAAAAAGTCGCCATATTCACATGACTGCGCAAGACTTTTTAGTTTTACTATATAATCGGAAATCGATTCGCCTTCCTTTTGTTTGGCCTTTGAAAATTTAAATCTTTTGGCTCTCTTATTAACTTTAGGCTTAAAATGATTTTTAAGCACTTTTATTATATCGGCATAAGACAAAGAACTAGGTGCTTTGGGTGTCGATAAACTTTTTAAAATCTTGAATGTTTCACCACCCATAATGGTTATAAAAAGCGGAACCTTTTTTTGTTCTTGCACATCGTTTATAAGAAAAAATTGCGTTAATCTGTCTTCATACGCCTCAAAATCTTCTCCAGGAACGAAAGCTTCGATACTACCAATCAATGACATCTTTGATTTAACAGTATCGTTGTTTAATAATTTTTCACCCAATTTTTTAATATTTTCTTTTTCAGTAATTTCTTGATCCGACATTAATTAGATAAATTAGGCTTGCATAATTTAAAAATTTATAATAAATATTTATAATACCGATTGCCAAGTAGTAAAATTATTTCATATGACGCCAAAAATAAAAATTCCAAAAATGACGTACCGACGCTGCAATTATTTTCATTCACAAAACTTACTTTTTTTTCAATACACTTTTGCTTTTATTTTTATTGAAAAGAAATTCACTATTATTTATGCTAACTACAATTCAAGCCAAAACTACTATGCACTATTCCTTTTATCTCGTCGCCACTTTAATATCTATTAGTTGTAATAATTTAAATAAATATTTCAGAACAAATACCTTTAATAATTAAATAAATAATTCAGAACAATAAACTTTTAAATTATTAAATATAATTTGGTTTTTATATTAATATCTTAGCTGACTGATTACAAGTGATTTTTATTTTAATCATCAAATAAGTATATACAATATTTTAAATACATATAAACAAATCTCTTAAAATTAATTTACCGGTTTTATATACATAACAATAATCATCTCATATTAATACATAAAATATAAATTGAAATTCAAATGATTATTATTTATTTATATACATATATTTTATACTACACAGTCTGCAGAACAAGAATATATTTTATATATAACACTCATTAGTACGACTTCCGCTTTGTGATCGGTCAACTCTAGTTCTGTATTGCTCAGCCATACTATAACGCTGGTTATGGTCTGGTTACAGTTGTTTATAATGTTTGTCTAGACCGAGCGTGCTATTAACGGATAATCTGAGCAACGCGTTTAGGACCTTTTCTTTGGTGACAGCCGATATTGAGTTATCCTCAATTTGCAGCTCACGAGGTAGGGAAAAGTCACCGTGGTGTGGAAAAAGGCCAAACGCAATTTCAGACGTTATATCCGGGAATACTGGTGTAGCAGAATGAACAACCTTAAGATTAGTAAGCACAATTTTGGACACACTTCACTATGGGTTATGCTGAATTTCATCTGTAAGACAGTGGAATGATCTGCTCTTACTATTAGTAATGCTTTCCGCAAATCTTTCCGCTTTTCACGGCAATCACTTTAAAACTGCTCATAGTGCTCATGATTTTTCTTCCGTGTACATTTCCTCCGGAGTTTGAGGCACTATTTTCTCAAACGGACAATGTTTTCAGTCCACCAGAATACTGGGTACCGCCTATAACCGTTGATTTCAGACGGCAATGTTGCATCACAGGTGCTTTTATATCTCGAAATAAATTTTGCTCCTATCTTAGCATCACTCTCCGGTGTTGGCATGCATTCAACCATGTCGTCCAGCATCTCATTGTCCAAATCTTTGTGTGCCAGACATTTGGCTGCACCTTCCGCTTGACTTGGCGCCTTTCAAACTGCCGTGGTGGTTGGGTTTCATATATAATAGCACGATGATCACTTTGCGTATACAAGTCAGACACCTTCCATTGTGCTCCTCTCGAGAGTGTCCCACTTGCAAAATGATATCGATAATTGAACTCGCTTCTCATTTGCTAAATGTCTCCGTGGTACCATGCTTTAGCAGTACCAGATCAAGTCTGGCAAATGCCCTACCTCTAGTGTTAGTACGTTTGCTTTCTCATTTAACGGTCCCATTACGATGGGTGACTTACCTCTGACGTCTGCTATTATTCAGTCCATTGAGGTGCTAGGAGGAATGTAGCAGCTGTAGAAGCGGACACCTTTGATTTTGGCATAGAAAAAACCCTCATGCTGACTACTAGATATGTTTTCAAAAAGGAAGTACAAAACAAGTCCAGCAGCCAAATTCTGTAATTGTGAAGCGGTGAAGTGATAAGTTTTTAATGAAAAGAAACGAAGAAATTTTTATCACTTCACCGCTTCACAGTTACAGAATTTGGCTGCAGATAGCAGCTTTCTCGTCCTGTATTCAAGCCAGTTCCCATCGGCAAAAGGGGTTCTACATTGTTCGCAAATCAATGACACGTCAACTTTCTGATCTCTAACGGTCTGTGTCAGTGGGTCCTGTGCCACCTCGTAGTGGTTAAGATTTATCTGGACTAAACCATTACGGGCCGAAGTCGGCTTTAGCACTCTTTTGTAGGCTGGACATCTAATGCTTACAGTAGAATGCCCATTAGTCCTTGTGGTTCATGGCAGGCAGAGAGCACATTTTGAGGGCTCTTTGCATTCCATCGATTTATGTCCTGTTCCTCCGCATACAAAACATATCCCATTTGACGTAATGAGCGCATTTTTCTGAGAGACTAAGTATTGTCATCTAAGTCCCGTCTCGCATTGTCCTCAAGGATTTGATTGCATTTTTTGGATAGACTCAATTGTAGGAAATTGTGTCTGGATTGCAATGCAAATATCTTTACACACTCGCCGAGTCTCTGAGCGCTGGCTCTGCGTGCTCTTTAAGCTATTGATTGTGTTCACCTTTTTTAAGAAGCAGCTCGCCTTTAGATGTCTTTCTAATCTTAGTGACACATTTCCGAGCTCTTTTAGTTCCGGGTTAGCTTTCATCTCTTTTAACATTTTAACATTCGTTCCGGATGCTACCACAAGGAGCACGTTTCGGTTCATGGGCTCGACTGCTGTTTTCTCGACTTGATCACGTTCTATTCGGATCATCATCCAGGTTCTTTTAAGATCCTGTTGGCCGTTTTACTTTTTATCGGCAAAGGCAGTTGAACTCGCATGTCCTCATTATTTGTACTTCGGTATCTTTTTGCTGTTTCATCGACCTTTATTTTTAAGGACGGTGAAGTCTGGCACACTTTGTTCAGCTGTGGCCTGACGCTTTGGACAACAATGAGGTCATTCACAGCAGATTTGTGCAAATCTTCAATTTCGTTAACCAAGTTCCTAAACGCTTGGTTTAAAGAACGTGTGTCGGCATAACTTTTTCAGCTGTTCGATTTAACAACTAACCACCAATATGGTGTCTATGCCATTATTACAGACACCTCCTACTGTAATCACTTGGTTGATCGCAGGTTGCTTTGGTATAACTGCCTTCGTGGTGATGTGTAAGGGTGATCTACTGAAGTTCTTCGTTTTCGCAATACCTAGCTCCACGCGCTCGGTAACGTTTTGGATTGCGCTTCTCGTTTTAGATGGTACAGGAAGCAATTTTGGCACCGGACAGTTTATCGTTATTTGCTTGCAGTTCACCGAATTTGCATGGAATTTGTTTTTAATCGAAACTTTACCCACAATTTTTTAAATTTATACTTTAAACGATGACTTCCAGTCGGTAAAAAAAATATCTGTAATATCTGTAAAAGTTTCAGAGAAAATATATGATCTGAGATCGATCCGAGAATGAAAAAAAATACGGAACAGATATATCCGAGAATGCAAAAAAACACAGATAATTTTTTTGACGTTTAAAATATCTCAATGTGTAAAATTAAATTTATATTTTCGAACTATTCATATTGTCTTCCATCTATAGGCGAACATTGGCATACAATAATAACATTATTTAACACTGTTAAAAATTATATATAAATACAATATTGTTATTTTGGTTTCCACTATCAAAGCTAGCTATGTCGTCTTGTAAGTTTTTAGTAGGTGAATTTGTAAATATTATTATTTATATTTAAAAGAGTAGAAAAATAGTGTTTTCTACGCGTGGTAAAAACCTTTTTGCGTTCCTGAACTTATTCTACTCGACGCGGACAAACCGTCCAGTCACGCAAAAAGAGACGTTTTCACCACTTGTTGAAAAATCTACTATTTTTGAATTATACTTTTTAGTCCAGTAACTTTATACATTACCGTATGCGTCAAATCCGGTAGTTTTGATTTTTTGCAGACTTGTTTATGATGTTGGCCTAATGAATAATCCAAGTTTGTGACCTCGAGCGCCGAACGCAACTTCGTCAAAAATCGCAAAAACCGCGAAAAAATCGTTATTTTTTCAAATTTTGGGGATTATAACCCTAAAGGACTGGTTTTTTCTTTAACCTTTTTTAGGCCGTTTTTAAAGTAGACTAAATTTGCTACAGTATGATACTAGAACTGTCTCTGCAGACCTACTAGTTTCCGAGATTAAGCCTTTCAAAGTTTATCATTTTTTTCGAACTTCGCAATTTTTTGCAATTCTGTCGTTCTAAATGAACTTTGATCCTGAATATACTATCGAAGCCCTGTACTTTTATGATGGGATGTTTAAGAAGAAAATGAGAAGTGTGAACAGTGTACACAGGTATGTTGAACGATACTTTTCGATACTTTTCGACACTTCTCGATACTTTTCCAAAATCATCCTTATCGAGAAAAGTGCATCGGTGGTACCTCGGCCCCGCCGGAAACCACACTGATATTTTCCAAATTGTTGTTCAGCAAAAGGAAATAAATGATTAAATTAACAATTAAATCAATATTTATAAATTTTATGCATTTCTTACAAAAAATGGTGTGTATAACTAGTGCGAATGCGTTTTCCAAACGCGAGTTATTGCAGCACTCCCTACGGTCATGCTGCAAACTAACTTTTGTTTGGAAAACACATTCGCACTAGTAATACAATCTACTATTTCTCATTGGCCACCACACACACATGTATTTATTAATACAATTATTAGGACAGGGATGTACAAAACTCTACAAAGGTATAAATTGCAAAAAATTGCGAAGTTCGAAAAAATGATAAACTTTGAAAGGCTTAATCTCGGAAACTATTGGGTCTACAGAGACAGTTTTGGTATCATATTGTAGTAAATTTAGTCTACTTTAAAAACATTTAAAAAATTTAAAGAAAAAACTAGTCTTTTAGGGTTATAATTGCCAAAATTTGAAAAAAAAAAAAAAAAAAAACGATTTTTTCGCGGTTTTTTCGATTTTTCGATTTTTGACAAAGTTGCGTTCAGCGCTCGAGGTCACAAACTTGGATTATTCATTAGGCCAACATTATAAACAAGTCTGCAAATAATCAGAACTACCGGATTTGACGCATACTATGAGAACTACCGGATTAGACCCCATACTCTCAGGCGACAAAGTTACTGGACTACATCCAAAAATTAAATTAATTTAGCCCTCTTGGAAGGTTCCGCTTGAGATTCGTCCGTATCTGGATCGACGTATTGGGATGGCATATCCCCATCAGGGGATGGTGATGAATCGTCGACGTCGTGTGCCCACAAGCCCACTCCATTTCGACATTGGAGAGATCGTCACCTTCTGGGATATCTGCTACTGCAACTACAAAAATGATCAGGTTCAGTTACATAATCTTCTTTTTTCATCGGCCACCTCACACATATATCTATTAATACAATTATTAGGACAGGGATGTAGAAAACTCTACAAAGGTATATTGCAA
The DNA here is from genome assembly GCA_963693315.1 of Diogma glabrata. Classification (NCBI taxonomy): domain Eukaryota; kingdom Metazoa; phylum Arthropoda; class Insecta; order Diptera; family Cylindrotomidae; genus Diogma; species Diogma glabrata. Next base: position 169,858,920 of record OY856186.1, read on the forward strand.
GCAATTGCGAAGTTCGAAAAAAGTGATAAACTTTGAAAGGCTTAATCTCGGAAAGTAGTAGGTCTACAGAGACAGTTCTAGTATCATATTGTAGAAAATTTAGTCGAATTTAAAAACGGCCTAAGAAAGGTTAAAGAAAAAACTAGCCCTTTAGGGTTATAATCGCCAACATTTGAAAAAATAACGATTTTTTCAAAAATAACGAAATTGTCTCAAAACGACTTTTTTCAAACTAGTAGCATCGACCGATTTTCAACTTTTCTTTTAATTTATTCGTCTCTGCCACTGCTTTGGTTAAGCGTAGCCGATTCGGTCAGTTTTACTTTTTCCCATTTTTTAAAACTGTTTGAATACAAAAAATAAGGGAGAAAAATGAAAAAAAAACTTAACAGCAAAGCAAAAAATAACTTTAAATAAAACATTTTAAAGCAAAGCTGTTAACTTTGTTACTATTTAATATTTTACGGTAAAAGTTTATGAAAACTATATTGAATATACAATGAATAAAATTAAAAAACGTGATCCCCATATTCCTTAAATATCCCCGTCAAAAAAGTTCCTAAAAATCACTTATTTTTTCCACCATCCCAGTATTCTTCTTAAGTAAAGTTACGTATATATTAGTTTTTAATTAGACTGCGATAATGTAAAGTTAATATAAATTAGACTGCGATAGTGTATAGAATTTAAATATGAAATTTAATTGTGAATAAACTGTTATATTCCGACCACATTTGTATGAAATTTTCGAACATGTGGCCGTCAATGTTTCATTATTTTTTAAATATCGTTCAAAAATGAAAATACGTTGTTGTATCGCGGTGTAACGGTCCATTTCTACTAACCCTATCAGTTGAAAAAATTGTTTTTTTCAGGATTGCCAACAATTTACTGCACAAATGGCGGAAAATACAAATCTAGCGTCATCCTTTATTGCTGTTGAAAAAAATAGAGCAAAACCCATAACAAGCACATACACCGACAAACATCTTGTTTATGGTGCACGAGTATGTATATATGTATAGTATATAGTTTGCAAAATTTCAAACATAATTTAGGGTTACGTTTGACTCCAAGTGGATTTTTTGACTTCTTTTTGAGCTCGAGAAGGTCAGACTCCTGTTTTGGGCCAAAACCTCATTTTTGATTTACAACCAAATTTTTGTTTTTTTGTTTGCAGCAAATAATTTTTCGCAATCCACAATATCAAACACAAAATAAATATTCAGCATTCCCTTACCCTGGCAAAAATTCTTGTAGGAAAATTATACAGGAACTTACATGATCATGATCATTTCTTGTAGAGAATTGGGACAAGAAGTTTACAAGATCATACAAGATTCACATAGGATCTTTTAAAGTTCATGTAAGATCCTAACAAAAATTCCTACAAGAATTTTTGCCAGGTTAAGCACTCCCCTAAGTAACCCGTTAACAACCTATGCATATGTGTCCGAAATCTACTTATAAATAAAATTAAAAGTTAAGTTGAATTTTTATATCTGGTTGAATGTGCGTAAATTAAGTTTTACTAAAACAAAGGTATGTTTTGGTAATAATGTTGTAATCTGGAGAGATTATAGTCAACTATTTTAAATTTTTTATATGAAAAATTTTTTTTGTATCCAATATTCCTTTTATTAGTTAAAAATTTCTTTCTTTTGATCTAATTTTCGATCCAAAGTGTTGGATCATCTTCAGTACCATGTGAAAAAAACTATCACAAACAATGGTATAAATTAATACTGGTTATTACAATATAAGAATAAAAAATATGGAGGGGCTGAAATCTCACAGCTCTGAGATATCAAGACTTTGGTCTGGGTTAAGGATTTTGATATAGTTTTCGGCAAAAAACTTTTATGAGGACATGGTTTTTAGTTTTGGGCAGCGATGTATATCAAACAAAACTCTTTGTTAAAGTACAAATATTTTCTTATCTCTGTTTAGATATGTATTACAAAACTAACACGAAACATCAATACGTTACCGGAAAATTATAACAGATCATAAATTAACATAATTTAGTGAAAAGATGATACACTCAGCAAACTACTCAAAAACCTCTCCATTTAGCGTTTCGAGAAAATAGTAATCACAAATTCATATTTCTTTCACAACTCCAAATATATTGTAAAAATTGAATAAAATCAAACTTTTTTCATAATCCTAAAAATATTCCAAAAATTATTACAAAATCAAAAATTGAAACTTTTTTCAAAATTCCAAAATAATAAAATCAAAAATTATAAATTTTTCAAATTTCTAAAAATATTCCAAAAATTCTTACAAAATCAAAAATTAAAACTTTTTCTTCTAAAATTCTAAAAATATTGCAAAAATTATTACAAAATCAAAAATACAAACTTTTTTCAAAATTCCAAAAATATTTCAAAAACTATAACAAATTCAAAAATTTCCATGTCCAATTTCATTTTCAATTACACTTACGTCATAAAAACAGCTACATTTTTTTTGACACACTTGACAACTTTTTTTGACAAACTTATAATGCCATAATTCTCAATAATAATAATAAAATTTCATTTGAAACAAATAATTAATTTTATTTTTTTCCCGAAAAATTGGGTAAAAAAATAAATAAAAATCTTTATCCACGACTACTAAAGAATATATACTTTCCATGCGTATATCTTTCATTGTAATTGTATTCATTCCTTTTCTATTTATCAAATTCTTTTTTATTTCTTTTATTACGCTTTATTTATTCAAAATTCCCCTAACAAATTAAAAACTTGATTTGTTGGTATAGTAATATAAACCAGTTAAAACAAGAACAATACATATATAAAATCTAAAATAAACAATCATGTTTGGTTTTGTTTTTCATTTCATTCAATATGGCGATACCATCTTAAACAGGAAAACATGAATGAAATTATTTGAATTACTTGTAGTCGTGGATAAAATAGTATCTTGTATTCGCTTAGGATGAAGGCAATTCTTCACTCGGATGATTCCCTCCACTCGCTACACTCGTTCCGGAAAACTTCATCCTCGTGAAGAATTGCCTTCATTCTAGCTCATACAAGAATATACTATTCTTTTGACACACTTGACAACATATTTTTGACAAACTAAATCTAGTTATAACATTTTTTGCTTGCTATGTAAAATCTTGAGAAACACAAATTTAAAATTGGTTCAACATCACCAATCACATCACTAGATGAGAACATTACGAAATAAATTAACATAAAAATAACTATAAACACTGATTTTTAAAACAAGAGTGATTAATTTAATTAAAATTATTTCCAACTGAAGCTAATAATGTACTACAGCAACGTTATTCTTTTATAATTAAAACATGAGTCTGTTGCAATTTTTCTTATTTTTCTTTTAAATTATACCCGTAACCCAACTGTTAAAGAATATATGATTTTATAATTTTTTGTCCTTTTCTCATTGTGATTTATATTACACTAGTTTACAAGAAAAATCTCCCGAAATAAAACCCAACTTTTCTTATAGATTTGGACCTCCTGAACACGAATATCATATTAATTTTTTTTGGTTAGCTCTTATTTTTGAGATATTCACGAAAAACCAATTTTTTCGGTGATCAAAAATGTTGTTTCGGTTTTTGGGTCTCATATTTTACAAAACCAAAAAATTAAAAATATTAATGAAACAAGTGCATAGTAAATATACCAACAAACATTTTGAGCTATATTTTGTAAAAATCCATTAAGGATTCTGGAAGTTACAGTCGAAAAAAGTTGAAAAAATACGAAAAAATAACGTTCTTTTTTCAAATTTTTTCATTTTCAACGTCATAAATTTGGAACAAACAAAGACACTAATTTTTTTTTAATTTCTTGGAGCCTATAGTAGCTTTAATTTTCTTTCTTTTAAGCTAAAAGACACGAATATTGGTGCAGTTTCCACCAAGTTATTCAAGTTTTCCCAAAGAAAGTCAAAAATTCAAAATTTGGAAAAAATAATTTTTACTTAATTTATTGTGCCATAAATAATAATTTTATAAGTTCAGTCGTTCTCAAACATCAGTAAAGAATTATTTTTAAATAGTAAAGTATAATTTCCGTTTTTGTTTTCGAAGTTGGGAATTGGATCGATATGAGACGTATATAGAAAAATATAAACCAGAGATAATGAATTGTGAGGAGAGGCAAAACATTAGAACTATTTAAGTTAGTTCAAGCACCATAAAGTTAAGCCCCTATTTATGTCTATTAATACCTGTAAGAATTTTTTATTTTCTGTTTTCTCTTTCTTTTTTGTTTTTTGCTAATGTAAATTTTTTTCTATCACCGCTCACCTTGTGTTACTCCTTACGTTTATGATCATTTTAAGTTTAATTGAAGAAAGCAATTACTTTTCCTTTTTAATAGTTTTTCGGTTTTCCCAACTTTTGTTTAATTAGTTTAAAGAGGTTTCTTTTTAAGTAGATAAATGTCAAATGATTAGTTGCAAATATAATCTCTCTGAGGATAAATTTAATTCAGTGAAAATAATAATTAAAAAAGAAAAAATATTACAAATATAAATTTTAAATGGTGTATTGTTTTTAAAAATCAATAAATCAATAGTGATAGCTGCCTTTTAAAGCAAAATAAATTGTTAGTAAAGTGTAAAATCAAGTTTATTTAAATGGCGTCGTCAAGAAGTTTCAAGTGTAAAAATATCACAAATTCATTTTGTTTTATTTGTGGAAGTTACATTATACATACTGCTAAATCACCCCACTAACTGAAATTTTCCAACTCCTAAAATAAATCCGAGGTGGGAGGAGCTAGATCATGTCCAAAAACTTCACAAAAAAAATCTCAATTTCGAGAAAAATCTTATACAAATAAAATACAATTTTTGTCAAAAAAGGACATTCCATAATTAACGAACTGATATTTTCCAACTCTTAAAATAAATCAGAGGTGAGAGAAGCTAGATCATGTTAAAAAACTTCACAAAAAAATCTCAATTTCGAGAAAAATCATATACTAGGTCATTCAATAAGTCCGTAGGATGACACATAGATGGCGTTACTAGAATTTTTTCCATATGATTTTTATTTAGTACTAACCTTCAAACGATACGTGTATAAATTTGACAGCAATCTGACTATTTATTCGTGAGTTATAGCATTTTGTGTGAAGCAACTTTTGTTTTTGAAAAAAAAATGGAAAAAAGTGAATTTCGAATTTTAATAAAGCATTGCTTTTTGATGAAAAAAAATACAGTGGAAATCAAACAATGGCTTGATAAACATTATCCAAACTCTGCTCCATCGAGACAAATGGTAGAGAAGTGGATGGCTGAATTTAAATGTGGTCGTACCAGCACAAAAGATGCAGAGCGCAGTGGACGCCAAAATGAGGCTGTTATTTCAGAAAACATAAAAAAAATCCACAAATTGGTTATGAACGATCGCAAATTGAAGGTGCACGAAATAGCTGACATTGTAAAGGTAGCAGATGGTAGTGTTTTTACCATTTTACATGAACATTTGGGTATGCGAAAGCTCTGTGCAAATCGGGTGCCGCGTGAGCTCACAGTCGACCAAAAACAACAACGAATCGATGCTTCGGAGGAGTCTTTGGCACTGTTAAACCGCAATAAAGGGGAATTCTATCGTAGATATGTGACAATGGACATGGCTTCACAATTACACACCAGAATCCAAAAGACAGTCAGCTGAGTGGACAGCTGCATTATGTTGCAGAATTGAATTTATTCGTAAAGTATGATTTTTTATTCCAAATTTTGAGTTTTGACTTTCTTTGGGAAAACTTGAATAACATGGTGGAAACTGCACCAATATTCGTATATTATAGCTTGAAAGAAAGAAAATTAAAGCTACTATAGACTCCAAGAAATTAAAAAAATTAGTGTCCTTATTTGTTCAAAATTTATGGTGTTGAAAATGGAAAAATTTGAAAAAAACGTGAATTTTTCGTATTTTTCAAATTTTTTCGACCGCAACTTCCAGAGTCCTTAATGGATTTTTACAAAATATAGCTCAAAATGTTTGTTGGCATATTTACTATGCACTTGTTTCATTAATATATTTTATTTGTTTGTTTTGTAAAATATAAGACCCAAAAACCGAAACAACATTTTTGATCACCGAAAAAATTGGTTTTTCGTGAATATCTCAAAAACAAGAGCTAACCAAAAAAAATAAATAAAATGATATTCGTGTTCAGGAGGTCCAAATCTATAAGAAAAGTTGGGTTTTATTCAGGGAGACAAAAAAAGTCCAAAATTTGTAAACTAGTGTTATTTGTCTCTTGATGACGACAATTAATTTATCCACGACTACTAAAGAATATATACTTTCCATGCGTATATCTTTCATTGTAATTGTTTTCATTCCATTCTATATATCAAATTCTTTTTTATTTATTTCATTCCATTTTATTTATTCAAAATTCCCCTAACAAATTAAAAACTTAATTTGTTGGTATAGTAATATAAACAGATAAAACAAGAACAATACATATAAAATAAACAAACATGTTTTGTTTTGTTTTATATTTCATAGATTTATTTCAATATGGCGATATAAACTTTTACAGGAAAACTTGAATGAAATAGGAAAACTTGATTTGAAATATTTGTAGTCGTGGATAAAATAGTATCTTGTATTCGCTTAGGATAAAGGCAATTCTTCACTCGGATGATTCCCTCCACTCGCTGTGCTCGTTTCGGGAAACTTCATCCTCGTGAAGAATTGCCTTTATTCTAAGCTCATACAAGAAATTCCTATTCTTGTATTGATTCCTTTATTTATTTTTCTGTTTGTTGAAATGTTTGTGTAGTAACATAAAATATGATGCGTCAATGTTCCTAGTGTCCGTTTTTATGTTTACATTATTTTTGTGATGTATAATCTCTGTTGATTCTAGTAATTCACGTTTGAATCTGTTTTTCTTCGTTACTAAAATGTTGGTATTTTCAAAATCATAGTGATTCAAGTCATTGTTTTCTTCTAATTTTTCGATAGTTTTTTTCACATGGTCCTGAAGATGATCCAACACTTTGGATCGAAAATTAGATCAAAAGAAAAAAATTTTTGACTAATAAAAGGAATATTGGATACAAAAAAGTTTTTTCATAAAAAAAATTTAAAATAGTTGACTATAATCTCTCCAGAATACAACATTATTACCAAAACATACCTTTGTTTTAGTAAAACTTAATAAATGAAATTATAGAACTAAATTTAGATGGCGGTACAATCGCACGCACTGACACAATACTGCCAACTTAAATTTTGTTCAGATAATGAAATTAGATGAATATTTGATTTTGAAAAATTTAAAAGAAACTGGGTTTCTCGAGAAATTTGAAAAATTTTTGAGATTCGGGATTGCTCAAAATGTTAAAAATTTCGACTCTTGAGATTTGGGGATGGAATTTTCGAGAATTCCCAACGGGATTTTCCCGAAGTCCAACTCTACTCATAGCGTGAAGTTTTAGAAATAAGTTATTAAACTCAAAAATATTATCAATAAATATTTCATTAATAGCAAACAATTGATATAAAATGCAAGACCATTATTGGATACTAGAACTGTAACTAATAATAATATATTTAAATAAAAATTGCACATTCGTTATTTGATAAATTTATGCATATGACAATTAAACGCACAATGCGATTCCGTATAAGTCGACAGTAATTTTTAAATGAATACAAAAAAATTATATTTTTATCCATGCATATCGATTGGGTTTTACCTCCGCCTAACGTTCAGACGAAATTTTTACGATATTCAATTGAAGTTGATAAGTTTTTTTATCTTAATTCTTTATAATTACTTTAGATACCAAGAAATACTTATGAATTGAAAACAAAAATTATTGTGAACTTGATAACGTTTATAATCAAGATATGAATAGTATGCGAAACTTAGCACTATTGTGATTATACGAAATAATAAACAATAAATAATTGGTGGGAATTACCATTACCAAAATAAAGTACGTATAAAAAGTAAATATGTATACAAATAAGTAAGTGGTATCGATAATTTCTATTATTAATGAAGTTTGAATTTAGTGTTGATCAAATAGTTATAGTAAAATGTTGTTACTTGCATTAATCGGTATTTTGGCTACATTGCTAGTGTTTTGGGTGAAATACATATATTCTTACTGGGATCGAGTTGGAATTGCTAATATCAAACCAACAATTCCATTCGGTAATTTGGAGCCTGTTATTAAACGACAGCGATCATTTGGATTTACAATTTATGATATATACAAAAGTACAACCGAACCGTTCATTGGAATATATTTGTTTTTTCGTCCAGCAATTTTGATTCGTGATCCAAGTTTAATAAAAAAAATTTTAGTGTCTGATTTTTCATCGTTTCATGATCGTGGAATTTATTGTAATGAAAAAAAGGATCCTTTTTCAGGATCATTATTTACGTTACCAGCAGCAAAATGGAAATTGTTACGAAATAAGTTATCGCCAACGTTTGCTTCAGGAAGGTTGAAAGGAATGTTTGATATTATTTTGAATGTTGGTAAGCTTACGGAAAAGTATTTGGAAACATTAGCTGCAACAAATGAAATTGTTGATATGAAAAATATTTCATCTAGATACGCATTGGATATAATTGCGAATGTTATTTTTGGGTTAGACATAAGTACGTTGAAGGATGAGAATCACGAATTTTTTCTAACAAACAAACGTTTAGTTAATTTATCACCAATTCAAAGTATACGAGCAACGTGTGTGTTTCTATGTCCAAGGTTAGTTGATAACACAAGAACTTAATTTACCTAAATTTTATTTTACATTATATCGATTATTACAGAATACTTAGTTTTTTCGGAATCACTGGCTTTTCAAAAACTGTTCGTAATTTTATGATTGACAATGTTGAAACAACAATCAAGCATCGGGAAACAAATAACCTTATTCGAAAAGATATAATCCAACTTATAATCCAACTTCGAAACAACGGAAAGCTTGTTGACGATGATAATTGGGAGATAAAATCGAATGCCAATCTTAAACTAAAATCGTTAACAATTGAAGAATGTGCAGGACAAATATTTGTGTTTTATATTGCTGGTTCTGAAACAACGGCATCAACAATTTCGTTTTGTTTATATGAATTAGCCAGAAACCGTGATCATTTGAAAACATTACAACATGAAATTGATGATGTTTTGTTACAAAATAATGGAAAAATTACATACGAGTCACTCAAGGATTTAACATTTCTGGATCTTTGTGTTAAAGAAACTCTTCGAAAATATCCTGTACTCTCGATACTCAACCGAGAATGCACAAAAGATTATTACGTTCCGGAAAAACAATTCACGATAAAAAAGGGAACACCTATAGTAATAACATTATATGGATTGCATCGAAATCCGACAATATTTAAAAATCCTGACCAGTTTAATCCGTACCGGTTCGCCGATGGTAAAAGAGAGTTTAATGAAAATTGTTATATGCCATTTGGAGATGGACCGCATATTTGTGTTGGAGTACGATTAGCGTTGAATATCATAAAAATTGGGTTGATATCAATTTTATCAAAATTAAATTTTGAGTGTGTTGATGATAAGGAACTAGAGTTTGAAGTAGGAACAGTACCAATCGTTGCAAAAGGTGGAATACAATTAAAGGTTTCAGTGAGATAGAAAAAGTTATGTTTATTGAAGATAAACTATTCAGCGTAATTATTGGTGTGGATTAAGTGATAAGCCCATAATGGTTTTTTTGTTGGATCTTATTGTATGATTTGTGTCGATATGATTATAAACAAACACCGATTGTTGCAATAAAATTTGTGATATTATTTAGTTTTTGAATTTAGGAATTTTTTTTTCATATTCAGACTTATTTTAGTATAACTAGTCAATGGGTTTTTTGCATTCCAAATATAGATGCAAATAATTGGATTATACAAAAACATGATTTTCATGTAATTGTTGATTGTGATGTAATCACTTCATTGATGATTTTAATAAATACTGGTTTTGGAGGTCATCTGTCAGATGCTAAGTATTGACGTACTTGGATGACAGTCAATTAAAAAACAAACATTTCAATAGCTAAGCTAATAAATTTTATTTTGATGTTTTTCTTGTCTGTCTATTATTTTTGGGACAATATTGATCGACTCAAGAAAAACATTGGTATAGTTTTACTACCAATAAATTATATGACTAATATACAACGCATTGTAAGAACTTTCCTCATTTAATAAAGTTTTGAATTTTTCGTTGTTGTTTTGTGTATTAAAACTGTTGTATAGATTCTTTCAGAATGATGCTAATTGCTTCTAGGTAGTCAATATAACAGAATAAATAGCGCTTTCAGCTGAAGTTTATCGTTTGAAGAAGACGCACGAAACATGATTGCAATAAATGATGTGTGTAAGGACCTTTACGACAATGAGATACCATAAACAGGATTGGTAAAGTCAGCATGTAAATGTATTGTTTCACCATATTGTGATATATTACGAAGCAACGTAGTACGAAGATCGAATAAAATGCTGCTTTCACCGTACTCTTGCATTTGAAACCCAAAATTTGTGAAAGTTTACAAAATAATTGGAATTCGAACTGCTTCCCTTGATGTGTAACGAAAGATAAAGGAGTACCGTACCGTGAAATACAATCATTGTAGAAAGAAAAGGCAATCGTGTCTGTCTGAATATCTGGTCACGGAAAAGTTGTCGACCATCTAGTGAATCGGTTTATTACGGTGAGGCGATATAGTTGTCCGATCACGCCTATATAGATTTAATCGAAACGTTGAATCACCAATGACAAACTTCCGCATGGGCTTTGTACATGACTCGATGTTTTGGCCGTTTGACATGAAATACATATTAAGATTTTCATTTTTTATGGATAATCAAACGAATTTATATTTTGCGTTTTTAACGGAAGCTTTTACGCCAGTATGTGAAAAATTATGAATTTATACAAAAATTTGTTTTTTAAATTTTTCTGGGTTGATGGTCTCGGTACACCTGTAGGAAAAGTACAGTAAATTGTTTTGTCAGATCCTGGAATCGGAGTTTGTTAAAATTGCAATGAAGTGTTCGTCTTGATCAAGTTTATAAGTTCAGGGTCGTTAGTCTGAGATAAAGGCATAAATGTTGATAGGTTTTGTTACCTTTTGCACGACTGCGCCAATTGTCTGATCTGAAGCGTTTACCAAAATTGCACGGACAGCTTCGGAATTTGGTTGGCATAGAATAGTTGTAGCAGATAACTGTTTTTTTGCAACTACAAAAGCTTGGACTGACTTTTCAGTCCAGTTAAGTTTCCGTTTATCGTTTTTATCATTTGATTTAGCGCTGCATCTTGAATAAAACGTCTATAAAAATTTAACATGCCAAAGAATCGTGAATCTGTTAAAATCTGTATATGATTCTATTAATTTTGTTATTCAAGTATAATATTATATATTTTAATATTCGTTCGAGTAGATCAGCTTCAATGTACATGCAGTAAAATGAATATACATTAAAAAAAGAAACTTCATTCAATATACATATGTTAATATTTACTGAGCGCGCCGTATTACAGAACGGCAACCTTTTATTTGCGACTGACGGCATCTGTTACAGAAATAAACTGACTGACTACATTTTTTGTGATTATAATAATATTCTTTACCTGCATACTAAATTTCAGATTTTAGAAAGTATTTGCACGAGCACGATGTAACGTTTGTTTACAACTTCAACGCGTGACTGACGCGTTCGGTTACAGGATTTGAGTGACTGACGATCATAAAAGTTATTTTTAATTAATATTCTGCTCTCAAACGAATTTTCAGGTTTTATAAACTAGTTGCAAGAGACATGGTATTTTTACAACATTGGAGCCCCACCCACTCCAAACGCTAACGAATCCAACTGACTGACTGAAGACTATTACTCTACTCAACATATGTGACATAATATTAAAAAATCAGCCTTTATAAAGTGCTTGCAATTTTATGTCGCTCAGCTCTCGGACTATTACTTTTGTACAAAACAAAAAGAAAATGCCGTAACTTTTATAATAGTATATTATGATGCTAGGACGTTAAGCTACAGATTTTGGACGGATGTGGAGTTTGCACCCACATCAAGTTCAAAATAGCTTACGTCCGTGCATCATTTACTATATATTATTGGCCACAAGTAAAATATTCTAAAAATGTTTGTTTATTCTAATTTAAAATTATAAATTTGCATAAATTTTAAAATCAAAATATGTGGAACAAGTAGCCTTTGATAAAATATTTGTTGTTTTTTCCAAATTATTGTATAACCAATAACCATGACAACAAATGATAAGAACTATTTTAATTGGATAATGAAATTTTGAATTTAACAGTTGCTTGATAAAAAATTCTATTCTTCATAGAATTTAAACAAAAACAAATGCTTTTTACTTTTTTGGACGTAACTATGACAACAAAATAAATAGTTAAAAAGTGATACTTAAGGCCGCAAATCACAGTAATAAAGTATCACTGTAATATGTAGGCGAATAAAAAATATGTTTTTGTTTCATGTAAAGAAGCTTTTTTTTATAGTTTGGTTAATCACTTGCAATGCTTTATGCACGTGTTAACGATAGGAAAGAAAAGCTAAAAGGCTAAAATTTAAGGGCATGGGATAGGACTGGAGCGATAGTGTTGGTGTACGGCTGATTTAAAAGCTTGGGGATTGTATGTAGCGGGGAAAACATTTTTGACAATCGATTCCACCAGTATACCGAACGTGTAAAGAAAGAGTTATTATAGATAGATGTTCTCACATATGAGACTTCTAAGGTATGCTTTTGGGAATGCATCTACGTAATGGTGGTATTAAATCATTAACTTCTTTAGAGCATTTACCGTTGTAGTATCTGTAGAACAGTGTAAGAGCTCCAATCACTCGTCTATGATGCAGAGAATCCGTACCCGATCTTATTATTGAATCATCAGTTTCAAAGCACGTCTGTGGACTCTGTCAACAAAATTTAAAGAGGTTTCTGGTTCTGCAGCTAATAAATGGGAGTCAAATTAAAGGATCGGTCGTATATACGCCTTATAGATTGTAGCAATTTCAGATGGAGGAAGGCAAGTCGTTGGGTTGGGATCCCAATTTTGCTACGGAAAAATACGATCAAGCCATTTTAGTTTGTGATTGATATTAGCACCCAACAGTTTAAGCGTAGGCGAGTTAATTATTGGTTAACTAGAAAACGTTACATTGCAGCTATATAGCGAGGTTTTATGGGACGAAACGCACGACTTCGTCTTTATAGCATTAAATGTCACAAGATTCCGTCTACCCCAATCTAGGATTAATTCAAGATCTACATCCAAGGATTGAACCATTTTTCTACGATGACAATTAGTAGCTAGACTAGATGGCTGTTTTTTAAAAGAATAAGAATGGAAGATAGTACTGCTATTAAAAGCTATTAAAATATTTCACCAATGGCCAATCATCAATAGCAATATTTCCAATTTCTTAAGATCGGCAAATTAAAAAAAATTCCTCATTGGTTCTATTATTCTATTTTGCATACAAATTTGAGCTACCCTTAGCAGGTGTCTGGGAGGGAAGAATTCTCATTAACGCTAATTTCATACTCGTGTTTTGTGCATCAGCATCTTCTCCATGATCATTTTTATCATTCCGTTCAATGTCCTAAACAACAAATTTTCTATTTTCTTACAATATCAGACACACAGGTACAAGTAGTGTTCCTGATTTCTCGACTTTTAAATTTCTCAATAAAGAAAACTAGAAATACATATTTCTTGAGAAATCTCAAGATCTCGAGAAATATGTTTTCTTAGAATTCTTTGTTTATAACGTCAAATTGAAAACCAAGGTATCTTTACACTTTAATAATTCCGAATCTTTAATAATTCCGAACAACTTCCATTTACAGGGATTAAGCCCAAATTATCCGATTCAGTGATATTACAATATATTTGAAGATCCATAAATCTTTTGTTGTTGACGTCAGTTTAGGATATGCTAAACTTTTTGTTACTGTTTTTAATAAATTAATTTTATTTAGCAACTAAAGCTTTTAGTTTCGAAAAACTTAATGATTAGTCCTTTTACAATTGACGGATTTTTCGGAAAATTGTTTGTCGAATAAAGCTGTTTTTTGTAATTCTGTGGAAAGAAGACCCATCAACAGACACTAATTGAGCAATTGCTTCACTCATCGACGGACACTGCCTTGACATGAATTTATCGATATTTTGCATATCACTGTTGATTTGCATATCACTGAATACTTCTTCTATATGTGCCCGACTCTGGCTGTTTTCTTTTCAAACAATGTATGGCATTGAAATGTCGATGAAGACGTGTAGTTGCAGATCCTTACATAATATCGTTTTACCACAAATATTACAGTTTGATGCATCCCAATTGTTTTTAGTAAAATGTTTCCAAACATCATCGTATTGATGTGGGTTGAAATTTGATGTAAATGATTAAATTTTTTTAAACAATTTTACTTACTATACATATGTGTTGTTTCTTGAAATTTTTTTGTTTCTGATTGTTTTGTTTTTCATACAAAATGTGAAACTATTTAAAATGCAATGGTGCATAAATCTACCTTACCGTAATTTTAGTTCTCTTTTGTTCCGAAAAGCGCACACATTTATATTTCTGTTTGTTTTTAGTAAATTCGACGTTTAATATTTTAAATAAAGGAAACATATTTTTCTCGAGAAAAATAAAAATTTTCTCGAGAAATGGAGATTGGATTTTTGTTAAATTTCTCGAGAAATATTTCTCGAGAAGAAACACTAGGTACAAGATTTTGGTTTAAAGGAAAAAAAATTAGCTTATTTCCCCAACGCTGTTCATTCGGTATGAAATGCATGAATTTACTTTTGACTGACATTTTTTTCAATAAAATGTGTTGTATAATAATACTTACAATATGAGTCACGACAACACATAGAGACTTCTCAAGACCTAGGTCCCACTAAGTTTTTAAAACTCCTAGGTTCTAAGTCCTAATTAATACAAATTTTAGCTTAGGGATCTTTTAACGGCATGTTGAAAATTAACATTTTATGGTAGATCAAATTACCGGGTAGTTAATCGAAATACCCGGGTAGTCGAGTATGTTGAAAAAGCAAAAAATACCCGGGTACCCGGGTACTCGATAATCGATATTGAATACCCTATACAACTTGAAATAGCAGTGAGATATCACAAGTCAAGGTGATATCTTAGGAGTGCTGGCGGATGAGCTCTATTCAGTCAACGGTAGCACCCTCAATCTAAGCTATGGCGTATTCCTTTATGGTATCACGTTATTGCTTACTCGAAGAATCGAGTTTTCATATAACTCTATGCATGGGATTTAATTGTTGAGGATTGAAGTGCGTCGCATAATCAAGGAATATGTCACTATCTGGATTATGGGCAACTATATTTTAGTTTTGTTCCTGCAAATTGTTAAAATAAATTTGCTGTTTACCTTTAAATTTATTTTAATTTTTTCTTTCCTATCATTAAATATGTCATATTTTTTTTAGGCTTTATTGTTTAGTTAGTCCTTCCTTTTTGTAGAAAATCCTTCTTTTCCATCTTTTTTATGTAAAAAAAGTAAAAAAAAATATTCGTCCATCTACACCTTAGAATGCATGTTGTTGTGAAACCTCTTAAAAGGTTTTTACGTGTTGTTGTGACACATATTGTAGTTAATTCCTACTGCACAACACATTTAGAAAAAGAACTCTCAACCCCTGCCAAACAACATTTTGAAAGATGAGAAGGCCGCTGCAGTTTTTGTTCACTTTTACAACCCTTCTTGAATCTTGTAACATGAATCGCATCTCAAGTTTCTATTTTTTGTTTAGTCTTAAAAAAAGTACAACGTAAAACTAGCACTAATGTGCACTCGTACTCGCTAGTGTCAGTGCTTTGAGTTTTCAAACTCGGGAGGTATCAGTAGCCGCTTGTGTGTTTTACTTTTTATAACTAGCCACATACCGAGTTTTGTATTTAAACGAAACCCAATCTTTATATGTACAATGATCAATGTAAATATAATTGCTTAAACTGTTAAAACTTATACAAATCAGACACTTGTGAATAAAAACAAATAAATTAGAATAGAATTTTTTGCTGCAAACTGGGGCGTGTAATGTACCAACAAACCGCGGGTAATGTACCATCAGCTTTATGAAATTTATACAGTTTTTAATACTATAGAACAAAGCTTTGTCAATAGTCTACAAAGCTATGTCAATAATCCTTAAAACGTTTAATAAAAGCATAAATTATGTATAGAGAGAGATAAACGAAAACTGTTTTTCATCTTAAATTCATATCCCGTTCGGCTTATATAATGAAAATTAGAAAAAATAAATTGTATTCAACAAAAATCTTGATAAATTCAAAACCAAAAAAAAATTTCTATTCGAGGAAAGTTTATCATGAATTTTGTAGCAATTATTGTAATTTATATTCATTCGTTATGTCAAAATTAAAATATTTCTATAGAATTTCTGGTTGAAGATGTTTTGGTAGAAGTTAATTGGTTTTCGTTTTATTTTTCTATTTTTAGCTTCAATTAATTAGCTTGCAGAATAACTAAGAACCTGACAATCGGATTAAAAGTATTATACATTAATGAAAGAAACAAATATGATGACGACGATAAGAACTGGAGGTAAGTGTTCATAATTTCATTATTAAAAAAGATTCTATAAAAAGAAAATTTTCAAATATCGGAGGAGTTTGTTCTTGAAGTATCAAATAATTAACGTATAAATCGTATATTGCAAGTCAGCAGCAAAAATTTGTCAATTGTTTGTATACCATCAGTTACATCTAAATCGATTTGTTGTAGCTTTAAGTTTTTGAAGTTATTGAATCGAATTTCGCCAATCGCCTTTCTAGCTCAGCTGATAAAGCACCAGTATTTTAATTTACGGTTGCCGGGTTTGCTTTCCGATGGAGGTCTCTTTCCCTGCACATTGATTTTGTTTATAATTGTTTACAGACCTGGTCGTTAATTAATCAGTCTGAATGTGCAGTAAAAGCAGACGGCTAGCAAAGGATCTAGAAATATTCAAGCTATTGCGTTAGGTGGTGGGATTCAATGTTCAACATGTCAATTCGGTAAAAAAAAATAAACAGATGTTCGGAAGAAGTTTACAATTTTGTTGAATACCGCTCAAAAAATAAAACAGTTCGTTAGATCTGATTGGCTATATCACATATTATTTGTATTTATTTTATTATTTTGTATTTATGTGTGTTTACCCACTTTTTTGTGCAGTAGAATTTTGTCTGTAGCAAGTCGTAAGTTCTAATCATAACGCCTGATGACACAAGTTAAGATATTTCGTTGTAGAGCGAGTTCATGGACCTTTAGATTTTTTTGCCTGCCATGGATATGGTATACTCTTTGGTCTGCAAAGATCAAATAACATAAGAGTGGATGCACTAAAACAATCAGTCAGTGTGTTTGCCAATTTGGCCAACTCCCGTGTATATTTGGGAGTGTTTGAGACTACAACTGAGAGCGAGTTACTCAGAATGCTTCTAAAGAGGTTTAAATTTTTTTGTCGCTCGTGTTTGTATAGAATTTTTGAGAGCCTTAATTTGCAGTACAAAGTTTAGATACCGATGATCAGAGACTGATTGTTCTTCACACACAACTCAGTTTGGTACTCTATTTGACAAGACTCTGTTTGACAAGACATAAAGTCCAAGACAATTGGGACATCCAAAACTTTTTATCTGACACAGGTTTTAATGGCAATATTATTACTCATGTTACTACAGATAAACAAATTTGTACTGGGAATAAAATCAAGAAGTAACTTACCTCGTACATTGGTGTTAATGTTACCTGAATTTGTATGGTTAACGTTTACATCCAAGAATGGCTATTGTATTAACCTCAACATCATCTTTCCTGTATATTTTCATAGCGAATGCTCTAAAAATCAAGCTTATCAAACTTTCACTCTCAGCAGCTAGATATTCCTAATAAAAAATGATAATATCTCACTTTCTGTTGTTTTGAACATTCTCAATCTTGACTTCCCTCCAATTGTAAGTAGGCAGTTTTGGATTACTGTATTTCAACATTGCAAAGACCTTTTTTGGTCTCCGTGTTTCGTAAGTATCGCATCGCGAGCTTTCGATTGACTTGACCAAACCTCTCCAAGTCGCCTGCTTATATTGCGTTAGAGATTAAGGATTGTAACATTTTATTAAGTTTACATGATTTTGATGCTAGCCACTTTCTATGCAAACCTGAATCGACTCGAAATTCTCGCTAATAATTTTTAGAATAGTCATTTTGCCATCATCTTGCGTTCTGTCAATTACAGCCACAAATAGACGATCCTTCACCTAATCCCGAATGTCAGGATATTTATAGTAAAAAAGGCATAAAATATGGTATTATCTGACGATATTCAAAATCATAAAGAAATATTACGTCAATGAAAATTGGTAATTCAGCAGTCAAAATTTTACAAGTCGAAATCCACTGTTATTGTTTAACAACCATGTCCAACAATCGACAATATCAGATCAAAGTAGCTCTAAATATGCTGATCAGGACGGACTCTACAAAATCGTTGTCAGATAGTGCTCCATGTCAGAGATCATCGTTTCGCTCAAATAGATAAAAAAAAATTTTTTTAAAAAAATATTATATTTATATGGTGTATTAATTCCAACCGATAACCATAACCAATTTTAGCATGTTTGCTCATCTGTGAAATCTTATTTGTTTTACTTTATGAGAAACTGAATTTTCTTCCCATAATCGTGCGTAACCTTTTCATTTAATTCAATTTATACAATTTTTGAGTGATTCTTAAATCTACAAGAAAAAATTCTATACCACAAAAACCTCCTCACTGCGATTTGACTTATAAAATTTACAGAAAAGTATAGTAAAAGACGAAACACAGTTTTTTTGTAATATCATCAATGAAAAATAAATTTGTCAATAATGAAAAATTGTCAGTAAATTTTCATTAGTCAGAAAATTTTCATAATATACTTTGAGAATAATTACATAAAATAAATATTTCTTTATGTCGTTAGAAAATATTGCTTGTCCTTTGAAATATGTGATTTAAAAAATCACTCGCATAAGCAAATGAATAGGAAATTAAAGATTTAGAATTAAAAGAAGTGCTGCTATAAATAGCAGTTTGTAGCGAATACTGAACCTGCTAGTGACAACATACAAGAAGCAATCGGAGGACTGCGTGCCTGACAGAGTTGTAGTTCAACGAGCTACAGCCATGTGCGTCAGTAATAATCAGTAATATCCCTCAGTTCAGAACAAATAATCCGATATGCACGCAAAACAGACTGTACAAACGCAATTATATAAGCAAAACAAAGAAGCAGGGACTCTGATGACCCCAAACACCGAAGAAACCGAGAGCATCTCATCAACACCACTACTTCTAAAATTCTTACATTTAAAAGTTTAAATAAATGGTTCTTGTACCCCATGATTGCTAAGAATCCAAATCTTTATTCCTTCGAAAACTTATTTTACAGATCATCATCCCCAACTCAAACATACGATTGATATATTGAAACAAGTATAATATTGAATTCGATATTGAATTCAATAAAAAAAATGCATCAATATGTCAGACGATTCTTAAATCCGTTAGAAATATATATTCAATGATGTAATAAAATTGTTCAATTAATTGATATGTATTATGTAACGAAATTAATTTTGGTAAATGTTGAATTTATTGTAAATTTAGTCAACGATATAGTAAAATTAGTGCTTGCAATTATTTAGGTTATTGTAAATATATTGGAAAAAAATTAATATCAGCAATTGTTGAATTTGTTAGAAAGATATTAAATGACGTAAAAAATGAATGTTGGCAATTGCTGAATATGTTGGTAATATATTAAATAATGTAATAAAAGTAATATCGGCAAATGTTGAATTTGTTGTTCATATATTCAAAGGTATAGTAAAATTAATGTCGACAGTTATTGTAGTTTATGGTGATATGTTAAATGTTACAAAATGGATGTTGGCAACTGTCGAATATGTTAGTAATATAATAAAGTATGTAACCAAATTAAGGTCGGCAATTGTTGAATTTGTTGGTAATATATTAACTGAGGTAATTAAATATTATCGCATACAAGTGCAGTTGTTGAATATGATGGAA
Source organism: Diogma glabrata (assembly GCA_963693315.1). Lineage (NCBI taxonomy): Eukaryota > Metazoa > Arthropoda > Insecta > Diptera > Cylindrotomidae > Diogma > Diogma glabrata. Next base: position 169,879,102 of record OY856186.1, read on the forward strand.
ATATATTCAACGATATAAATATATCTTCGGTAGCGTGTCTGCCCAAGGATTCGAGCCGGGCACTGACGAGGGTAGGCTCGAATCTCACCCGAAACATGAAAAATGTGAATTGGAGTTTTTTTTCTGAGAAACTTCAAACCATATCTTTGAATTGGAAAAATTCCAATTACTTCTTTACTTACTTGAGTTTAATTGATCTCAAAAATTAAAATATATCTTGATGTTATTCCGATCGAATATGATAACATTTTAGTGTCCATCTAATTAAAAATTATGAAAATAAAACTACTAACAAAATTTCGAAATTTTATATTTATTATTGTGACAACATAATAAAAAAAACTAATAAAAAAAATTTTTAAAAAAAAGTGAAGCGGCTTCAGACAAAAAACACAAATAGTGAAAAATAACTCAATGGTGGAGAAACAAAAATGCAGCTATCTTTTGAATTATTTAATTTAGTTATATCTAGCTACAGCCAAAAAAATTAAGCCTTTAAACAAAATTATTTGATCATAGAGTTTATTTTGTTATTTTAATTATTACAATAATTATAGTTGTTGTAATAGTTATTATATTATAATAGTACATTATTTAATTAGGAGCTAAAGTGATACTTTTTGTGTTGAGTGTATAGTTTGACAATTATAGACGATACACAAAAAGTCACTTTAGCTCCGAATTAAATACACTATTTTTTCGGCAAACATTTAAATTTTTTATAACTATGAAATTAACACATCAAAATTTTTATAATATGAATTTTTATCGTCATACATAATTACTTCCAAAAAAGAGAAAAAACATTTAAATTTGTATTAATAAAAATTTTTATCAAAGCAGCCTTTTCAAAATTTTATAATCCAATTGAAATAGTTGTTATTTTGTTCTCAGAGTTATACAATAATTCAAAATTTCATTATCCAATGAGAATCAACTTATTTTTTGTTGTCATAGTTATACAATTTGTTTGAAAAAAAAAAAACAAAATAACAAATACTACTTTACAGCCGCCGTAGTATAAAATAAAAATGGCGTTATTTTTGCAGCCGCAATCAAAAAAGTAAGACTTTAACTAACTCCCTAGCGGCAGTAGAGGTCAACTTTACAGCCGTTTGCCGAAAAAAGTTATTTGTAATACAAAACTGTTGGATGTCGGTGCCAAGCCGAAGACATATTAGTCGGTTTTTGTCGCACAGTTTTGTACTACAAATAACTTTTATAATATAATAACTATTACAACAACTATAATAATTGTAATAATTATAATAACAAATAAATTCTATAATTATATAATTTTGTTTAAAGGCTTATTTTTTTTTTGGCTGTAGATACCTGTATTTTTGTCTATAGCCACCATTGAGTTATTTTGAGCTTTTTTGGGTTTTTTTCTGAAGTCAGTTCAGTATAAAAGCAAATGTAAGAAAACGTTGTTTAAGTAACAACTTAAAATCTCGGAAAGTAATCGTCGATGAAAATCTAGTAATCATGATTTTCCGATTTTTTTTTAAGACAATGGAATATTTGGCATTGTGGAATATTATAAAGGATTATCTCGTAACCTATAACAATATAATGAAGCTCAGACGATCCAAATTGAATAGGCTGTTCTGAAGGAATCGGCTAAAATACATAAAAAATAAAGATTTTTCGATTTTCTGAAAAACGGTATTTTTCACGTCATAGCAAAAAATATGGGACCATCTCGAAAACTACCTTAATAGAATACAATTTAAATCATTAAAATCGAACGAGACGTTTTCGAGAAATCGGTAAACATACATAAAAAAAACCTTCAATGAAACACAGAACCTCCTAGTTTAAGTGGTTTAAAGGGTAGATCAGTACCGATTATCTAATTTCGATTGACTGTCCAAAAAGTTATCAAATGTCCAAGTAAATACCAAAAAAATTTTATGATCCAACAGCATGCAAAATGAGATAGCAAACCAAACAGGTTGAAAAAGTATATGAACAAAAGAAGATAAGTTGTATTGCACGCGTTGTTGCATGCATAATCAGTGGTTTAGACAAATAAATGTTTGATAAAACGTTGAAAATAAAAACAGGAGAAAAAAATATGACAATTACAAAATACATATATTAATATAAATAGGTGAGGTAAAAAATTATTTTAACAGGGATTGGTCCGGTTAAAAAATATATATTCATCAAGGCCAGTGTCGAGAGGTATGATGGTATCTAAAATCGTTTTTTTCATTTCATAGCAAATTTTATGCGATTCTTAATCGCTTTATTTTCTACTTATTAACAAACATTTGTTTTTTGATTTGTGTTGTGTACCATTAACTCTAAACGTCGTGACCAAGAAAATTAAGAAATGCTATCTGAATAACAAAATAGTAAATATACAGCGAAAGTAAAAGCAGTTTGCTGTAATTTCAGAATATTATTCCATGAAAATTTGTGGTAAAAGTAGTTCTTAAGGTAAAATTACCTGCCTCCTTGTTCAATAACAATTCTTATTCATCTTTCGTTTGAAAAGTTTACGTCTTTCACCCTGTTAGTTATCAAAAGGACATATTTTGATCAGATTTCAGTTTTCTACTTTCCATATTTTCTCTACCTTAAAAGCAATGCTATATAGATCTGAAATTAGCAATTTTTAATATTTGGCACAATCTGTTTTATGTGGAAACGAGTTGCATTTTCTGGAGTGGTCTAAAGAGCAATTGCTATACTAAGTCTGGTTTGGGTTATCTTCTTTATCCATTAACAAGTCTCTGGTGTAGTCGATATCACAAAAACAATTCAATTTACATTGAACTGAGATCCTAATAACTAATTAAATATTTGACCCAATATATCGAACACAAGTCTGATTGAGTTGTACTTTGTGTAGTGGGCATTGAAACATTATTTTATTTTGAAAAATTTCAAATAGTAAATTTGTATTGATCCTTTTAAAAAACTATAAATTCATTCTGATATTGCATTTCTACCCCAAATCGATTTCTATCCCATATTCGAAAGTATATTTGGTTTTTTCTCATATCAACAAACCATTTTTCTCTTGTATGTGTTTCGGTTGGAATACGAAATATAAACCTCATCAGTGCCAAGATTCAAATTTTTTGATAGGCCACTACGCCACCGAAACGATGATATTTCAAAGTTTAAAATCCCAGCGGCAGGTATATCCGCTAGAAATAGGTAGATTTCGGGGTCAGACGGTTTTGTGTCCAAATAAAATTAGATAAGTCAGATTAGTTTAAATAGGAAATATAAGTAGAAACAGAATAATTCAAAAAAATTATCGAACCAAATTAAATAAATTATCCGAACTAACTTCATCAATACAATTTCGGAACAGTTTTATTTCAGTTGGTTTAAACTACTTCTAATAACATACTAAATCCACCAAAGATCAAATGAACTACGTCACAACTACAATTATACCATCACACATAATTTATAATCAAACATTATCAAACAATTTTATTTCAAAATCATCTTTTGTTGTTGTGTTTTTTGTTCTTATTTAATCTTTTTTCAAACGGTTACTTAGTAAAAAAAATAAAAACAAAAGAGATTTTGATAATTTTTCTATGGTATTAAATGGGTTGATATTTTTCTTGTAAGGGTTGCATTATAATGCTTATAAAAATGGAACCTTTTGGGTTAGAAAGCTGAAATTTTTTGAGGCTATAGTTGAAAAATATGTTTAAAAGCTAAGATGAATTTAAATAACATAAATTGAAACATGATGAAAGCATTGTCTTTTGCGTTTGTTTTCATTTCAACAGCCGTAGGGTCTCAACCGTTAGACTTAAACTATTATTTTTGAAAATTTTGGAAAGATTTATGTTTTAAGTACGTGAAAAAAAGTTTTCAACTATGAGCTTGGCCATTTCAGCTAGATCAAGGGCAGCAAAGTTTAGTAAATTTTTAAAACAGCTGATTTTTGAGGAACCTGAAACGCCCAAGTAGTCATCTGGATAAAAATGATAAAAAAAGGTTCAAATATTCAATATTTTTAAATTTTATTAAAATATTATTATTTAAACGGAAGTTATAGCGCCCTAGATTATTCGACTTTTTAGGCTCTAGCCGCTCAACCGGTACCCGGATATGGCCAGTTCACGAACTAGTCCAAGACATTATTTGCCGAAACATGCACAGAAAATTATTTTGGTGCAGGTCGAAAAATGCGACCGTGAGCGTGCCGCTAAATTCCGTTATACCTCATATCGTTATATATATATATATATATATATATATATATATATATATATATATATATATATATATATATATATATATATATATATATATATATATATATATATATATATATATATATATATATATATATATATATATATAATTTTTTTTTTTTTTGTTTTTCTATCTCCGCTTATCACAAATAGTCGTTTGGCATCAACATTTTTCCGAAATTTCGAGATGAAGCCCATTGCAATAGGTAGATTTTTATATGAAATCTACCTAAAATTCGTTATTATTTATCAATTTAAGTTGTGTTTTTTCATTCATTAGATATTAAATTAGACTAAGAAATACACTGGAATGGAAAATTGAATAAAAACAGAAATATAAGAACAGTAGATAAATAATGATGAAGTTTCAACTTTCAAATATCATCGCCTTGGTGGGGTAGCTGAATTTCGAGTCTGCCAAAGGATTCGGTTAGTTTAATAAACATAAATATGTATTGTGTTTTGTATATAAAAAAATATACATCCAAATAAATCTAAAATTTTGTATACATCATTCTAGAGTCGTCCGTATCCTTAAGAAATTTGGCGTAGCCCGTTTTATCTGGAACTTGAGTAAGATCTACTACTGCTTTTTGTTGAACCTGTAAAACTTATTTTCGAAATATCCATCTTTAAAAGTAGGATTTGAACCATCTAAGGTTCTATTAATTCGTTACGACTTCACCAGAGCTTCGTGTAGTGGATTCAGATTGGCATTCAAATCTGGTTTGAAAAGCTAATACTTCCCTCCAAATATGTGGGAATTTTTTTAACCAATCAAATTTATTTGCATACAAAAAGTGTGCATTTTGTGTGCACCAAAGTTTGCACACAAAAAGTGTTAATGTGAGGAAAATCTACAATAGATTTCCTGAGACCCCGATATACCACACTAAAAAAAATTAAAGTATTAACAACCTTAGATCGAAGTTGGCAGTTTATTCAAATAAAGAAAAAATGCTTGCAAATGATTTCACCTTGATTGGGACAAACTCACGTTTACGTTTTTCTGACAACAGAATGAGGTTTATTTAAAATATAAGGTGTTACATCCAATATAAAAGAAGTTCAATAAAGATAAAAACTATTTCCATGGAAAAATTCTCTTTGGCCTTATATCATGCATTACATTCATGAGCCAAAACTGAAATTCTTGCCCCCATTTGTTTTGGCATTTCTCGACGTTTTAGGACCAACTGATCCTAAAAAAGCAAAAACAAAATGTATGTCTGTCTGCCGGCCGGCCGTCACTACCTGCACTGCAGGGAAAACCGATTTCAAAATTTTTTTTCTAAAAATAGGTATACTCAAGGGACAGGTCCGAAAGACGCTGTGTTCGATAACTGTACCGGAAGTGTGTCAAAAAAATCATTAAGTGTGTCAAAAACAGCAAATTTTCATATTTTTGGCTTAAAAAAAGTTCATTTTAAGTGATTACGAGTAGGAACATTGAATTTGGAGAAATCTTGATAGTAGGGATTGGTATGTGAGATCAAACACTAGATTATTGCATTATGAGTTTGTCAAAAAAATGTTATCAAGTGTGTCAAAAGAAAGATTTTTATTTATTTTTTTACCTAATTTTTTGGAAAAAAATAAAATTAATAAATATGGAGGGGCTGAAATCTCACAGCTCTGAGATATCAAGACTTCGGTCTGGGTTAAGCATTTTGATATAGTTTTCGGCAAACAACTTTTATGAGGTCAAGGTTTTTAGTTTTGGGCAGCGATGTATATCAAACATAACTCTTTTTATCTCTGTTTAAAAATTTATTATAAAACTAACACGAAACATCAATACGTTGCCGGAAAATTATAATCAAAATTCCAAAAATATTGTTAATAATATATTAAATAAAATCAAACTGTATCAAAATACCAAAAATACTCCAAAAATTCTTACAAAATCATATATTTAAATTTTTTCTAAATTCCAATAATATTTCAAAAATTCTTAAAAATTCAAACTTTTTCCAAAATTCTAAAAATATTGCAAAAATTATTACAAAATCAAAAATTGAAATTTTTTTCAAAATTCCAAAAATTATAATAAAATCAAAAATTAAAAATTTTTCAAAATTCTAAATACATATATTGCAAAAATTCTTACAAAATCAAAAAATTAAAACTTTTTCCGAAATTCTAAAAATAGTGCAAAAATTATTACAAAATCAATAATACAAACTTTTTCAAAATTCCAAAAATATTTCAAAAACTATAACAAATTCAAAAATTTCCATTTCCAATTTCATTGTAAAATACATTTACGTCATAAAAGCAGTTACATTTTTTTTCCCAAAAAATTGGCTAAAAAAATAAATGAAATCATTTTTTGACACACTTGACATTATTTTTGGACAAACTTATAATGCCATAATTCTCTATAATAATAATAAAATATCATGTCATCCAAACTATTAATTTTATTTTTTTCTCAAAAGATTGGGTAAAAAATAAATAAAAACTTTTCTTTTGACACACTTGACAACATTTTTTGACCAACTTATAATGCCATAATTCTCAATAATAATAATAAAATTTCATTTCAAACAAACAAGTAAATTTATTTTTGTTCCAAAAAATTAGGTAAAAAAATATAATAAAAATCTTTCTTTTGACACACTTGACAACATTTTTTTGACAAACTTATAATGCAATAATCTAATTTTTGATCTCACATACCAATCCCGACCAAGATTTCTCCAAATTTAATGTTCGTAATCACTTAAAATGAACGTTTTTTAAGCCAAAAATATGAAAATTTGCTATTTTTGACACACACAATGATTTTTTTTGACAACCTTCCGGTACAGTTATCGAACACAGCGTCTTTTGGACCTGTCTCTTGTGAATGCCTATTTTTAGAAAAAAAATTTTTGAAATCCTTCCAGCGGTTTCCCTGCAGCGTAGGTGATGACGGAGTAATATGTATGACATGAAATTTACTGCGGTCTGAAAGACCTTACATTCATGAGCTCAAAGTGAAATTCTTACGCTCACTTTTTTGGTATTTCTAAAAAAGAAAAAAAAATGTATGTCTGTCTGGCCGGCCGACGTCATTACCTACGCTGCAGGGAACACCGCTGGGGGGATTTCAAAAATTTTTTTTTCTAAAAAGAGGCATACTCAAGGGACAGGTCCGAAAGATGCTGTGTTCGATAACTGTACCGGAAGTGTGTCAAAAAATCATTAAGTGTGTCAAATACAGCAAATTTTCACATTTTTGGCTTAGAAAACTTTCATTTTAAGTGATTACGAGTAGGAACATTGAATTTGGAGAACTCTTGATGGTAGGGATTGGTATGTGAGATCAAACACTAGATTATTGTATTATAAGTTTGTCAAAAGAATGTTATCAAGTGTGTCAAAAGAAAGATTTCTATTTATTTTTTTACCCAATTTTTTGGCAACAAATAAAATTAATTGTATGTTTGAAATGAAATTTATTATTATTATTGAGAATTATGGCATTATAAGTTTGTCAAAAAAATGTTGTCAAGTGTGTCAAAAGAAAGACTTTTATTTATTTTTTGCCCAATTTTTTGGAAAAAATAGTACATTATGATGCTAGGACGTAAAGCTAAAGATTTTGGACGGATGTGGAGTTTGCAAATCGAGGCGCTAGCCGAGATTTGCACCCACATTAAGTCCAAAATAGCTTACGTCCGTGCATCATATACTGTTTTTTATTCGCCGCAAGCAAAATATTTTAAGAAAAGTTGTTTGTTCTAAATTAAAAATATAAATTTTCATAAATTTTCAAATAAAAATTTGTGGAACAAGTAACCTTTGAAAAAATATTTATTATTTTTTCCAAATTATTGTGTAGCTATAACAACACATGATAACAACTATTTTAATTGGATAATGAAATTTTGAATTTGAGGCTTGCTTTGATAAAAATTTTATTTTTCATAGAATTTAAACAAATTTACAAATGCTTTTTACTTTTTTGGACGTAGCTATGACAACAAAATAAATAGTTGAAAACTGATACTTCACGGAAAAAAAAAATTTCGTTAAAATCACAAAACGAATACTATTAAAAATGTTTTATGTTTTTCAATAAATTTTTGTTATGATTCACAAATTTTTCAATGATTTTGTGTTAAATTTGTGCGTTGTGATTTTCAAAGATTCGGTTTTATTAAATTTTTTATTCCGAAAGTTATTAAAGTTTTGTGTTGTTCATAGTGATTGCAAATTACCCGATTTCAAATTACCCGGTTACTCGATTAGTATTTTCCAAATTACCCGGATTACCCGGATAACCCGGGTAGTTATAAAAAAATTAAGAGATGAAAAACAATAAAAAAAACCTCACAGTAGTAAATTAAAAATTGATCATTTTTTAATTGTAAAATAATATTTCAAAAATATTAAAGCATTTAGGGTAGCTGTACTCATCCGATTTCGTATTTTCTTTTTTAAATTCCTGCAGTAGAAAAAAAACGCTCCGATAAAGTGGATGTTGGCTTCACGGTCAATAACGGGTGCTTTAAATTTTCTATCATTTTTTCGGTTTCCTTTATTTACATACAACATTTTCAGCTCTTTATCAACTGTAGTACCCCTGTTATCTATAGTAGATCTTGTGTAGACAGCACTACATTTTTGTAGTTGTAAATTTTCAATATTATAATTAGCCGCATCATTATCCGATTTGATTTTTCATTGCTGACGTATTTCCACATTTAGTTGAAATTATTCCTGCGCATCCAACTACGTGGCACCGAGATTTATCTGATGACGTTTTCTTGAACTGGTCCCAAACTTTCGATGACACTTATTTTAATTATTAGTTTAAATCTTAAATAAAAACTTATCATAATATATTTACCGTTTCTATTTTAAACTAAATATAAACAAATAACCAATGAAGATCCCTAATTTTTTATGACTTAATTTTAATTTTAATAAGAACTAAAATTCCATAAATTTTGTTATGTGTTCTTCGTCGTTTTTCTGTTGTTTTCGTAATCCAAACAATAATAATTAACTAGAGGGCAGTTTAATGTTTACGGATGTGGTTGGTTTAATGTTTATGGACATATTGCAATTTGTATGGTTAGAATAGAATCATTTGTCAACAACTAGCATAAAGAATAATTCAAATTTGCAAAAAAAGAATGAGCTGAATTTTATTTTGTAAATTTTATTGAGAAAAAACTGGACCTTTTGTTGTTCGGGTACCCGACCAAAATATCCGGATATTAAATACCCGAAAAATCTTCCTAAATACCCGGGTATCCGGGTACCCGGATACCAAGATTGCAAACACTAGTTGTTCATAAATATATGAGTATAAAAATCAACAAATTTACGATTTTGTGAAATATGAAAACCCTTTTTTGTAACTTTCACGAAATTTTAGTACAAATTCATTTAATAAAAGACGTCTAATGAAATTCATAATGTTCAAAAATAAGGTTAAATTATATTTTTAATTTTGTAATAATTAATATGATCTCTTTTTATTTCAATCATATTTTAAATATCACAAAACTACTTTGAATTATTTATTACACGCATTGTTATAACGGAAATAGTCAGATTCAACTAAAAAATTTTTCATATTAAACTTTTAAAATTAAAATGAATTTTTAAAATATTAAATAATTATTTAATATTTTTAATATGACTCACATTCGTGTCAAAAAATAAAATAAAATTACAGTTACAAATTTATCTAGAGTAAATTACAGAAAATGTAGCTATGTAAAGTAACGGTTTAAACACAAAACGTTCTTCTTTATTCGGAAATAATTCATTTGTGTTGTTCAAAAATCAACCTTAATGCTTTTCACGAATTACTCAGAGCAAAAAACTTTTGTGAATATCACAAAAATCTTTACTTTATTCACAACATACATCAATGATTTTCATCAATGCATCGTTAACATCATAAAATGTTTAGTTTTTACTGTTATTATTTGTGTGTACAATATTTTCAAAATTTATTGGACATCATTTTGCAAAGTACGTTCTATAAGATGTGTTATTACTGTTCCATATACTGTGTTTTATTGCTGCAAAAATTACAGGTTATTGATATATATTGATATATATGTATATAAATTTATTAATTATGTAGGAAAGTGTAGGAAATTTTGAAGAATATGTAGGAAATTTTGAAGAATTCAAAAGACACTTTCTAGGATTTCATAAAATGTCTACAATTGACGGGATTCAATGTTTAGAAGACGGTTGCTTTATTTTTTTCTCCAACTTAAAAAGCTTTAGAAAACATATAGTTCATAAACATCCAGAAAATTTTGGAGTGATAAATACGAAAACTAGCACCGACAAAATGTCTAATGATGCTATCCTGCGAATTAATAACTTCTCCGACGAAATGAAAATCGTAAATTCTTGTGATAAAGTACACGAGGCATGGTTAATGGAAAGTCCTTCTAGTTGTAATACTAATGAAATTTTAAATTTTATTTTACAAATGCATTCTCATGATTCTTTTTCTAGAAAAGATGTATTGGATATACAAAAGCATATCGTAAATTATATAACTACCCCTTTTGTTAAGGAACTTAATAATTTTTTAAGAATTAATTGTCTAACAGAAAACAAAACAGATACGTTAAGGACTCTAATAAAAAAATTTGAAGATCCTTTTCATTATTATAAATCTGATTATAAACTTTTCAAGGAACTAGAAAAACAAAATCTGTATATGCCACCAACATACTTTTCTCTTTCTAAAGAAATAGTGCCGATAGAGTTTAAGGGAAATTTGATTTATGATGAGGCTAACTCATCAGGAATTTTATTATGTTTAAAATATCAATTTCAAAATTTTTTCGAAAAGCCCGGTATTTTAAAAGAAGCTCTAAGGAGTATCTCAAATATAGACGAATCGTTTAAAATGCTTTCCAGTTTTATGGATGGTGACCTATGGCGGAAGAAAAAAAAGAACTTTGTTAATAAGATTGCTATTCCTTTTTTTCTTTATATAGATGATGTTGAAATAAATAATCCTCTGGGATCTCATTCAACCCAATACGCCGTTTCAAATTTGTATTATGCTTTTCCTAGTCTGGATATGTCACGGCTAGAAAATATTTTCTTGGCCGGTATAATAAAATCCAACGATATGAAATCTTATGGGAATAACTCTTGTTTAAAAGGTTTAATTTCGGAAATAAAGAACATAGAACAAAACGGAATAACGATAAATACCCCTGAAAATAAATTACTTGTTCATTTTGTACTCGGTTTAGTGCTAGGAGACAATCTGGGAATAAATAGTGTTTTAGATTTCACGAAATCTTTTTCGTCTACCTTTTTTTGCAGATTTTGTAAAGCCAGTAAAATCCAGTGTAGAACTTCATTCATTGAAAATGTAGAACTCCTTAGGAATAGTAGAAACTATACAGAAGATGTGGTGTTGAATATTCCTACACAAACTGGAATTAACGAATCATCTGTCTTCAATTTAATAGATACATTTCATGTAGTTGAGAATTTTGCAATCGATATTATGCATGATATTTATAAAGGCGTTTGTCATTACAATTTATGCCACATTATAAAATATTTTACAGAAACAGTTCAATATTTTAGTCTTTCTTCTTTGAACAAAAGAATTATTCTGTTTGACTATGGTCAAATTGAAAAGGATAATAAACCTAGACCAGTCAAGTCCATTCATTTAAACAAGTTTCGTTTAAATGAATGGACTTGATGTCAGGAAAGGACTTGATGTCAAATGTCAGGAAAAGAAATGAAAAATTTTACAAATTTTTTTCCAATTATTGTAGGTGACCTAATTCCGCAAGATGATGAAGTTTGGCAGTTCTTTTTAAATTTTTTGGCAATTGTAGACTCATTGTTATGGTATAATATACCGAAAAGTTATTTGAAGACACTCCAGAAACAAATTGAAAAACATCATCAGAATTATCGAAATTTATTTAATGATAATCTTAAACCTAAACACCATTTTATGGTTCACTATTCCACCATCATACATAATTCCGGTCCACCACGTTTCTATTGGAGTTTCCGATTTGAAGCCAAACACAAACAATTTAAGATATATGCAAACTCAATTACTTCGCGAAGAAATGTTTGTGTGTCATTGGTGAAAAAATTTCAATTAAAATTCGCCAACTTATTACTCGATTTGCCGAAGATTCCCATTATAACCGACAATAGCCACATAATTAATATTACTTTTGATTCATTACTAGAAAAACATTATCCTGAAGAAAACCCTAGTAATTATAAATACTACAGTAAAATAGAATTCAAAGGGACTGTTTATAAAGTAGGATATTTTCTACCATATTTTGCCGATGAAATGTTCATCGTGGAAATATCTCACATAGCCGTGCATAAAATGGGAGCCAAAATAATTATAATTTGTAGCCCTTTGAAATCACTTTTATTTTTTGAGCATTATGCTAGTTATACGACTGATTTAAATGAGAAAGCCTCCTTAGTTGCAATGGACATTCATTTATTTTGTGGGCCTCCACTTAATGCAAATACCTCATATAACTCAAAAACAATGATAAGAATAAAAGAATATTAAAGTAATTTAATTTAATTATATATATTATATAGATACATAAGAAACCAATTTTATTTTAAAAAAATTTTAAATATTATATGAATTTATAAGTATATAACTGATGGTGTTGTATTTGTAAATTATGTTTTAAATTAGTAACTGTAGAAAAAAATTATTATTAAAAATAATTAATACAATAATATTATGACAAATATATTTTAATTAAGATAATTAAGAGTAATTTTCAAATATTCATTGCAATATTGAATATTAAAAAAAATACAATTTTAAAAATGAGTGGATCAACGACCGAAAATTTCATCTCCAACAACACCTTGGAAGGTCCAATTAGTACCCTTACCGCGGAGGAGCTAACCATCGATCAATTTATTATTGTGAATACATCAAAAAATCAAATTGAACTAGCAGAACTTCTTAATAGTTGGAAGCTACCGGAATTATACGCATATTTAGATAGTAAGTACTTAACAATTCTAATAAGTTTTTACTTTTTAAATTACTTTATCTAAATTTGCTTTTTACAATTTTGCTATAGGTGAAACAGTTTACGTTGATACACTTAAACTACTGGAATTGGATCAGATCGTACACCTGCTAAAAGGTTTCAACTGGAATATCATAATTAGATTCACAGCTGCTCTAAAAAATTGGAAACAACAACTCAAATCTGTCGAAACAGCATCGACTGTTAGCGACCCTCTTTCCTCAATTTCATTGCCTAGTACATCGTATGATTCATCAAAATATTCTTCAGATAATGGACTAGCCCTCCCAAATTTAACCATGATTTTAAACGACACTCATGAGGGCAAACTGGTTCTAAATGAAATGATCAAACCGGAATATAACCTGACTGATTTACAAAGAGATATTTTAGCCAATGTAATAATTGATTATTATATTCGGCATAACATCAAAATGTCGACGTATATTTGCAAACAATTAGCAAATGCCATTGTCGCACTTGTACCATCCGAAGATCCGGTAAATTTTGTATATAAAATTTTAATTTACAAATAATAAATATCACTAATTTATTCATTTAATTTTAGGAAACGTATTATTGTCCAAGGAAAAATGCTTCACCGGTAGGGAAGCTTTATTTCAAATACCACAACCAGATTGCTCGGTTAAAGCGAAACGGGTTATGTGAAAAATCGAGTAATTTAAACATACCAAAAAATACACGTTTTGAACTTAATAAACGCATACAACAGCTGCTGGAACAAGCGGACAGTGAAAGTCACTATCAAGCGTTAAGAAACGAGGTACTAGGATTTGAGGAAATTCTTAATCACTGGCAAGGCTGCTCAAAAAAAAGATTGTTGGAAATTCAAACAAAATCCACGGCTGAAATATTTTTAAGATATCGGTTCTATAAAGAATCATTTGGCTACAAATTGGTAGGTTTAATAATTTAAGCCGATTCCTAATAAGAACATATTAGTTTTAATTGTCAATTGCTTCATTTGTTTATGTTATTTTTAGATATCAGTAGATTATCTTGAAATATATTCCAACCCTGGTTTAATGTTAAATGATGAATTTCTCGAAGATTTTTACAAGAAAATATGTAAAGTTTTCGACACAGATCTTAAAGACCCCAAATCAAAAGAGCTCTACAACCAATTAACGGCTGATTCTACTATCACACAAAGTAATAATAAAACATTTTTAATATTTCAGTTTACTAATTTAGTTAAATTTTTCAGATGGACGCCTAGGCACAATTTTTATATTACTGCACGGAATTATAAAAAACAATCCCGTAACGGTGGTTGCTAGTGAAAATGGAAAAAGAAAACGAACCAAATATTCTATTAAAGAATGCCAAAATAGCTGCTTTTACATTTGTGATACCGTAGAAGAATTTGAACTTTATATCGAAAAATTATTAGAAATGAAAAAAATAGTGCAACCCTTTATATGTATCATAGGGAAAAGCATCGTCTTTCCGGAACAAATACTAGTTTATTTAGACGGTATTAAATACAAGTTCGTAACAATTGTCAAAGCGATGGATATATGCTTTAAAATAATCCATGTATTTAATTTAAAATATCCATCTGCCGGATATAATGTTTGGCAATTTATACAAATGTATTTTTACAATCTAGAATATTCCTCTGAAACTAAAAATCTTGAAGTAAAACGTTTAATAAACAAATTAGCTGAGATTTCTATTTAATCAGTTTCAAATTTTATTTTTAAAGTTTTTATTTTATTTTAAATGTTCATTATTTTAAAACTATTATTTTAAAAAATTTAGTAATGTTTCTACTAATTTTATATTTTAAAATGGGATGTTGTATGAAGCAGTTAATTAATAATAAATAAAATTGAAATGTTTTTCGAAATACCAATAATACTAATTTTGTTTAAATTTTTTATGAATAATTTTAGGTACCGTTTAATATGTTTTCTTTGTGGCAAATATATATTATACATTATATATATATATATATATATATATATATATATATATATATATATATATATATATATATATATATATATATATATATATATATATATATATATATATATATATATATATATATATATATATATATATATATATATATATATATATATATATATATATATATATATATATATATATTTATATATATATATATATATATATATATATATATATATATATATATATATATATATATATATATATATATATATACATATATATATATTATTCCTATCTTTTAGTGATTTTCAAATATCGTTGCAGCAATATTCAAATTATACGTATAGTGTTATTCACTATGGAAGTTTTGATAATCAATAACGATTTTATAATTTATTTAATATATTTGTAATATCCACTCAATGAAATTTGTTAATAACGTTAAATTTGATACTGAATTTAACTCAACAATTTTGGATAATCATGAACATTTTTTGTAAATTTCATAAAACACTTTATAGAAATCATAACATAACATTTATTTTATTCACTTAGAGTTGTATTATTTTACAATAAATGCTTTATTGAAAACCACACATATTTTACAAAACCATAGTAACCAAACTATGACGTCATTAATATTTTAATAGATAACTTTTGTGAATTTCACAGTTCAATTTCTTTATTTCCACAAAAATAAAAATTAATAGAAGATATTTAGTTATAATCAATAAATAGTTCAATTGGCGCAAACATTTGTGAAAAAAAACATTTTTTTTGTGATTTACAAGTAGTTTTTTTTCCGTGTTTAAGGCCGCAAATCACAGTAATAAAGTAACACTTTAATATGTAGGCGAATAAAAAGTAACTTAATTGCATGTTTGAACTGAAATTTTATTATTATTATTGAGAATTATGGCATTATAAGTTTGTCAAAAAAATGTTGTCAAGTGTGTCAAAAGAAAAATTTTTATTTGTTTTTTTACCAAATTTTTTGGGAAAAAATAAAATCAATTATTTGTTTTAAAATGAAATTTTATCATTATTATTGAGAATTATGGCATTATAAGTTTGTCAAAAAAATAATTTTAAGTGTGTCAAAAAATGATTTCATTTATTTTTTCACCCAATTTTTTGGAAAAAAAATGTATCTGTTTAAGTTTGAATTTTTAAGAATTTTTGGAATATTATTGAAATTTAGAAAAAGTTTAAACATTTGATTTTATTATAATTTTTGGAATTTTGAAAAAAGTTTGATTTTATTTGATTTTTACAACTTTTTTGGAATTTCGAAAGAAATATGAATTTGTGATTTTGTAATATTTACTCGGAACGCTAAATGAAGAGGTTTTTGAGTAGTTTGCTGAGTGTATCATCTTTTCACTAAATTAAGTTAATTTATGATCTGTTATAATTTTTCGACAACGTATTGGTGTTTCGTGTTAGTTTTGTAATTAATTTCTAAACAGAGATAAAAAAATACTTGTACTTTAACAAAGAGTTATGATTGATATACATCGCTGCCCAAAACTAAAAACCATGTCCTCATAAAAGTTGTTTGCCGAAAACGATATCAAAATGCTTAACCCAGACCGAAATCTTGATATCTCAAAGCTGTGAGATCTCAGCCCCTCCATATTTTTTCATTTTAAAATTGAAGTACAAACTTTCATAAATCATGCTTCTATTATTGGAATTTCGATATAAATCGTATTTATATATCGAATCCAAATTTGAATTTCTTTATAAATCGTTTCTATAATTCGAAATTTCCCTAAATCGAACGAAAATTGATGGCATGTAGTGGTTCGAATTATGGATGTTTCACTGTATTTGAAATTGATTGAACTAAATTTTATTTTTACATAAATATTATTATTATTATGTTATTTTATTAATTTAGAGTTCTTCATATTACAACTATTTGCAACTATTTAAAAGTTATTCTTTTTCTATACATTTT
Source organism: Diogma glabrata (assembly GCA_963693315.1). NCBI lineage: Eukaryota > Metazoa > Arthropoda > Insecta > Diptera > Cylindrotomidae > Diogma > Diogma glabrata. The sequence continues at coordinate 169,896,279 of OY856186.1, forward strand.
TAATTAATTTTTTACATCACATTTTCTTTTATGAATTTGCTTAATAAATTTTTAAAACCATTTACTGTATTTGACTCCTTAACGTTCTTTGGTAACGAATAAAAAATCTTACTCTCTTATAAAAATAAATCTAGAAATTACTACGTGTGAATAATTACTATGTGTGATTGTCTCAACTACATGGATCTATAACTGTACAGTTGTTGAAACAATTTCGTAGTTGTATTCGCCATATCTGCCCGCACGGTGAGGTTGATTCAACTGCATTTCGATTGGAAATAGAACATGTTTTTTCAGTGCATATTATATAAACATCTTACAAACTTAGTAGTTTTTGAGTTATTATAGTTAAACAATCCGAACAACGAAATCAGAAACCTTATTTTTTAGTTAACTTCTGTGATCCAAAATTTTCAAAAAACTGAAAAACTTAAATTTGAAATTAGTGTCTGTTTCGAGGAGATGAAATGTTTCTTGTTTAAAAAATAGGTAAGTATGATAAGTATGATACAGCTGATTTACGTTTGTTTTAGTTGGGATGGGAGTGAATCTTGGGTAATCTTTTATTGTTAAGTTAAACTTTTAGTTAGATCAGTTTACTAATACAAAAATTTCCAATAAGAAAAACCGAGACGGGACGGGACGTAAAACGAAAATACAATCTGATTTTATCTGGTTACAATACCACAAATCTGGTAGTCTTTGCCACCCTTTTGCCTTTTTGGCGTCTTTTTAGCTCTTTGACGTCTTTGTCTCTGGATTTTGATTGTATGATCATTTCAAAGTAGGTCTTTAGATAGTTGGAATCCCAATAAGTAGACGTTTACCCACTTAAGAGTTCTTGGAACACTTTGGGTTTGAAATGGAGCTCATTCAAGTAAGCTTTTCTAGATTAGATTTGAGGTATCTAAAAATTTCCAAGACAATTTAGTGGAAAGCACAGCATTCCATGATCAAGATAGTTCTTCTTGGGAGTCCCTATCAGAACTTAATAAATGGCAATAATTAATGGCACTGTCAAAACTTTTATCAAAATTCACATAGTTGTAATTGCCACCGCTTTCCATTTGTCAATGTCTGCTTGTTCATATTCGGTTTTCTTGTTTAATATGTTGCGGGCCTTTCTGAGATACTGGGATCGATTTACTGTAATTTGTTTGTGAATTAAAATATTAAAAACCAAAACCATTCTCGGCGGTATCATGTTTAATAAATTTAGCTGTGTGGCCGTCATCAATTTAAAAAAAAATTCAATATTTAAACAATTTCATATAACATTTACGTATGATTTTATCTTAATGATTGTTTATTGTGAGATGTGATACTTTTTATGTTTTCCCAGCTTCGATTCTTGATTATTATAATTAATTCGTAGAAGTAAGAATGATTGAAGTTCATTAATATTTTAGTCATCTAAGTAGCAAATTTTAAAGATTGGGTTTTTCTAATATCCAACAATAATCATTTCAATATGTTTAAATTTAATATGTTATAAATTTATTTTTAATGAAATGACACATTTATAAACTTCAATACATACATATATGATTATGTGTTTGTTTTTTTAATTTATATTCTTGCTAGATACCCTAGTAACAGAGAATTAGTGAATTCATACAATAGTTCATCATGAAAATCATCATTACCTATTCAATGAAACGTATATGAGCTTGTGATGTGAATTCACTTATTTACTTTTGTATATGCTCTTCTCTTCTAATGAATATTTCAATGAAAACCATGATGAACTTCATTATGAATATCAGTATTATGGAACTCATGAAGTTATTGATGAATATCAGTATTATGGAACTCATGAAGTTATTGATGAATATCAGTATTATGGAACGCATGAAGTTATTGGTGAATATCTATCGGAAACTCATGAATGATAAACAGTGAGTTCATGAATGAACTTCATCAGGGATTTCACTACCAACAAACCGACGAAATAATTAGTGAATTATCATAAAAGATTCATCACTGATGAAATGATAGAGTTCATTTGCAAATTTCAGCAGGCACTTCACTACTATAGAATAGTCGAACTCATTGATTACTTATTTATTATAATCGAAATCAATTATGGAGTTAGTGAAATCAATGTGAACATAGAGCGTAAAACCCGTACAGAATATTTAGAATAAAAATAGTATAGAACACAGAATAAAATATAGAACAAATGAAAATTGTGGTATTTTAAAAGCCATTTTCATGTTTTAAACTAGAATTTTATTAATTATAAATTTTTGAGGCATTAAAATTAATTTAATAAAGCATTAATATTTTTTAATTAGATGGTTCTTCCTTCTTCCTCTATGATTTAGTCACGTCAGTTTTTTCCTGAAATTAAAAACTATTATAACAAAAAATTATTGTTCTGCAGCTTCTTCGATTTTCTGTACCGTTAATTACTGATTTGTATATTGTTTTTCAACACAATATTTCACTTTTAACCAAAAACTGACAAAAATCACAAAGTTGCACCTCTAAACGTAAAAACAAAACTAGAAAAAATTTTTTGACTATGTTTACAAGATATATCAAAAAGAATCATAAAATGCAATGAGAATAAAGAGAGGGAGTGAAAAATGTTAGTTGCTGATAATTATCATGAAAGTAATTAAGAACTTCATCAAAATGTTCATCGCAGGATCACTTATTTATTTCTTTTAAGAAATACAATGAAAATATCATCAATCCTTCAATATTTTTTGCTTATCTGTAGTTGTTTCTTATTTTTTTTTTTAAATTGTATTAGTAAACTGGTGAACAATTGTTACTAGGGTATATTATTAAACATAATTCAAATACAAATTTTTATCACAAACTGTTGTGAAAAAAATTATAAGAGAAATAGAAATACAACAAAAAATCCAAGATGAAAAGAAAACAATGACACTTTCTTACAAAAATATTTCACTGTTATACTTTTCGTTTACATGTTTGTTTTTCTAAAATTTTCCTTTCTTCATTGTTAAAATTTTTTTTACTATAATTTAAATAAAAACAATTTTCTGTAAACAGAAAAGAAAATGAAAAAAAAAAAATTTTTTATTATAACGAAAGAAAAAAACAAATTTTTAAGTTGACACGACGAGACTGAAATTATTTTCTATATCAATTTTTGTTTTCTTTGTTTTTCCGTTTTGGTTGACAGACATCTGCTTTTCCCAGTGCTAAAATACAATTTGTCTGTGTTAAAACACGATTTTTTGTTGTTATTTTGTAAATAAAGATTTGATAGGATTTAATTGAATTGCACTTGGTTTAAAGATAAGTTTATTTGAGTTTTGGAAAAATTATCAAAGTATTAGTATCAGAACGGTTTATTGGATCAGATTGAAGCCGTTGTAAGCTTCGCATCAGTATTGAAGTGAAGATGACAGATTTGATCCAATCCTGGACGGTTATATGAGACTCCGAGTAAAGCTAAGGGCGGGAAGTGGAATCATTGGAAACCAAAATTGAATCTTGTTTAATCCGCTTAAGATCATAAAGTAACAAGGATGAAGACTATGATCTACACTACTTCCATACTTACCTTCTACTCACTTACTTGTTTGATAACGCAAATTAATTAATCAACGAAACTGTTTAGAACTATCATTACTACAATATTTCAAATAAATACTCTAAATACGTTTTCTAGCTAAGTAAAGAAAATTTTACAATAAATTTTAATATTATCTACGCAAAAAAAATATTAATTTGTGTACTTATCTAAAATGTTGTAGATGTTGTTGATGTGTTGTTACTTGTTTTGAAGTTATTATAAATTATCCTGATTATCAATTTGTGTTATGATGTCTTCTGATATAACTTCAATAGGAATCAATACGACATAGAAATTTGTGAGTACACCCAAGTAACATTTTGTATATATTATAGTCACAAACTATTGTTGTTTTATTTACGGAACACATACTGTACTCAAAATAGGTTGCGGTATTTATACTTCTACAAAATATTGTTTCTGATTGTACACAGTAAAGCTACAGTGTAGTAGTAAACTTATAGCTTCGAATGTAACGTTTCTGATTATGTACTATGTAACTGTATTATTACTTCTACAAAATGACTACATTGTGTAAAGTCTACGAGAGCTTATAGCTACATTGTAAATATACTAAACGTTGGCCTTGTAAATGTATTTTTACATTTACAGATTAATTACAAAACTTTATTTTATTGAGAACTTATATACTTACCGTATATTTACGGGACATTTACATTAGGAATGTATTTATACTGTCACATAATTTATACAGTTTTCTTAAGTCAAAATGTTTTGTTTAATAAAAGATGTCGTTTCCATCGTGCGATGATAAAGAAATTTATAGCCAGCTTTCAGTGATAGACGACTCAATATATTGGGCATTAGTTAATCGAATCTTAAGTCTTAATTAATTTAAGAGTTACTTGTGATTTTAAAGTTTCGTGGATTTAATTTCTAACCAAAGGATCCCCGAAAATTATTGCAAACACTTCAAAATATAAATATTATTTTGACGGGTAGTGGAAAGCTTCGGTATTATGAGCTAATACGTTGGTTGAAGTTTTCGAATTTGGATCACTTAATTAATATTTCAGTTACCTTTAACATTGACGGCCTTCCCATTTTTAATAGAAAAAAGAATTTTGGTCGATTTTATGTATAACCGATCATTCGGAATTCGGAGACCATTTGCATTTTATTGTGGTCCAACAATGCCAAGCTTAGAACACTATCAGGCACATAGTCTCCCACCCCCCGTTTATGTAAAAAAAAATTTGGACATATACCAAAGTTAAGTGCATGAGGATTGCTTGTACCAAATAAAAAATAAATGTCACTTTTGTTTATTTCAGAAATGTCAAAAGTTGTAAAAGGATTTATACAAAGCTTTTACAAAACATATACAAGTAAATATTTGTAAAAGGAAGGTGTAAATGTAAATGCACAACAACGAGGCTAATACTAAACGTTTACATAATTTATACATGTAAACTCTTTGAGTTGGAAGTTGTAATTGTATGATTATGTTTACAGATCAAACACGTAGCGTTTACATTACGTTAACATGTTAACATTTTAAATATGGAAGTGTAAATGTAAATAAAATGTAAATGTATATATTCTGTGCACTCTCTGTATATCTACATAGGGCTAACTTGTATTTGAAAGCTTACAATGGAAAACTCAGCCATTTTTATGCAAAATTAATATTTGACTGTATTTAAAAAAAAATAACAAAATACATTTAATGAAACTTTATTGGGTTTTATAACTTATGTTATAAGTATTTTAGAAAAACTTAAATTTATGAAAATAATAAAACAAATTTTATATAATTTTATCTCTCTAAAATAAATTGACATATAAAATTTTTTTAAAATTATATTTAATAATTTATTATTTTTATGGCGCATTATTAATTTAAAAGTATTTCCAAAATTTAATCGAAATTTTATTATTCGTTTGTAAATTTTGACATCCAACTATACAAAATTAGTTATGCCAAAATATAATATTTGCATTTCATAAACATAAAATATATTATTGTATTTGTATATTTATTCATATTTTTTGTTTACAAAAAATCGTCTTAAACTTCGTATTAAAGTATGAAATTGTAACTTTTTTGTAAGTAATCCGTAGTAATTAAAATCGCATACATTTTGCTTTCTGTAACACTACGTACGTGTTTGTAATCATACATAATTCTTACGCAAATTGATATCCGTAAACGTTCAGTAAAAGCCAAAATTATTCCCCAAAATATATACGAAACAACTACTGAACGTGTATGTCCCTATACCGTGTACTGATTTAGTTTTGGATAAATTATTTAATGTTTGCCTTGAAAAACTTAATATAAAACCAACATTCATTGTAAGATATGTTGATGATGTTCTTTTAGTCTCACCAGAAAATTTAATTCAAGAAACGTTAGATATTTTCAATCTTTTGATCATCATATAAAATTTACTGTTGAAAAAGAAAATGAAGGACAAATTAATTTTTTAGATATGACTCTATATAGATTTGAAAACAAAATTATCACAAGTTGGTACAATAAAGATTTAAATACAGGACGTATATTAAATTATTTTTCTTTACATCCAAAAATCATGAAATTGAATGTAGTAAAATCATTCATAAATAGAGTTTATTCATTAACACATCCTAAATTTATAAACAATAACATAAATGAAATGATAAATATTTTGGAAAATAACAATTATCCTTTAGAACTAATTAAAAAATTAATTATTGAACACAATAACAAATTAACAAATTTTGAAAAACAACCATCATCTTCACAATTAACCAATAACCAACATTCTGATGGAACTATTACAAATAATGTATCTATAATGTATATTCCCAATCTGACAGATAGTATCAAAAAAATTTTAAATGAACCAAATAATTTAATGAGAATTTCAACTAAAATTATAAACAAATCACAACAAATATATTTTACTAATCTTAAGGACAAAATTAATAAGAAGAAAAAATTTGATATTGTTTACAAAATTAATTGTTGTTGTGGAAAATCATATATTGGAAAAACAAGTCAAAAATTAGAAGAAAGAATTTATAGTCACAAAAGTAATGTTAAATTAAAACAAAAAACTACAGCTATCGCTCAACATTCAATTGACAATCAACACATTTGGAATATGGAATATCCTTCAATTATCTCTTCAGAAAAAAACACGAAAAAGAGAGAAATGATTGAATCAGCATATATTCATTTGGATAAACCGAACTCAATAAATTTTAAAACAGATACCGAAAATTTAAAAAAATCCTACATTCACCTTTTAAATACCTTTAAATTCAAAAAGAAAAAATAATTTCATTTTTACTTCTAGTTACCTTTTAAACAAATTATAATTTCTAATGTCATTTCCAAAATTTTTTAAAATCATTTTTAAATTCAAATATTTTGTGTTTGTACTTTAATATTTTGTAAAAAAATTTTGTATTGTTAATTATTTATAAATACATATGATATACTTGAAAATGCCACAATTTGGCGAAATATCGTGTGATTAAATTTACAATATTTAATTGATTAAAAATTAATATTTAAATAAAACCAGACTGGAAAAAGGTGCAATTAACTTTTTTAATTTAAAAATCCAAGAAATATTTAATATACCAGTCAACAACTTTAACAAAATATATTTAATTAAAAATTCAGGAGGGGAATATTTTATGTTTTTTTTTATTAATTTTATTGCAACACGCCTTGAAATTTTTCACCATAAAAAAAGTGGAGTTAAAAAATGAACAGTTTTTTTTGAATTTACATATACGTTTTTATAATAAATTTTTAATTTTAACTCAAAATAAATATTTTTTATTTAACTCAAAATGAATATTTTACACATTTTTTATTATTTATTTAATTTTACATTACTAATTTTACATTACTAAGATTGATCCATCATTTGTAGGAATGTATGAGGGATATTCTCGTGTTCCAGGAATGGTTTTGAAATTGGCATATCTTTCAGCTAGTTGATTTTATTTTACAAACAAAGAAACCCCTCTGTATTCTGTCACTATATGACAGTGGTGAGTGAGTGATCTCAAACGTTTGATTGTTTGCAGGCATAATGGATTTGATTTCATCCGAACACTGCTGATGAAGATATTTATAAAAAACAATGAGATCAGAAAAAATTAACAATTCATTTAGCACGCTTTTGAACAGAGTCTAAAAGAGCCATTATAGTAATAGATGCAGCCCCCCAAACTTGGTAACAATACTCGGCATAATGCGGCCTGTTGACGATTTGCAGGATTATAATTGGCCTTTAATGGTAAAAAGGTTCCCCATCTCTGCAGCCAAATTCTGTAATTGTGAAGCGGTGAAGTGATAAGTTTTTTAATGAAAAGAAACGAAGAAATTTTTATCACTTCACCGCTTCACAGTTACAGAATTTGGTTGCTGGTTTAGAATCATATTATACTTTTCTCTAGTTTCTAGTTTTTGTTCACTTAGGTGTAGTGGAAGTATTGATTTTGTTTTATGGAGAAAAATTGACTTTTAGTTAATTTTTAATCACACTATATGTTTTGTTGACTCTCAAAAAATAAAGCTGGGCAATTTTAGTCCAGAGAGATTGCTTAATGTTCGATATAGTATATTTAATCACAGCAAATATTATATTATTTTTAACACAAAAATATATATTATGTGTACTTCAATTACCAGAAAAGATGATAGCTTAGATCAGAATATAGTGTGGCTACAGTACTGCGATTAAAAAAATCGTTTGGTGTCCTTGGTGAACTGTACATCCTCGTTACCTGGTTAGAGCAGTTTTGATGTGACGGAATTAGAGGAACAGTAAAGAGAAAAGCATCTACAGCGAGTCTTAAGAAAGAATACGACAAAGTTATATCAACACCTCTGGAGTTCTATAACTGGGCAGCAGATCAGGCAATTTTCAAGATAACATGCATTTTTTCTATGTAACGGAGGCAAGTTACATTGCAAGACGAAATCGACTAGCTGATAGATACCCCAATTTCAAAACAATTCCTCGAACACGAGGAAATCACTCATACATTCCTACAAATGATGGATCAATCTTAGCTAGACGTTATTCTAACTCTACGGAATTTAGTAATGTAAAATTAAATAAATGATAAAAAATGTGTAAAATATTTATTTAGAGTTAAAATTAAAAATTTTATTATAAAAACATATATGTAAATCCAAAAAAACTGTTAATTTTTTATCTTCACTTTTTTTATGATGAAAAATTTTAAGGTGTGTTGCAATAAACTTAATAAAAAAACACAAAATTTTCCCCTCCTGAATTTTTTATAAAATGTTAGTAACATATGTACCTTTCACATATGAAAAAAACAAAAATTTAAAAAATACGCATTTCCAGAAAATCGAATTTGAATTTGTTACCGTTATTTTTCTAAAAGAAAGTATTCAAGGTCATATAATGTGAATTACTATTTTGATTAGCTCTGTTCAATACCTACATCTAAAGCTATATAACATTAAAATCAGTCCAGTAGTTTTGGCTGTAGAGCTATTTCAATACATCAGGGTCGAGCAATTTCTTGATTTTTCAACACCCTGTATCAGACAGGGTTAAAAAAAAAAACTAAAAACACAGAAAATTTTTTTTTTTTTATTGATGTCAACGAATTCCAATACCTAAATATACAAAAGTAAAACCTCATTTCCAGACCTTGCTGATGTCACGTGTTTTTCACCTATATATTGAGGCAGTAGTTATCTCTTTATGCCACTCTCAACAAATTAGAACGTTTATGTATGTTACCAGCGTATATCAAATATGATTTAAATAATACCATTACAGGTATATCAAATACTACCGTTTTTGTCTTTGGATTTTAATCAAAGCTCTTAAAATTTATGAAACTAAATCACGTTAATCACTGAAAGTGTTATCACAATATATTATTTTAAAGGTATTTGATATTCAATATCAACACCACAGTATTATTTAGTCAAATAATATAATATTAATAATTTTATTAATAAATTAAAATTAATAAAATTAGGAATACTCAACAAATTTACTATAACCAAAATTAGATAACTATATATATGAGCAATTTCACGAAGATTCAACAACGTTTTGACTTGACTCCTTCTAATTTTGATTATTTTTTGTTTATAAATAGTCTTTCATAAATAAAAAATATAAGTTCTCTTAGAACATTTTTTTCGACCAGGGGTCTTCACATGGTGCCCCTCAATTTTTTGTTATTTTGTGATGTGAGTGCATTTCGACGAGTGATTGTAGAAAAACTACTCAATCGATTTTCATAAATGATATGTCGTTGAATAGGTATTAAAACAAAGTTTTTAAAAATGTACACTGTTAATTTTTGAAATAATTTTTAACGGTGTAACATAAGGAAAAAACGGTGTAGCATAAGAAAAGATGGCACTACACCTTTTTTTTAAACTAAATTGAAGCTTATTTTATATCTAACTACTTGTAAAAGTTTAGGACATGTTTTATTTTTTGTTTTAAAGATAAAATTCGTTGTGCATATGACTGTCGGGAATCAGTTTTTTTGTTCTGAAGGAAAATTATAAAAATGGCGTTATAAACTAAGGGATTTTTTTTATGTTAAATATCAAATATTTTATTATTAAATGAACTTTTGAAAATATTATAAAAATTATATATGTAGTACAATAAATGAAATAAATACAATTGTTAAAAATGATTTACTTATTTTACAAAGAGAAGTTTCTTTTGAACAGAAGGAACTTTTGACTGTAGAAGTATTATGTTCGTATTATGTTATTATGGAATCAAAAAGTAAAATATTGTATTTTAACATTAAATTACAAATATTTTATTTAAATAAACTTTTTAAAATATCATACAAATTATATATGTAGGTTAAAGAAAATAAATATAGTTATTAAAAACTATTTACTTATTTTACATTTAAAAGTTTCTTTTGAGTTGGAAAACATTTTTGCATTTATTGTCTTAGTATCTACTGGTACAAAAGAATGAAATTTTTGAGTTCCACTTATAGTAATCACATTTTTATATCGATTTTGTATTTTTTTTTATGTTAATTGATATTCATTTTTATCGGCGTATCCAAAGTTCATAGTAGATTCCCATTTTAAAGCCCATTCGAAAAGTTTTTGGTAATGTGTTTGAATAATATCTCTGTTCCCCATACTATAACGGTGTGCACCATGCTTCAGTGTACTACCAATTCCACCGCAAGGTCCCTTTCCATGGCTGGTAGCATGAAAATGCCATTCTGCATCAACCTTAAAGTTTTTTTTATGCTGGTTTATTTTTGTATTGAGAAGATGCACCGTCGGTGTTATAAATTATTTTTCGAATATTAGAATTTATATGCGTTCTGATGAATTCAATAAGTTTTGTAATGAAAAGATAGACTGTAGTACTGTTGTGATCGTTTATATCCGAAATGAGTATAAAACTTCAGTTCTGTATATATTCACTTGCGGCACTTTTAAAATAAATGACAAATGGATGAATAGTAGCTTATTTTAATGACTGGCTTATTATAAATTATTATAATGATAGCCTTGAGCCGAATCCTGAATTATGAAGGCGTAGTTTTCTGAAAAATCCCCTTGAACGAAGCACTCTCCTGGCTCTATTTTTTTTCTTTCCTCAATGAAGGTAGATTGCTGTTTTGCTATAAAGTTGTGTGGTATCAAAATTTGTAAACAGTAAATAAATTTTTTCATAAATTCTTCTACAGTTTCTATTAAAGTATCCAAATTGCATCGATCAGTGGTATGCCATTGTTAATATTTGACCTGAAGTATTCCTTTAACGTCAAAATCATTTAGTAATCATTCTTCCAGTTATTGAAGTTTTTTGAACATACATAACACTTCAAAGTATGACAATCTTCTGTTAATTTACCACATGAAACAAAGTCAATTAATGTTTTATAATGCTGAAAAGCAGCATCAGTAATCCAAGACATCTTAGACTGTTGAATCATTAGTTTTATATTTTGATGTATGGTACACACACACACATTATGAACTCCTTGGGATAATTTTATACATTCTTGTGGTCGAAGGGACGTGAATTTAGTAAATCCTATTTACACATCAGGGAAACTTATTTTTAAACTCCACATAAGCTTCATTTAATGTAAATAGCAATAAGCGCTTTTGTGGATTTATGCGCTCATCGCCATTTTTAAGAGATATTGTATCTCGTTTGCCTGGCATAAATCTACTGATTTCATCACTTTTATAGAACTGCTCCACAACATTTATATCTGTTGTGGATACACCTCTTTTATCTGTTGCAGATGAATGCTGAAAATTATTTTCATGTAGAGTTTTACTTTTTTCAACCAAATAACGAGCAGCATTACTTCCAAATATATCTTGAATCTCCTGCATTTTCATTTCTTGCGGTAGAATTGTTTTCCAGCATAATCCCCATTGTCGAAATGTATCTTTAGGTTTCTAATAATTTCTTCATAACGTTGCCTTATTTTTGCTTTTTTAGACAACTCTAATACTTCTCCAGTCAAACGTTCCTGAATAGACTTAGTTATTTGTACGGCTTTTTGTTTTCTGTTGTCAAGACTGCCACACAAATTTATTTTAAGAGGTGAAAGATGATCCGATATATGCGGCACAATATGTTTGTTTAAATTATTAATTAACTCATCACGCTGTAAGTTAATCAAGTTTGGTGTTTGACCATAATCTTGATTAAAGCTGGCAGTAATCACTTGATCGGTTTGCGTTTCATCTGATGTTTCATTTGAAGATGCGTCATTGGATACTGCATCGTCACCCACTGTTGGTAATGTTGATAAATCTGAACCAGAAGGTAGTGTTTACTGATTGATTAAATTTAAATAACAAGATGAACATATTCGCTTATTCTCCATTACACCAATCTCAAGAACATCTAAATGTTGTCGAACATTCTCTGTGATTTTCCTTTTCTTTGAAGAACACTTAGAATTTGAAAATGATTTAACGCATCTATATTCACACATTTTAGACAAATTAAATTTTGAAAGTTTTGTTAAAGTAATAGAATTTAACTGCTAGTGACCGATTTAAAACATCATTTATATAACAAAAAAGGGATTTAAAATAGTAATGCAGGCATCAATAAAGATTATATACGCCTATTTTTTATGACCGAATATAATTACTCTACATTTGTTTACCTGTGCATCTGTTTACCTGAGCAACCTTTTAAAATCTTTGTCTTAATTACAACCATATATAATTTAAAATCCTTAAGATGGTTTTTATTTAGTTTTAATCCATATTAGTTTACGCCTATACTCACGTAAAATTAGAAGTATGTTTTTCAAATTTTTCCATCATGCATATCTTAAAAAACAGCCTCCTTTTAATGGATTAGCGGATTAACTTTCACAGGTAATTAAATAAAAACAAGCTTCAATTTTATTTAAAATAAAATAAAAAAAGTGGGTGCAGATGCTAGGCCATCTTTTAATTTTGTTTTCTTATGTCACACCGTTAAATAGGATTAAAAAATTAACAATGCACAATTTCAAAAGTTTCTTTTTAACATCTATTCAACGACATATCATTTATGAAAATCAATTAAGCAGTTTTTCTACAGTCGTTCGTCAAAATGATTTCTGCATGATAAACGGAAAAAAAAAAATTCTACGAGAAGTCGTATATTTCATTTATCAAAGGCTATTTATAAACAAAAAATAAACCAAATTAAAAAGGGTCGAGTCAAAATGTCGCAAACTTTTGCTGAACTTGACTGAAATTGCTCATATTTTCTCTATTGTACATATATATAATTTTTATAATATTTTAAAAAGTTCATTTAATAATTAAATGTTTGATATTTAACATAAAAAAAAAATCTCTTAGTTTATAACGCCATTTTTATAATCTTTCTTCAGAACCAAAAAAACTAATTCCCGACAGTCATATACACAACGAATTTTATTTTTCAAACAAAAAATAATGCATGTCCTAAACTTTCACAAGTATGTAGTTAGATATAAAATAAGTTTCAATTTAGTTAAAAAAAAAAGGTGTAGCGCCATCTTTTCTTATGTTACACCGTTTTTTTCTTATGTTACACCGTTAAAAGTTATTTCAAAAAATTAACAGTGTACATTTTTAAAACTTTGTTCTAATACCTATTCAACGACATATCATTTATGAAAATCGATTGAGTAGTTTTTCTACAATCGCTCGTCAAAATGCACTCACATCACAAAATAACAAAAAATTGAGGGGCACCCTGTGAAGACCCCTGGTCGAAAAAAAAAATTCTTAGAGAACTCATGTTTTTTATTTATGAAAGACTATCTATAAACAAAAAATAATCAAAATTAAAAGCGTCAAAATTTCCCAAAAATTTGCTGAACTTGTGTGAAATTGCTCATATATCTCATTATGAATATTTTTCCTAACAAATTCACTTGAGTAATTGTGACTTTATTATAAATCTGATTATGGACTGCTAGGAATAATTGATTTGATTTTCGTTTTGGAAAATCAACGGAAAATTTTTGAAGAAAGAAAAATAAAACGTTAATATTATCAGAGCCGTATTTAGAACTGAGATAATAAATCAATTGAATTTTTCAATTGTAACACAGTGTCTTTAATATCAAATAAACAAAGTCAGTCAAGTGCGAGTAAAATTCGCCCGCCGAGGGTTCCGTGAACGAAGAAGAACAAAATATCAAAAATCATAGCCAAAAAGTTGTGTTGCAAAGTTTTATATTACCTGTGGCGATCTAGCTTTAATAATATAATAAAGTGTTGGTTGCGATCAGCCTTAAATAATTTTTGATAGTGTAAAAAAACGCCTAGCCAACGAGAGGACAGTTCTTGTAAAATATAAAAACATGTTTTTTATTCAATTTTAATTTAAAATAAATTTTTTAGTTTTTTTGTTCTTCCAAATCAGAAGTTCCTTAATATCTTCCTAATATCGTTATTTTTTATAAACAAAAACAAGAATAGTTATAATGTCAATATTCAATATTCAATAAGTCCGTAGGATAAGTAAGAAAAAAACAACATTTTGACAAAACTCGATTTTTTTATTCAACATAGTTGCCTTCGAGGGCGATACAACGAGTATAGCGATTTTCCAACTTTTCTATACCACTTTTTATAGTATGATTTCCCTTTCTCGTCAAAATAGGCCTCAGTTTCAGCGATTACTTCATCATTGGACTTAAATTTCTTTCCAGCAAGCATTCTCTTGAGATCTGAAAACAGGAAAAAGTCGCTAGGGGCTAAATCTGGAGAATATGGTGGGTGGGTAAGCAATTCAAAACCCAATTCATTCAATTTTGCCATCGTTTTCATCGATCTGTGACACGGTGCATTATCTTGGTGAAACAACACTTTTTTCTTTTGCAATTGTGGCCGTTTCTTTGCGATTCCAGCCTTCAATCGATCCAAAAGTTCACAGTAATAGTCGCTGTTGATGGTGGTTCCTTTTTGGAGATAGTCGATGAATATTATTCCGTTCGTATCCCAAAATACAGACGCCATCACCTTACCGGCCGACTGTTGCGTCTTTGCTCGCTTTGGATTCGGTTCGTCGACTGCTGTCCACTCAGCTGACTGTCTTTTGGATTCTGGTGTGTAATTATGAAGCCATGTCTCATCCATTGTCATATATCTACGATAGAATTCCATTTTATTGCGGTTTAACAGTGCCATAGACTCCTCCGAAGCATCGATTCGTTGTTGTTTTTGGTCGACTGTGAGCTCATGCGGCACCCAATTTGCACAGAGCTTTCGCATACCCAAATGTTCATGTAAAATGGTAAAAACACTACCATCTGCTACCTTTACAATGTCAGCTATTTCGTGCACCTTCAATTTGCGATCGTTCATAACCAATTTGTGGAGTTTTTTTATGTTTTCTGGAATAACAGCCTCATTTGGGCGTCCACTGCGCTCTGCATCTTTTGTGCTGGTACGACCACATTTAAATTCAGCAATCCACTTCTCTACCATTTGTCTCGATGGAGCAGAGTTTGGATAATGTTTATCAAGCCATTGTTTGGTTTCCACTGTATTTTTTTTCATCAAAAAGCAATGCTTCATTAATATTCGAAATTCACTTTTTTCCATTTTTTTTTCAAAAACAAAAGTTGCTTCACACAAAATGCTATAACTCACGAATCAATAGTCAGATTGCTGTCAAATTTATACACGTATCGTTTGAAGGTTAGTACTAAATAAAAACCATATGGAAAAAATTCTAGTAACGCCATCTATGTGTCATCCTACGGACTTATGGAATGACCTAGTACATATAAACTCTATATGTATATAACAAAAATGTTGGTTATATTGTAAACGAAAAATAAACGTTCAACAATTTATGGCATGTGCAGTCTTTAATATATTAGCTGTTAACAGATATTGAGAACACCTCTCAGCTTATTTATAAAAATGGTTGCTTCATAACAAATCACGGGAAATCAACCAGAAGTTATATCGTGATTCGTGATAAATAAATTACATCAACGTTGCATTATATATAGCGTTGGAATTGGTGACAATTACATCGCATTAAATCTTTCCGGAATTACAGAAATTATCCATATACCAAACCATGGCATAAAAATTAAATTTTCCCTCGTAAATGTTAATATTATTATAAATATATTGGGAATAGAGCCTATTAAAAACAAATTAATTATTTTAAATTCAAATGTATATTATACGTTTCGGCAAACATCCTTTGCCATTTTCAAAAAAAATTTAAAAAAATTTTATTTAAATTAACAAACAACATCAACAACATTCGTTGAAGAAAAAATTATATATACAAAAACAAAAAACACTACAAAGAATAAAATAAATGTTAATAATATTTTAAATTGAAAATTGATGGAAATGAAACAAAACATGTTATATCGATTGAAATTTTACCCATAAATGTATTACCCATAAGTGAGTTTTTTAAAATTTTGCTGTCAATCAACGTAGAAACGTAGTGGGGTAAGGAAGCGGCCTGAAAGATACACTATTTTGATAATAACTCAAAAACTGCTCATCAAAAAATTCTAAAAAAATTGGAACGTTTCTTAAATCAAGTACTCTTCCAAATGACATCCCATTTGACCGGATTTTAAATGTTGTTTTTACCCCTTGTCATTCCCACCCCCTTAATAGATATAATTATGAGTATTTGCCACTTTTTTATATTTTTCATCAAAAACTTACTAATTTTTCTATCATTTCAAATACGTTATAAGATTTTCGATCAGTTATGCAAATTCACTATGAGTATAATAATTAGTATATTAACATAGTTGTATTTAATATAACGCACCCATTTTCTAAATATATTTTCTAAGGATGTAATTTTTAGTTGCTCCAACACATTATTTAATTAATCTGGAAGGTACTAAAATTGTTCTTTTTTAGTTTTAGAATTACAAACCATTATTCACCATGTAACTTTTATTTATACACAACTTAAACTAAAATAAATGATTTAATAATAATAATAATGGTTAGGTTCACCACGATCTAATCGAGCAAAGAAAACATATAAAACGTCATTATTAATACGTCAAATTATACTAAGATGGTGTGGTGTAAAATTCCAAAATACTTTTATAAGAAATACTGTAGTGGAGCCCTTACATATGATAACCTGCTTGACTTTATTAAAAAATGTTTTTTCCAAAGACGTATTTTATCGTATTCCTGTAATATAATAAGAAACAACTTTATTTATTTTTGCAATTCCGAATCACAATTCGACGTATTTCGATGTTGTCAACACTGTCAAAAAGTAAGATTTTTCCGCACTGCTTTATTTTTCCGCACTGTTTTAACTATTTTTTTTTATTCTTTTTCCGCACTGTTTTAGTTTTCCGCACTGTTTTAACTTGCACGTCGATACACAAAGTACTATTTCAAACCCGTCATCTTGTGTGAATAAGTTAGTTTTATGAGCACCTAAAATTTTAGGTCCATCGTAGGAAATCGAAATCTCTTTTAAGACATTATAATGTAACTGAAGCAAATTATAATGAAGCACTTGAAAAGCTTGTTTAATGGTATGACCAAAAGCGCCATACAGTTAATGCATTCATTATACAACCTTTATAGAGCAGAGCAATGTTACCAATGTTAATGCAGCTGCGCTTAGAAAAATATGGGATACCTCAGATGAGGTGGAGAGAGGGCTTAAGGCGTCGAGGTCTTGTGCAGGTAATAGAGATCCATGACTAATATATATTATAGTCAATTAATTGGATTCGCAGGCAAGAAGCTTATGGGCACAAGAAATGGCTGAAAAGCATTTTCCAGTATTGAATGATTTTTTTGATTTTCGAGCAAAGCGTACTGATGCATGAGAATCCGTCATGTTATCGTACCCCCTTTGCAAATGTGATGACCACAACCTATTTGATTGTATTACTTTTAAGGCATCGAAGGTTGAAGCAAGACGAGAGCCGATCAAAACTGAAAAATGGTGTTTTAACGGTCTCAATTTTAGTCACAAGTGTGTAAGTGTATTTAAGGAAGTCCAAGGTACGGTTCTATCATTGCAAATGAAAGCACCACTCACTTCTTCATACAAATGATCCTAATTCTATCGCAGAATACATAATGTGCCATCTAAACTAGCAACTAATGCCTTTGTACCAGCGAAAGATGTCAAAACTTTTAATTTGTCAACGAAAGCGTGAAAGGTAATCCTTTCAACAGCATCAGTCAAACTTAAAGATTTTTACGGTATGCATCCAGAATCTGCCAGGCACACTTAGACCCAACCTCTCAGAAATCGTTCGTGACTGATATGTGTGCTTAAAGTCTTCGGTTAAAGAGAAGCAACGAAATACTTATAATGAGAGGTCTTGGTGAATGGTGATACAAATCTTGGTTGGTCTCATAGGAAAATGCAGATTTCGGTAACATCACTTGAAAAAAATAAAATTAGAAGCAAATACATTATTCCAAAAATTGCTAATGATGGATTCGAAAGTATAATTTTATCTGATATATATTAGCTCCGACACTTGAAATTGGCAAATCCAAATTTTGGCAAGGAAGGTATGACTGATATTCTGTTAGGAACTGAAGTATATAAAAGTCACTTTTACAAAATTTATTAGTATACAACACACAACATTTTTTGAAAACCTAGAATTTTTTTCCTTCAAATCCAAAAATAATTTGTAAATCAAATAAATTTTTGATTTTTTCAAATAATTTTTTTTGTAATGTACAATATTTTTGGTAAACTTACAAAAAAAAATTTGTGAGTTGTATATTTATAAAAAATTTGTAAAATTTACTTAGTTTGTTTTGAGTGTTCTACGGGTAATAGAATTAATTTGAAAAATGGCTGGGTTTGTAGCTTGACATCATACAATATGAGCTCTTTTAATAGTAGTCTCTTCGTTGGCCTAGTTTTAAATCTTCTTTATTTGATATAATTTTTTGACTCTAAGTTAAAATTTGATGTTCATATTGATATGATTTGTCGCAAACCTCATAAAGTTTTAGGTTTTATCTTTCGTAGAGGCAAGGACTTTAGAAATCCTCAAGTGTATATTACCCTCTTTAATAGTTTAATCCGTAGTCATTTTGGAATATTCTTGTCAGATTGGAACCCTTTCTACGATGTTTATTGTCATAGAATTGAAGAATACAGCGAAAATTTACAAGGTTTTTGGTTTTTAAAACTATACCGTTTACTGTAAAACTGACATCGTATTAGGTTAGAGAAATTAGCCATGGTTAGCTTGGAATCTCGTAGACTGATTCTTGATGAATTATTGTTATATAAAATTGTTAACTCAACTTTAGACACTAGTATTTTAGCTAAACTAAATTTTTATGCATCAGCATATTGCACCAGAAACCATAATTTATTTTTACCAGCAACCTCAAGAACTAATTTGGGAGTAGCTTCACCTTTGAATCGGTTACAAGCAAGGCACAACGAATATTTTAACGATCTTGATTTATTCTCAACTTCACTATTTAGTTTTAAGCTGCATTCATATAATTCTGTTAGTTTATACATTATAACTTAATATAATTCTCTTTTTTTTGTAACTTTATTTTTGAATGCAACTATTAACTTAAAGTTTATTTTCTTTGCAAATACTCGTGTTATTTATCAATATATAATAGAAGAAACTACTGTTATTATTATTGTTTTTATCATTATTATTTTGTTTTTTTTTATATATTATTACTGTTTATATATTTTAATTTTTACTTTCTGTATATTTCTAAAATATTTCTGCTATGTTTTGAATTATGAAATCAAAACTTATTTTATACTTGAGATGTATATATTGTTGCAGCATGTAATTGAAATTTTCTGTTTGCTGCACAAATGAATAAATAAATAAATAAATAAATAAATAATTCTGCGCTTTAGAAACTACAAATTTGTTTTTACACGTGATGTCCAAAAAATGTATAGACAGATTTGTGTGGCTGAGACAGACACAGCATTTCAAAAAAATTGTTTGGAAAATGAATGAAATGGATCCAATCAAGCATCTTCAATTACAAACTCTTTTGCTTATGGTGCGGGTCCTTTATTGCAATAAGACGTCTTAAAAAGCTAGCAATACAAGATATCCTCAAGCACCTAGTGGCTTCTAAAACAATAGAAATGCTATATATAGATGATTTGATGACTCTGCTAAAAACAAAATCAGCTTGAAGGAAACCGTATGCAGCATTCTACAACAAGCCAAATTTGACCTCAGAAAAATATTATCAAACATTACAGAATTATGTTAATCTGAAAATCAAAGCATTAATCAAATGATCGAAAATCCGGCAACATCGAAAGTTTTGGGATTAATTTGGAATCTAATGACTGATAGTTTTCCATCCCAGGTTAAGTTAGAAGATAAACAGGCCCATACTTTCGGAAGCTAACAGAATAATTAATCCCATTAGATGGCTCACGCCTGTCATCATCCGCGTTTATATTCTGTTTCAGAATTTGTGGATAGGAAACCGCTCGCTTGCCGACAAAATTAAAATTCTTAGATGGAATGGAACAACAGATGCAGTAAAGCTTCATGTGCTTGGGGATGCTAGCACCATGGTGTATGCTATAGTAGTTTGCGCAATAGTGGTAGAAACAACAAAATTTAAGAC
Organism: Diogma glabrata; assembly: GCA_963693315.1. Lineage (NCBI taxonomy): Eukaryota > Metazoa > Arthropoda > Insecta > Diptera > Cylindrotomidae > Diogma > Diogma glabrata. Next base: position 169,916,945 of record OY856186.1, read on the forward strand.
GCAGCTTATCAGCTCAAATCAGGGTACAACGGTTGGAATTAACGGGCGCATTGACATTGTCGAAGCTGATGAATCATATATGTAGGAAGCGTTAAATATAGAGGTTGAACAAGTTGCATTGTGGACTGATTCCAAAATTGTTTTGGAATGGTTATGGCCAGATGGCCAACAATTGTTGGAAACCGAGCATCAGCAATTTTGGACTATTTTAATTAAGAGCAATAGAAACAAGTCAGAATGGAAGAAAATCCAGTCTTGCATCCCGAATTTCAATGAAAAGCCTTACTAACAAGAAAATTTGATATTACAACTTAACATGTAGGTTAAAAAAAAACCGAAACTTTCCGATTTTCAGAGCAAGCCGATCTATTTATCCTTGTAGTCATTGGAACAACGTAGTTGAAATGGTGGTGAGACCTAGATTTTCACATTTGACATTTCAAAAGCATTTGTCGAATCTGGCACGCAACTTGATCAACAAGCTCGTTGTTTACTATTTTCACCATACAGATGATAGTATACTGCAAAAGTGGGCCTGATAGAACAAAACCCGCTCAGAGAGACAGCTGCTATAAACGAAAACTTAAAAAAGTTTCTTTAAGGTGTTGACGGACGAATATTTTTTAATTTTTTTTAAAATTGATACCCGAACAATAAATCATATCATATAATTAAATATAATATTGCATGATCAATGTAGGAAAAAAAATTTTGCGACGCTGATGCATAGGCTAACTTCAACACAGCTCTGGAAACATAGTGTTCTAGATATACAATGAGCTAATGTCCATCAAATACTTTAATTAACCAATGTTATAGACTTCGTAGTTCTAATTATAAAAATATTCAAGAACGTAGTGGTATCCCCAAATCTAAATTCTGTTGCACGTGAAAAAGTAAAAAAAATTTTTAACGGAATTGACAAACTGGAAGTTAGGATGCAGAACTGTTGTGAACCGTACTAAATGTTTATGTTCCGAAATTCATCCAATTCGGTTATCATGTACAGAAGTTATTGAGCTTCCACAATAACAGGTGCTCGTAGGACGCCCTACCACTTTGTTCACTATCGCTAAAACAACTAATTAGTTCCTTGCGTTACATATTAGCATATTTTTGCGAAGTGTCATCAAAATTACTTAACGAACGAATGTTGATTGCTTCCAACAAACGTTGAAACAATAAACAGGTGTTCGGGAGGACCCCCACCACTTATCCCAATATTGTCCAAAAACTAATCAGTTCTTTGTCATTAAAGTCTCCATCTTTTTTCAAAGTGTCACCAAAAATTGATTAATGAATGAAGGCTGTATGCTCCCAAATCCCAACAAACTTTAAAAACAAAGTGTGAAAAGTCGTTAGTTGTATGGTAGACCCCACGCCACTTTGATCAATGTGTCCCAAAAGATGATAATTATGTTTTTACACTAATTGGAAGATTTTCCATAAGTTTCACCATCATCACTTCATTATTGCAAGCTGTAGTGTGCATAAAGACACTGAAAAAACATCCAAAAATAAAAATTTTTTTTTTTTACTGGAAGTAAAAAACCGGAAGTTGCGATGCAGAACTGTTATAAATCATACTAAATGCTTATGTACCAAGTTTCATCCAATTTGATTATCAGGTACAGATGTTATTGAGCTTTCAATAAAACAGGTGTATGGGACACCCCCCACCACTTTGTTCACTATCGCTCAAAAACTAATCAGTTCCTTGCCATACATGTTTGCATCTTTTTCCAAAGTGTCATCAAAATTTGTTCCCGAACGAATGCTGTGTGCTCCCAACAATCATTGAAAAAATGATGACACTGTAAACAGGTGTTCGGCAGACCCCATACCACTTATCCCAATATTGTCCAGAAACAAATCAGTTCTTTTTCATTTAAGTCTCCATTTTTTTTCCAAAGTGTCATTAGAATTGATTAATGAATGAAGTCTGTATGCTACCAACAAACTTTAAAAACAAAGTGCGAAAAGTCAACAGTTGTATGGTAGACCCCCCCTCCAAGTTGATAAATTTGTCCCAAAAGATGGTAATTATCTTCATACACTAATTGGACCCTTTTTAATAAGTTTCATCATATTCACTTCATTATTGTAGGCTGTAGTGTGCATAAACACACTGGAAAAAATTGAAAATTTACAAAAAAATCTCAACTGGAAGTTGGGATGCAGAACTGTTGTGAACCGTACTAACTGCTTATGTACCAAGTTTCATCCAATTCGATTTTCAGGTACAGATGGTATTGAGTTTTCAAAGAAACAGGTGTAGACCCACCGCCACTTTGATCAATGTGTCCCAAAAGATGATAATTATCTTCTTACACTAATTGGAAGATTTTCCATAAGTTTCACCATCATCACTTCAGTATTGCAAGCTGTAGTGTGCATAAGGACACTGAAAAAACATCCAAAAATAAAAAAAAAAATTTTTTACTGGAAGTAAAAAACCGGGAGTTGGGATGCAGAACTGTTATAAATCATACTAAATGCTGATGTACCAAGTTTCATCCAATTTGATTATCAGGTACAGATGTTATTGAGCTTTCAAAAAAACAGGTGTATGGGACACCCCCACCACTTTGTTCACTATCGCTCAAAAATCTAATCAGTTCCTTGCCATACGTGTTTGCATTTTTTTCCAAAGTGTTATCAAAATTCGTTTACGAACGAATGCTGTGTGCTCCCAACAATCATCGAAAAAAGTGTGACACATTAAACAGGTGTTCGGGAGGATCCCCACCACTTATTCCAATACCGTCCAAAAGCTAATCAGTTCTTTGTTACTTAAGTCTCCATCTTTTTTCAAATTGTCATTAAAATAAATTAATGAATGAAGTCTGTATGCTCCCAACAAACTTTAAAAACAAAGTGTGAAAAATCAGCATTTGTATGGTAGACCCTCCTCCACTTTGATCAATGTGTCCCAAAAGATGATAATTATCTTCTTACACTAAATGGAACCCTTTTCATAAGTTTTATCATAATCACTTCATTATTGTAGGCTATAGTGTGCATAAAGACACTGAAAAAACTTCAAAAGAGTACAAAAAAATTTTTTTTACCGGAAGTGAAAAACCGGAAGTTGGGATGCAGAACTGTTGTAAATGCTTACGTACTAAGTTTCATTTAATTTGATTATCAGGTACAGATGTTATTGAGTTTTCAAAAAACAGGTGCTCCAGGGACCCCACACTATTTGTTTACTATCGCTCAGAAACTAATCAGTTCCTTGTCATACATGTTTGCATTTTTTTCCAAAGTGTTATCAAAATTCATTCACGAATGCTCTCAACAACCAAAAACATTGTGGAAAAAACCACCTGTTGTATGGTGGACCCCTAAACCCTCTATCCTATATACTCCAAAAGCTGATAAAATCTTTCTCATGTTACTTGAAAGCTTTTACCAACGTTTCATGAAAATCGATAGGTAATTGTAGGCTACAGTAGGGATAAACACATGAAAAAAAAACTTTTTAACTGGAAGTGACAAACCGGAAGTTGGTATGCAGAAATATTAGAAACTGTACTAAAACCTTATATACTAAGTTTCAATAAGATCATAAGCCAGGATTAGAAATTATTCAAGATTTAAACTTAGAGGTGTTCGGGAGACCCCCGCCATTTTGTCCAAACTTGAAATGAATCCAGATCTTCTATTTTCAAGTGAACCTGTATCATTTGCCAAATTTTCATCAAGATCCTACGCAGAAAGGTCACACACACACACCCACCCACCAACGCACATACAGACGTACACCAAAATTTTTATTGGCTATTTAGATAGAGGATGGCCCAAAACAAAAGAAAAAACAAAATTTGGGGTATGTAAGATTTGTTTTTTCACGATAGATTGCATTACTTCACACAGTTTAAAATTGTGGTGAAGTAAAAATAAAATGATAGGTTAAAAATATTAACATGGGTAACTGATTCGAGTTCATCCACCATCACCTATAAGAAATCTAGATGGTGGTAGGCCGTATTTCCATACCAGGTAGTAGTTTTCGAGTGCGAACTGATTTTGTGCGTTGCTTCCGGGAATTAACGAGGAAAAGCACTCGCCCACAAGTACGCATATTTGGGAATTTACCTGTGAATTTTGAATTAAGACAAAAATGCAATAGATGTAAAAACGAAATATTTTGTAATCCGAATTCGTTAATTCCCGAGACACGGAATATGAGTTATAAAAAAATTTCTATATTTTTTTCTCAATTACTATTTCACGTATACGATGTCCCGGAATAGGGCTACTGGTTTCATTCTGAAAACCTAAAATTTAAACCTAAAATCTTAACCTAATAGGAATTAGAATATTTTATTAATTAACCAATAAGATAAATTAAGAGAATTATATTATACATACATTTAAAAATCAGATGACCATGGACTGAAAATAGTATTGATGATAACTTTGATTGTTTAAACCAAGCTTTAAACTCACTTTTTCTAAATTAAACAATAATCAAATCCGCCGAGCCTACGAGCTTTACGCAATTTTTCAACCTAAATATAATTAGAAACCAATTTATGATCAATATAAATTAAAAGAAATTTTAATTAAAATATTGATTTAACAACGAAATAAACAACAAAGTTTGGCTTAATTAAAATTAATTACTTTATGTTTTATGACTGCTTTCCAGTTTTTCTTTTCGTTTATTTGTATTTCATACTTATAAAAAAATTTCGGTCTGTTTCCCTATTTTCGTTAAGGAAGTAAATAAAATTCTTGTATAATTAAAAGTGTAAATAATATATAATACTAAGAAGACGTCGTGACATTCAACAAAATTTATATATATTATGCGTGAGGTGTTCTTTGTATGTTTTTATTAAAGTTCAAAATTTATTAAAAAAGCATTTTATTCGCCTACATATTAAAGTGTTACTTTATTACTGTGATTTTCGACCTTAAAGTGGCACTTTATAACCATATATATTGTTGCCATAGTTACATCCATAAAAGTAAAACACATTTGTATTTTTATTTAGCAACCTTTCAATTTAAAATTTCACTATCCAATCAAAATATTTGTTTTTTTTGTTGTCATAGTTATGCGATTGGACCTTTCCACACTTTTATGCAGTGCAATACATCACTTCTTCCTTTCTTACCTCCGTCCATATAAATGTATTTCAAATATGGCAACTCAAATTTAGTTTTTAGGCAATTTACAGACAGAGAGGAAAAAACGAAAAGTAATGTGTTGCACTGCAACAAGTGTGCATTTCACCATTTGTTTGAAAAAAAATAATAAAAATTTTGGTCAAAGATTACTTTTTCAACATATTTTTATTTCAAAATTTATAAAATATTTAATTTTGATTTAGATTAAACAATTTTTGTAAATACTTAGCTTGCGCAGATATGATGCACAAACGTAAGCCGTTTTGGACTTAATGTGGGTGCAAATCTGACTGGCGAATCGATTCGCAAACTCCACATACGTCCAAAAACCTTGGCTTAACGTCCTTGCATCATAATGTACTGTTGTATAGCCGGTTTTTGACTACTTGTAATACAGCTAGAGTTGTCGAAGTCTTCCTCTCTTTTAACATATTTTCTTTTTTAATAATTGTAACAGCAATCACACTCCAAATTTTAAAAGCTTTGAAATAATAGTTTTCTCTACTTCAAGCTACGAAAATGTCATTTTAATATATAGTAAAAGTTAAAACCTATGTGAAAGGGAAACTTTTTCTAAGTATTGACTGAAAATGTTTTCAGTCTCTAGGACTGAAAGTAAATAAGTTTCGGTGGTCGCCTACAGGTGGTGGTTATTTAAAGGATTGAATATTTGATTGAATATTTGAGATTGAATTTGATTTACTGTTTCTGTTGTTGTTTCGGTTGCTATGTTCATTTCTGTCAATATCGCAGTATTTTGAAGGGATTGAATATTTTGAAAATTTTGATCGAATCGAATCGAAACTAATCATTATATCAATTGTGTGTAATTAATTAATTAAACTAATAATGAGTGTGTTTTTTTTCTATATCGGAGAAATCGGAGCGATAAAACAAAATTTGTATCAGATATATCGTATAATTTTTTCCTCCGACAATTAACTGTCAGATATAAAATATATTCTCTGAGTTCTTTCCGCCAAAAAAATATAAAAAAAATTTATTAAATAAATAAATTAATTTTATTAAAAAATTTATTTTTATTTGTTTTTAATTGAAACTTTACCTACAATTGATTAAATATATACTATATTAAACGATGACTTCCAGTCGGTAAAAAAAATATCTGTAATATCTGTAAAAGTTTTAAGAGAAAATATATGAACTATTTTCATTATTCATATTGTCAAATTCATTTACTAAAAACTTACAAAACGACATATCTAAATTTGACTGTGTAAAAAATAAACAAGATTGTATTTATATATAGCATTTTAACCAGTGTAAAATAATGTTATTATAGTGTTCGCCTGTTATTATTCAATCTGTAGGCGAACACAATAATAACATTATTTTACACTGGTAAAAATGCTATATATAAATACAATCTTGTTTATTTTTTACACTGTCAAATTTAGATATGTCGTTTTGTAAGTTTTTAGTAGATGAATTTGTAAATATTATCATTTATATTTACAAGCGTAGAAAAAATAGCGTTTCTGCGTGTGGTAAAAACGTTTTTGCGTTCCTGAACTTATTCCACTCGACGCTATCGCGTCTCGTGCACAAACTAAACCGTTCAGTCACGCAAAAAGAGACGTTTTCACCACTTGTATAAAAATCTACTATTTATAACCTTACAACCTGAAACGGTTAAACCAGATTTAATTTTCACAAAATACAATATACAAAATACAAAATACAAAATACAAAATACAAAATACAAAATACAAAATACAAAATACAAAATACAAAATACAAAATACAAAATACAAAATACAAAATACAAAATACAAAATACAAAATACAAAATACAAAATACAAAATACAAAATACAAAATACAAAATACAAAATACAAAATACAAAATACAAAATACAAAGTACAAAATACAAAATACAAAATACAAAATACAAAATACAAAATACAAAATACAAAATACAAAATACAAAATACAAAATACAAAATACAAAATACAAAATACAAAATACAAAATACAAAATACAAAATACAAAATACAAAATACAAAATACAAAATACAAAATACAAAATACAAAATACAAAATACAAAATACAAAATGCAAAATACAAAATACAAAATACAAAATACAAAATACAAAATACAAAATACAAAATACAAAATACAAAATACAAAATTCAAAATACAAAATACAAAATACAAAATACAAAATACAAAATACAAAATACAAAATACAAAATACAAAATACAAAATACAAAATACAAAATACAAAATACAAAATACAAAATACAAAATACAAAATACAAAATACAAAATACAAAATACAAAATACAAAATACAAAATACAAAATACAAAATACAAAATACAAAATACAAAATACAAAATACAAAATACAAAATACAAAATACAAAATACAAAATACAAAATACAAAATACAAAATACAAAATACAAAATACAAAATACAAAATACAAAATACAAAATACAAAATACAAAATACAAAATACAAAATACAAAATACAAAATACAAAATACAAAATACAAAATACAAAATACAAAATACAAAATACAAAATACAAAATACAAAATACAAAATACAAAATACAAAATACAAAATACAAAATACAAAATACAAAATACAAAATACAAAATACAAAATACAAAATACACAATACAAAATACAAAATACAAAATACAAAATACAAAATACAAAATACAAAATACAAAATACAAAATACAAAATACAAAATACAAAATACAAAATACAAAATACAAAATACAAAATACAAAATACAAAATACAAAATACAAAATACAAAATACAAAATACAAAATACAAAATACAAAATACAAAATACAAAATACAAAATACAAAATACAAAATACAAAATACAAAATACAAAATACAAAATACAAAATACAAAATACAAAATACAAAATACAAAATACAAAATACAAAATACAAAATACAAAATACAAAATACAAAATACAAAATACAAAATACAAAATACAAAATACAAAATACAAAATACAAAATACAAAATACAAAATACAAAATACAAAATACAAAATACAAAATACAAAATACAAAATACAAAATACAAAATACAAAATACAAAATACAAAATACAAAATACAAAATACAAAATACAAAATACAAAATACAAAATACAAAATACAAAATACAAAATACAAAATACAAAATACAAAATACAAAATACAAAATACAAAATACAAAATACAAAATACAAAATACAAAATACAAAATACAAAATACAAAATACAAAATACAAAATACAAAATACAAAATACAAAATACAAAATACAAAATACAAAATACAAAATACAAAATACAAAATACAAAATACAAAATACAAAATACAAAATACAAAATACAAAATACAAAATACAAAATACAAAATACAAAATACAAAATACAAAATTCAAAATACAAAATACAAAATACAAAATACAAAATACAAAATACAAAATACAAAATACAAAATACAAAATACAAAATACAAAATACAAAATACAAAATACAAAATACAAAATACAAAATACAAAATACAAAATACAAAATACAAAATACAAAATACAAAATACAAAATACAAAATACAAAATACAAAATACAAAATACAAAATACAAAATACAAAATACAAAATACAAAATACAAAATACAAAATACAAAATACAAAATACAAAATACAAAATACAAAATACAAAATACAAAATACAAAATACAAAATACAAAATACAAAATACAAAATACAAAATACAAAATACAAAATACAAAATACAAAATACAAAATACAAAATACAAAATACAAAATACAAAATACAAAATACAAAATACAAAATACAAAATACAAAATACAAAATACAAAATACAAAATACAAAATACAAAATACAAAATACAAAATACAAAATACAAAATACAAAATACAAAATACAAAATACAAAATACAAATACAAAATACAAAATACAAAATACAAAATACAAAATACAAAATACAAAATACAAAATACAAAATACAAAATACAAAATACAAAATACAAAATACAAAATACAAAATACAAAATACAAAATACAAAATACAAAATACAAAATACAAAATATAAAATATAAAATACAAAATACAAACTACAAAATACAAAATACAAACTACAAAATACAAAATGCAAACATATCCATCTTGCTGTCTATAAATTTGTGCTATTGACATTTTTACATTTAACAACCCTACATGCAAAACCCTTCCATACCCATGTTTTATTTTACTTAGCCAATTTTTTTTAAAGTTAACTCCACCGGCAGTCAGCATCTCGTGTTACAGAAACACATTAGTACAATAAAAACAGATGTGCAAAAAGTGTTCTGTTAAGCTTACGGGAAAAAAATTGAAGTACCCATTGGCCATCTTAGAAACAATTTTTTACTATGCATCATATGCGCATTTTTCTGTTACTCTTTAAGGTTGCCATCTAATTACTATTACCTTGCTAGTACCTGAACAGGGGTTAAATCCTCATTTGTAAAACTCCAACAATTTTTAACTTTAAATTGCCTCAGAGAAATATGTTTTGTCTAATGTTGAAAGCGCTTTTGTTTTTAAACATATTTTAACAGAATAATCTTTTAGTCAGACTTAACTTGAGTGGTATAAACTTAACTATACATATATTTTAACTGTGGCAATCTCCAATCATTTTATTTAAAAATTTGTCTAGTAAAATGTTTGGCGATAATCACATTTAACACATATACATAGGAACATTCTTAGAGGAGTCACCTCTGAGCATTTTTTGTTGGAATAGAACACCAATCCTCGCTCTCCCTCCAGTCTCCGTCGACGTTATTTTCATCTTTTTTCTTGTAACATAAGTCGACGTTATTACTAACTCGGGGCGAATGCCCCAATGGTAATATTAGTTTGTATCAGGGTTGTGCCGTAGACAAAATAGATTACTTTACATGTATAGATTACGCATAGATTACGTGTAAATTACGCGAGATATTTTCGTGTAATCTATAATGTAAACTATTATGTAATCTATTTAATTGATATGTGCATTCTAAAATTTTTTAGCAATTAAATTAACTTTTTTCAAGATCGATTATTGATCATGTCTTTTGCGAAAAAATCGAAAAAAAATTTCAGTAGGGATAATACAATATTTCCACATATTTCTTCTTAAATCAAAATTAATAGATTACACCAAATTTACGTAGATGACATAGATTACATTACATAGATTACATGTAATGTAATCTATTTTAGATTACGCGTAAAGGAACAACCCTGGTTTGTATGGATAATTGGTCCTAGATTAGAAAATCTGAGTCCAAAAATAATCAGTGTTTGACTATAATCATAATTTGAGATCTGGCGATCTTTGTAGCTTATACTACCTATTTTGTAGTTTAACTACCGTTAAACCTCTAACCTCCTGATGCTAACGACGGGTTCTTGTGGTGGAAAGACCAGTGTTAAGAAAACTATATAACTATTAGCATAACTGAGTTGGAAGATGGGGAAGAATTAATACACATATTCACCTTTATTACTTTCCAAACTTTGATCCATCCGGTGTCTATATAAGTGGTAATTGTTGTTGATCAACTCGATTTAATTAATTTTGCTAATGCAATAACTTTTTTTTAGAATAAGAATTTCAGAAAATCCCCTTACCTGGATTTTTTTTCCTTTAATTGTTTTCTTAATTTTCATAATTACCTTCAGCCTTTTTCGACCTTTTATTCAAAATGTTTTGAAGCAAAAAAATTAAGTTAAACAAGCGATCGAAGCCACGTAGTTTTTGATTTTATTAAAAAAATTAATCCAGAAATAAATCCACAAAAAGTTTTAGACGAAAAAAAAACAATGGAAAGAAAACAAAAAATGTTAAGGGAACCAGATCATTTGAGGAATATAGAAGCAACTGAAAACTTAACTTCCAACATTCTCATAAACAACAAAAAGGTTATCCATTTCTTTCAATTGATTTTTTGCCTTATTATTCTCAAAAGAAAAAAATTACAATAATTTATTCTTATATATCAGAAAAAGTTTGTTTTTGTGTTTAGTTGTACTGTTGTAAGACATTTATTTGTTATTATCTAGAAAAACAAGATATAAAATACAATAAGAAAAGTAAGACTGTAAGAAGAAAATCCTTAAGGAACGATAATTTTCGATTTTCTTTCATTTAATTCGTTGGATACAAAATGTCTCTTTATACATTTGACTTAGATGGGCTTTTAAATGAATATATATGGTAAGCTAGGACAAAATTATTATGCTATTTTAACTTAGCTTAATGTTGAATTAAGATAGAAGATTATATTTTCTTGGGTAGTTCCAAAAAAATTATTATTAAAAATATTTGAACAAGAAGAAGATATCTTTGTTTTTAAGCTTAATGGGGGACCGATAATAAAGGACTAGTTTCAAACTTTCAACGTTTACGTATCAAACTAGTTTTATTATATCATAGACCCTATTTGTGTTAATTTTCGTATTTCCTTAATTTTTATGAGAACTAAAAACTGACGAAAAAGTTTCCAGCTGTAATAACAATAATAACGAGATGTGAAACAAATTGAAAAATTTAAATATAAAACTGAAAACAGACAGTAATCTCTTTAGATAAAACAAATTAAAATTTTCGTTTTACTTTAATGTTTTTTTTTTGTGGAAAAATTGTTTAAATTTTTGCTGGGAGAAAATTCAACAACTCAAGTGTTAAACATAGACTCTACTTGGTTTTATAATTTGTTTCGATGGTAATGTCCAATTTCTTTGATCTTTATGAGAATTAAAGTCTAAATTGAAGCTGTTGGAATTTCGTATAAATGGATGATCATTTAGCAGATGTTAAAATGAATAATTTTGGATAGCATAATTATCAACGGGTGGTGATGTCATGATTGATTGGCATACTAAAAGTAACGACTGCATTTAATGTTATGGATATGTTTGTGTAGTGTTACTTTGTCGTAATATTTTATAGGGTAACATTAATTAAATAATTAAATTTAACTTCTTCTTGCAAACCACTTTGACCAGTCGAAACGCTAAATTCCAAAAGATGTCGTATTACATATTTTGTTTTGATTTTTGTTCATAAAATTGTTTACATTTGTTGATACATATTATAAAATTTCAATTACAAAAGTTTAACATTTTACCTCCAAGAGAGCTGCGGCGTTTCTATTTTATTTTTTTTTTTTTAATAAAATGTGTTGTGTAGTAGGAATTGCAATATGTGTCACAACAACACATAAAAACGTTTTAGGACCACGGTCACACAACAACATACGTTCTAAGGTGTTGATGGACATAAATCTTTCTTTTTTTGTTTTTTTTTATATTTTTTGTTAAAGAATGGATAACTAAACAAAAAATCCTATCACTGACAACATATGACATAGGCCAATATTTTATGATAGAATAGAGAAAATAATAGTAGTTTAATCAATGAGTGAATAATGAAGTAGTTTATTCTCAAGCAAAAGTTTAAAATTTGAGCGAGGCACGAGCGAGAATTTTAATTTGCGAGAGAATAAAATTCATTATTCACGAATCGATTACAATACTTTTTTTCTCTGACAAAGATTTTATTATAAAAAAGAATTGTGTATTATAAAAAATAAAAACATTTTCTTCAATTAAAACAATAAATCTTTATTGTTTTAATTGATAAATCAAATTTCTTAATAAAAAAACCCTGATGATAAAAAACGCCCTTCTCATACAATCAACCAAGTTCAACTAAACGAAATAAGAGAATTACTCAAAATTTGATTTTTGAACAAAACTTATCAAAGCAATTGTGATTATAATTTGAAAATAATTTTAATGAAATCAGAACAATTTGACCAATTGGAATCATACCAATTGAATAAAATGTTCATTAGGCAATAGGTTAAGTTCATTAGGCTATAGGTTAGAAAACAATACAATAATACATACTATTATTATCGAAAAAACATACAAATAAAGCTGATATAATTAAATGGAAGAGAATAAAAGTAAATTAAAAAGTAAATAGCAAATTTTTAAAAAAATTTGCTGAAACAAAACAAAAATGTAGTTGCCAATAATCCAGCCAGTTGCATATTCCTTGATCCTGTGGCGCACCGTCTTTCTCGAAGATTAAAGCGCACACATAGTTATATGAAGGCTCGTTTCTTCAAGGAAGCAATAGCGTCTCATCGTCAAGGATTATTTCACAGGTAAGATTGAGGGTGCTACCGTTGACTGACTACAGTTCATCCGCCACCACCCCTAAGATGTCACCTTGGCTAGTGATATCTCACTGCTATTGCCAGTGGTATGTGATATCTCACGTTAACTCGTATGTCAACAGCAGGGACTGGAGTACGCGGGGTTGTCACACCCGCAGATCAAAAATATCAAAAAATAAAAAAACGATTTCAAAAAAGATTTCAAAAACTGATCCCTCCATGCGGGAAATTGATTTTGTTGGAGCTTTGAAACTTTATTTTGAACCATTTTGGTTCTAGTCTGACACTTCTACATTTTATTCAAAAGCGTGCGGAGATGTTGTATTGTGGTGATAGAAATTTGACATCCATCAATATAACGTCACCAATTTCATCAATATAACGTCACTCCACATGTTTTTAATATTATTCATTTATATATTCTCATATCCTGATTTTATGTAACTAATTATTTAATTTTATACACACTGTTTCAGCAAAATTATATAACGGTTCGCCTACCATGAGTTTAAATAAAAAGTCAACCAACATGAAATATTTTTTCATAGCAGTCTTCTTTGGGTCGAATAGAACAAAACTCAACCGTTTTTGAAATCGGTTGCCGTTGGGGATTTCGAGATATCTCGCAAAAACGGATTTTTGACCGATTTTACCTCGATTTCGCAACTTAGGCTAAATTTTTTTTTGTGAAATTGTCCAAATTTGACTGGAAAACTTAAAACGAATTACATTAGGACTGCCGAACGCCCCAAATGTTTCAAAATGCCCAAATGTCCCATTAAATAATTTAAAAAAAAAATTAAAATATCGTTTTTTTTCTACTCTTTATACCAATTTTTTTCACTTCAATTTTTTTCAGTCCTAGTTCATTTTAAGTTTTCCAGTGAAATTTGGGTAATTTCACAAAAAAAATTTTAGCCTAAGTTGCGAAATCGAGGTAAAATCGGTCAAAAATCCTTTTTTGCGAGATATCTCGAAATCCCCAACGGCAACCGATTTCAAAAACGGTTGAGTTTTGTTCTATTCGACCCAAAGAAGATTGCTATGAAAAAATATTTCATGTTGGTTTACTTTTTATTTAAACTCATGGTAGGCGAACCGTGATATATTCTTCAATCTAGTTTGCTTTATTTTTAAAATGAAATAGTTATACACATTTCAACACAGTTTTATTTACAAGGTCTATACAATTTACACTTCTATATATAATTATACATACTAGGAGGGCCCGGCGTGCTTCGCTACGCTTATAAATAAAGTTTTTGCGTAGACATTTTGTTGACGTAGAAGCAATGATTTCAAAAAGTGGTAATGAGAAATGTTAGCATATAATTTTTAATTTTTCTTTTAAATATATGAATGAAAAATAATCAGAACTCTAGCTGATCAGTTCGGATATATGAAAAATTAGCGATCAAATAAGTTTTCAAGTAAGCTTATTTGATCTCTAACTTATTTGATCGCTAATTTTTCATATATCCGAACTGGTCAGCTAGAGTTCTGATTATTTTTCATTCATATATTTAAAAGAAAAATTAAAAATTATATGCTAGCATTTCTCATTACCACTTTTTGAAATCATTGCTTCTACGTCAACAAAATGTCTACGCAAAAACTTTATTTATAAGCGCAGCGAAGCACGCCGGGCTCTCCTAGTATATATTAAAAATTCTAACAATTAAATTTACGATCTCAAACTATCATACCAAACACACACATTACAAAATTGTCGTTCATTCACAAACAATATATATTAAAAATTCTAACAATCAAATTTACGATCTCAAACTATCATACCAAAAATACACATTACAAAATTGTCGCTGAAAAAAAAATTCAATAATCAATATTTTATTCTCTTTCATTCACAAACAATATATATCAAAAATTCTAACAATCAAATTTACGATCTCAAACTATCATACCAAACACACACATTACAAAATTGTCGCTATATATTAAAAATTCTAACAATCAAATTTACGATCTCAAACTATCATACCAAACCCACACATTACCAAATTGTCGCTGAAAAAAAAAAAACCACAATCTCCTCTTTTATTCAAAAACAATATATATCTAACTAAATATTCAACGTATTAATATATAAGATAAAACAACAAAGAAAAATAACGTCCTTACTCTCCTAGATCAATGCGTAAACTGAAAAGAAAATATAAAATACTACAGCGTTGCCATTTGAGGAAAAATAAAGGGAGTTTTTAAAAAAAATCTGGGCTTTTTTCGGCTTTTCAGGGTTTCATAAAATTTATGTTGTTAAATTCCCTTAATGTAGTCTAATGTTAATACATATAGGACTACAAATTGACCAAGTGTCAGCCATTGATTTCACATTGATTGGAAACAATCAATAATGACTATACAATCGTGACGTAGGATGTTAATTAGAATAGAAATGTTCGTCATTCTATGAATTCACACAAAGTATTATCTAGAAATTTAATGCAACAAATACCATATAATGTAAAAACATTTCCATAATATGGAGTCTAATGACAGTGGAAAAATTCAACTTAAGTAAAAATAAATAAGTGATGAAGAAGTTTCAACTTTGAAATTGTCATCGCCTCAACGGCGTAATCAATAGCGTTTCTGCCCAAGGATTCGAGCCGGGCACTGACGAGGTAGGTGCGAATCCCATCCGAAACACGAAAAATGTGAAGTGGAGTTTTTTTCTGAGAAACTTCAAACCATACCTTTGAATTGAAAATATTCCAATTACTTCTTTACTTACTTGAGTTTAATTGATCTCAAAACAAAAGTTCAAAATTTATGTTGTTGTTTTGATTTCAGAATTTATTGTTAGACAAAAAAAAAAAAAAAAGGCAACAGATCGAATTATACATTTTTACTATCCTTTCTCAGAATTGGGATATACTGTATAGTGTATATTTATGTTGTATTGATTTTAGCGAAGATATATTTTCTTCAACGAAAGAATTTGGATTTCTGGATTTCAAACAAAAAATTTTGATTTAAAATTGATTCAAATTTGGATTTCAACCAAAAAGGAGTTTTTGGACCGAAAAAGGAGTTTGGGCTTCTCGCGGTCAAAAAGGATTCAAAAAACTCCAATTGGAGTCAAACGGCAACCATGAATACTATAAACAAAGAAAAGATTTGGACGATTCCATTTGATCCATTTGATTTGATTTGAGGGGAGGCAGTTGAATTCAAAAATATATTATAATTCGTCTATAACTTTTTTATTTATGATCTGAAAAATCCCAAAACTCTCTCAGATCTAGGTTACACTAATATCAGTTAGCAGTGAAAATTTGAAATCAGTGAAAACTCGAATAAAAAAACCTTAGGCTGTACAAAGTACAAAGTTAGCGTATTAATATATAAGAGTGGTAATTTTATTTCAATCCTACCAATCTTTAATATCTAATGAAAATTACTCTTGTAACAACAATTTTTTCCCATTTAAACCAAAACTTTATTACTTTAAAATTTTGATTTGAAATCAACCAACTTCTAAAGTTTCGCACCCGTGGCACAATATATATTAGCATCATTTTAAAATTTCTATCCAATCTATTATAAATAACAAAATATCACTATGTACAAACAATGGTTTTCAGGAACTATTTACATTTTCAATTCATCTGGTACTAGTGCCAATATACACAAAATTATATTCACAAACTATGCATAAATTAATTTCATCCTACACTAGGAAGATTAAGTACCACTAACGTATAGTTATGAAACTATTTACAAATTTTTATACTTAAAATCACGGAATGTGACCACAACAATTGGTCATGATGTTAAATAAAATTCTCCTAATGACAAAAATTTTGGTTTGAAATATTGTTGTTGTGGTGCCTAAGGGAACCGTTCTTTTATTTTAGGGCCAAACGCTCTTGCTCTTGTGCCTCCATTGGTTCGGTTCGAGAGTCATATGTGTAGTGACCGTATATAATTTTCAATACGATCTCTGGCCAATATCTTGCCATCAAAGTGTCTGTCTAAATCTATAGTATTTGGCATATAATCAAAAATAAGGAACGTATGCTGTTCAGGTTGTAGTTCAGCAAGGATTTGAAGGTGCCTGGTTCATAGGCGAAGCGTCTTTGGATGCTAGGGAAGCACTGCTTCCCTTTGAAACAGGCCGCTCTTTTTCAAATTAACGATTGTTTTTTAATAAAGATTTTATCAATCATCATTCAATAAATTTTCCATACTTTAGTATTTATCTTATATATTAATACGCTAACGAAAAAGTTTGTGGAGCCTAAGGCTTTTTTATTCGCAGATGGATTCATTTCAAATTTTCACTGCTAACTGATATTAGTGTAACTGATGTTAGTGTAACTTTTCACACAAATCGGATCATAAATAAAAAAGTTATAGAAGAATTAAATTTATTTTTGAATTTAAGCGAACCCCGCCATACAATATAAAATGGACTTGCCCAAGCCATATATTTTTTTTTTCACAAAAACGGAAAACTTTGTTACTTTGTTATTTCAATTAATTGTTTGATATACAAACGTAGATGGAATAAGATTTTTGTTTTTTTTTAATGTTATATGTATTAGTAAGATGATACGATGTTATTCTTTTATACGTTGTATTTTATTTTAGTCTTCTTATGTACATTGAAGTGAATGAATGTGAAATTCAATTAATTGTTTGATATAAATAAATTTTGTTCTGTTTTTCCTGCATTTTAACTTTTTGCGTTTTTTTTTTTTTTTCGATGCCAAGACCACGTCGTAAACGTTTGGAAGTGAGTGGTCCATCGAGTCGTCGAAATAAAAGAGATCGTGTTCCATATATTCGTAATGTTAATGTTGAAGTGTTGAAGTGAATGTTGATGATATGAATGGTGTCATGAATGGTGTCATGAACGGTCATGAACGGTCATGACTGGTGAAATGAATGGTGTCATGAATGGTGGTAGTGGTGAAATAAATGTTGTGAATGAAGAAATGAATGATGATTTAGAATTGAATGTGGTGAATGATGAAATAGAAATTCCCTTAGTAATTTTGAGAGATTCGTTCAAGTGTGCTTTGAATGTGATTCCAGGTAACTTTGATTCGTATGTTTGTGGTGCTTTGGATATGAGTAGTTGTTTTTGTCATGCCAAACATTTTGCAAGAGAAGTTACTTCAAATAGTAAAGAAGCGTTTTCTTTGTGTTGCCATAGAGGCAAAGTCAATTTACATCCTCTTTCTGAAAATGCATTTTTCTGATAATGCTATAAAAAAACGTTCTAAAAGTTTTCTTTCAAATATTCGTGAATAAAAATGCCAATGTATGTGAAGTTTTTCTTATGCGTGAGATAGGTTTTGAGTTAGATCGTGTGAATCCTTTTGTTCGTTCTTTTAAATCAATGCATGAGTTTTGTGAAAGACCTGAGAATGTTACTGCTGATGTGTCAATGGTTATAAAAGTTAACAGAGAATGTGATATTCGTCGTTTTAATGATGCTGTTCAAACTGATGTGGCTGCTATTTTTAAAAACTAGGAGGGCCCGGCGTACTTCGCTACGCTTATAAATAAAGTTTTTGCGTAGAGAATTTGTTGACGTAGAAGCAATGATTTCAAAAAGTGGTAATGAGAAATTATAGCATATAATTTTTAATTTTTCTTTTTAAATATATGAATGAAAAATAATCAGAACTCTAGCTGATCAGTTCGGATATATGACAAATTAGCGATCAAATAAGTTAGAGATCAAATAAGCTTACTTGAAAACTTATTTGATCGCTAATTTTTCATATATCCGAACTGATCAGCTAGAGTTCTGATTATTTTTCATTCATATATTTAAAAAGAGAAATTAAAAATTATATGCTAGCATTTCTCATTACCACTTTTTGAAATCATTGCTTCTACGTCAACAAAATGTATACGCAAAAACTTTATTTATAAGCGTAGCGAAGCACGCCGGGCCCTCCTAGTTTAAAATAAATCTTCAAAGTTTCTGTAAAATTATACAAATATTTCCATATAAATGTTTATTATTATTATTATTTAATTATATTAATTCCTAATATTTATAAAAAAAAACTTCAACGCAATCAAAATATTTATTTATTTCGTCCAAATAATATACAAGAAGCTGTCCAACTTGCAGCGTACAAAAGTACAAAATATTTGTACGCAAAAAAAAAAGAAGAAACACAAATAGGAAAAGAAAAACGAAAAAAATCAAACAAAAACCATAGCAGTAGATGCTGTGTTGCTTATAGCATTCATATACTATCATAGTAGTACTATGGTAAATCTGTTTTGTTTTAGCTTATATGTACTGGTTATTTGTTTTAGCTAAGTTTTACTACTTTACATCAAAGTATGTATTGATTTTTAATAAGAACTTGGATTTATTGTTTGAATTAGAAATGTTTGAATAAATAATTATGGTGCATTATTAATTAAAAATTATTGCAGAACAGTTTCCAAAACAGTTTTGTTTTAAAATATCAACATATTTTTCAATAAGAAAATAGAAGACCCACTGATTTTCAAATTATGTAGGTATTTGTGAATTTCAATAATATAAAACCATAGTCCATACTTTGATATATTAAGCAAAGGGATTTTTTCATGTATCTGATGAGATGAGCTGCTTTGTAACAACCATATTTATGTTCCAATATTAGTACATATAAATAAATGCAATTTTAAAAATGGATTGAATTTTGCGTTTCAAACCAGAGGATCAAGTTTTCACCGCAAAATTTATTTATTTTCTTTGCCGTTTTGTGCATTGATAGTTTCATTGCAAACGACTGCTTCGGATATTTAATAAAAACTGTTCCTTTAGAACAAAATAACTTAAAAGCTTTGAGTAGGTCACAAATGGAACGCATAAACTTTAAAAATATTTCAAATATAAATACACAATTTTATTCTTATTTTAAAATAATTATTTTGAGCTTATGATTGATCTGACTAGTCCATTATTATTTTGATCTGACTAGTCCATTTTATTATAAAAAATACAAAAACATGTTTGTAGCCGCCGATCTAAATAAATTAGTAAAATGAAATGCTTTTCAATTACACAACTTGCTCGAGGGAGAGTAGATTAAAGTGAAACAAGTTTGATCTTCAATGGTAAGCGTCTTTAGTTAGAACTAATAGAAAAATATGCAAAATAGTATATTATTGAATTAGGAGCTAAAGTTGTACTTTTTGTGTTGAACCTATAGTTTGGCGGCCGACCGTAGGGAGGCCGACAATTATAGACGAAACACAAAAAGTAACTTTAGCTCCGAATGCAATACACTATTTTTTCGGCAAACGTTTAAATTTCTTTAAAAATATGAAATTAATGCATCAAATTTTTTATAAATATGTTTTAGGTAATAAATTTTCTGAAATTAATTTTTATTGATTTTAATTCATTAAAATGAACTGAAATTCATTCTGTTTTGAACAAATTAATAATATCATGTTATTTTACTTTACTACCGCCGTTAAAATATGAAAATTACTTTACTGCCGCCGTAAAAATATGAAAATTACAGAATTACTTTACAGCCGCCGTAAAAATATGAAAGTTACTTTACAGCCGCCGGCAGATAAAATAAAAATGGCGTTACTTTTGCAGCCGCCGACTAAAAAGTAAGACTTTTGCTACTCCTCAGCGGCAGTAAACTTAAACTTTACAGCCGTTTGCCGAAAAAATATATTTTTCTACAATAGCAAATGAATTCTATTTTCATGCAGATTTAATCCCCTTTGAAAATCGTTTTTTCCTCTAGTGTATAAAATCATATTCGCTAGATAACAAATTGTAGTTGTTATGGTATCTTCATTAAATAGTTTTTCGGCAAACGGCTGTAAAGTTTAACTTTACTGCCGCTAGGGAGTTAGCTAAAGTCTTACTTTTTAACCTGACAGCAAAAGTAACGTCTAGCGACAGCAAAAGTAACGCCATTTTTATTTTATATTACGGAGGCTGTAAAGTAGCATTTGTTATTTGTTAGTTTGTTATTTTTTCAAACATATTGTATAACCATGACAACAAAAAATAAGTTGATTCTCATATTATGAAATTTTGAAAAGGCTGCTTTGATAGAAAAATTTTATTCATACAAATTTAAATGTTTTTTTTCTCTTTTTTGGAAGTAATTATGACGATACAAATTCATATTTATAAAAAGTTTGATGTATTAATTTCATATTTATAAAAAATTTAAACGTTTGCCGAAAAAATAGTGTATTTAATTCGGAGCTAAAGTGACTTTTTGTGTTTCGTCTATAATTGTCGGCCTCCCTGCGGTCGGCCGTCAAACTATAGACTCAACACAAAAAGTATCACTTTAGCTCCTAATTAAATAATGTACTATTTTAAGACACAGTAACCATGAAAAATAGAATATGAATTTTAAATGGTATGTCGTCGATTTCCAATTAAATAATTTATAATAAATATCATTCACGAAAAAGCAGCGTTTCCATATCTTGGATCAAAATGTACTATGTTTCTTCAAAGAGGCTATTTTGGAGTTTTAACAGTAGTTATTGTGGAATATTATTTAGAACGCAGCATCCCATTCTTAAGAACTCGCGCTTCGCCTATGGCCTGGTTAGATTGTCTATCTTGAACCCTTCTGCAAACTGTAGTCTATGAGCGCTCACAACCGTTACAGATTTTACATGTAAAAAAAACTTTAGAAGATTTTCCATCTTTGACGGTATGGTTTACGCTGGCATGGTTTACTGTATACTGGAGTAGTTTGCTGTATGTTACCAGCATACACACAAGCTATTGTATTTTTGTAAACATATTTTGAGTAGTTATATTTGATGCGTTTTAGGCTACTAAGCTAAATGTACATTTCTTTGGTGCAACTAAAGTATCGTTTTTGGATTTAGACCCCAAGTTTTCCTAAACATGTTTCTGTAGGTGAAGAAAACACAAGGTAAACAATTGTCCGAGATATATTTCTGGTGTGAGTTACATACTTACATGTAAGTTTGCTATCCAGGATTACACCTAAGTATCTACTCAGCCAAAACGGTGGAGATGGCACGTCCCCTTGCGCACAGCCTAGTATAGTCGTTATTTTCTGATTCTGTAGCGTTTTGTCGTGATAAACGGGTAGCAGAGCATTGGTTTTGGGTTGAATTTCATAATTACTAAGAACTGTAAATTATTTCATTAAGATGGATTGTTTTAGGTGCCAAATTTTGCTATTTTTATAAACATTTTTTTTTGTTTATTTTATTTTTACAATCCCTTTAATTCTTTTGATTATTTAGTCACAATTCAAATTTAGACACAATTACGCTTATTAAATTAGTTCTCACCAAACTTCTATCACTGTTTATTGACACCAACAGAAAGAAATTGATGCGAATGAGCTGCTTTTTGTAAAATATCGAAAATTATCGTATTGTATTCTAATAATGATTAACAGATTATTTATATTATGATATTGTTATATATTTATTATTTTTTTATAGGCTAAATAGAATCCTGTTTTTGATTACACATTTGCTGTTACAATACATACATATAATTATTCTTTAAGAAATTTGCTATTCCTTTAATTAAGAAAAGTTAGACGTCATTTGTGTTACATTTATTTCATTCCAACCAAAAATTTAATAATCTATTTCAATTTTCAAATCTTTTATTATTATACATGTATATCAAAAATTGATGTCGATAAATTTCAAAACTATTATCCTATCCTAAAATAAATAAATTTGTATTAAAATCATTCACCTGTTGCTTTCATCGATTTAAGTATTCAGAAACCTTTTACGATATCATAAATTATAAATATTTTGTAAACTGTAAATAAAATTATTTATTTCATAGAAAAACTTATTTCTTTTCAGTTTGAAAAACTCTCAATAAAAAAATAAACTTATCATCTAAATGGTGCAAGTAGAAAGATACAACTTCTCCATTCACATGAAAATTTCCCCTGACTTTCTTTTAAAATGAAAAATGTGCATACAAAAAATATTCTCTTCTCTCTCTTTTACTGAGATTTAGTGTCCGGAATTTTTTTTTTGACAACTACCTAGTTTTTTTTCATTGCACGAACAATGTTTCGTAGACTAAAGAAAATAAATTAAACTTTTACACTCTTCGTTTACACTGTCATGTTATTTGTTGTTATATAATGGAAATGCAATTTGATAGAATATCTAATTTTGAAGAATAGAATATGTAATTTGTAATAGAATATGTAATTTTGCTATAAAATATTCAAACGTTAAACAAAGAATTTTATATGTATGCCTATTAATAACAAACAGAATGAGTGAAGTAAAACAAAACATTAATGTCTATTGTCTGTATGAAAGGACCAAAACAAAACGTCCTCATCCCTAATAAAATAAAACGTGATTCTTTGTAAGCATTTTTATTAACTTCCACTCTTTCCACATGTTTGTTTGTGCGATTAGAAAACTATATCTATTACAATTAAAGGCGACTGTGTTCTATTCACAAAGTATCTAACAAAAAAACTGGGAAAAACGAATTTTCTTTTTCTTATAAATTACTCATTTTCCTATGTTACCAAATATGAGATTAAAGAAGAGACTTGAATCTGTCCAGAGAGAAATCTTTATTTATATGGAACTAAATGTAGAACAACTAAAATGAAAACTAAGTCTTTTGTTTTTGTTGATTCCATATAAATATTGTATTCTTGGTGCTAAACACAAACATATTTATTCATGAAAAGATAAAAAAGAAAAACAACAGTGGAGAAAATAGAAAATTCGTAATATTAAATGATTCTCTTTTCTCATTATTTCTTGTAGAAAAAGGATGTTGATGCTGCTTTGTGGCTTGATTTCTTTTATTTGTTTTTGATATTTTCTATTTTCAGTCAATGTGACGTCACCGTGGTTTAAACACAGTCTCGAGATAATTTTATTAAAAAGGGCATAATAGTTATATTTTTTCAGAAACCTTTTCATAATATTAAAAAAAAATTAGTTGATTAAATTAAAAATTTTGTAATGAAAAAATTTTCCATCAAAAGGAAATGTTATAAAAAGTGGCGTGAAAATTATTACTTTTGATAATCTAATAATAATAATAATAATTTATTTAAAATGGTTGAGGAATAAATTTAAAAGTTTAGATAAAAAAAATTATTATAAATTTCCGACTTTGTGATTAGTGAGTTCAGATAAAAAACAAAATTTAGACGACATGTAAATCTAGATTTCATAAATAAAGAGGAAATTCAACAATTTTATTGAAAAGTTTTTTTTTATTTTATATTTTAGTTAATCGATTTTCTCAGGAAAGAAAATCAGAAAATGTAGAAAAATATCGGGAATGAAAATGGAAATGTAGGTTGTATATAAATATATATTTTATGTTCTTAGATGTGGTTGTTTTTGTTGTTGTTTTGAAAATTTAATTTAATTATCTAAATTGAATTCTTGGTTATTGGAAAAATATAGGAAAATATGGTTTCGGTTGACAATATGTTTCAAAGGATGTTTTAATGTAATGTTATGTTTTGTTTTATGTGGAAGTGGAGTGGATGACCCATTTCATTTTATTTCGTTTTTAATGAATTTTATAGAATGTATGAACGCAATTGAGTCTTAATCCGTTTTTTAAATAACAAACATATGTTGATTTGAGTAAAATGTCTACTTGTTTTCGGCACAAATGTTTGTTATACTTAACTTTAGTTTAGTTTAGAAAATCGATAAAAGGGTTAATTTGATATTCATTTTCTTTTAAATTTGTTATGCATGTATGTAATTGTTTTTTCCTTTTATAGCTTATATAAATTATAAATAAAGTTGATTATAAATCATCAGTAGTAAAATATATATGTAGATAGTGTGTGGTCAGTGTTAATGTAAAAACTGTCTGCAGGCTATATATTATTTGTGCTCCTTTATGTGTTTCTACTACGAGACTAAAGTATATATAATTAGCATTTATTTATTCTTCCCTTGGGTGTTTTTCAACCAAAAAAAGTTTTAATTTTTAACATCCTTAACAGTAAGAACGTGACGGCTCAATTTTTTTTTATAGCATTATAAAACAATTTTTGAAATGTGGTGTATCCATTTTACTACAATATCGCTAAATCGACATATTTTTTTATTTCTTTATTAAATTAACTTTTTGGGGTGACTATGTTACCTAGCTCCAACATACAAGTCTAACTACTGCGTATTTTATACCATCTTCATATTGAAGAGCTAAACATTTTTGTGTGAAAAGATCTTGGCCCTACATAATCCTCTTTACAACAATCTGCTTTCTGTAGATTGTGTAAATCTATCATATGATGGTGTTGTTTCTTGTTACAAGCGAGGTTATCAGTATTTGCAACAACCACAGTGAATTTTTGATATTTTAAAATTCAACTTCGACATAAAAAAATATATTGTATTCTACCTGTTTAAGGAAGAACATTTGCCCTAAACCTGGTGTCTACGCAGCGATCTAGATTAAAAGTGATTTATTTAATTAACTAAATTATAAATATAATTTTACTTCGTTAAATTAACGTTTGTAATGAACCCTGTTCCTGATAGTGCAATCAGTATCAGAAACATTAGAGGAACTGCATACCTTGCGAGATTTAATTCCGACTAGCTTCAATCTTGTGGACTCGAGAAGGTATTTCTCCAGCTCAGTACAAATGCAGAATTGCACATAAAAGAAAATAACATGAGAACGGATTTAAATGAATAAAATAAGAAACTGGGGCTCTGACGACCCCAAAAGACGAAGAAACCAAGATCTCCATACACCACTTCAATCAAGTTATTGCTATGGTTTTCAAGTTATTGGGTTTCAAAAAAATAAAAATGTTTCACTCAACCAAGTCGCATAGGAACCAACTCTTCATGTCTACTAAAATTAATAGATTATTGACAATTTTTTTTATTATTTATTGTATTGGCTTTAAGTGTCAATTTATGCAACGATTTAACCGGCAAGTAGGATTATTGATAAAACTGTTTATGTTGGACACAATCGGTAATACATACATATAAATTATGTTAAAACAATTATTGTGGAACTTATTTTAATTGATGGTTTTAACAACGCAGCATAAATGATAGTGGAAGGATCGTGAAAAACACTCAAGATATTTTTATGCCATGAAATATCAAAGTCTATTTCAATACCCATAACAGATAATTTAATCTAGCTTAAATCTAGTGACTTAAAACTTGAAATTTAATGAAAACTCGGTTGCAATCTTCATCAAAAATGGAATGTATGTTCCGACTGAATGATTTTTAATAAATGCAGTATTTATGCGAGAAATAGGCTCGCCAAGGGTTCTGTGAATGTAAAAGAGCACAATATCAAAAATAATTGACAAAAAGTTGTGTTGTAATGTCTTTATATTGCCAGACCATAGACGGATAACAAAATAAATGTTTAATCGTAAATGTCAATAGTAAATTACAATCACATTTATACATTGATCAAAAATCACACCAAAAATATTGTTTCAGGTTAAATCTTATCCATAGCTGCTTATGGTAACTCAAAAAAGATTCGATTACACCAGCTTATAAATGGTATAAATTTGATTATTTTTTCGGTCAGTTAAGTGTCAAAATTTAGGGGTGTGGAGAGATTACATACTAAAAATATTTTTTTTACAATAACACAAAAACTGTGCATTGCAAAGTTCTAAAAAAAATTGTTATGTTGCTTAAATTAAGTGCTCCTTCATATGACACCCCACTCATTTGGGTCAAAAATATTTTTTTTTTACTTTCCCCACACCCATCCCCTAAACACACAGAAATATAATTATTTGAGACTTCGCTATGATTTTCATTCAAAATTTACCAATCTTCCTGTCTCTGTGAATTTTTTCAAATGTTTATGTCAATCATCGGCGAAACGTAGGGGGCGGAACGGGTTGAAAGTTGCACTTTTTTGACAATAACTCAAAAACTGTGCACCGCAAAATTCTAAAAAAATTGCAATGATTTCTAAATTAGGTGCTCTTTCACATGAAACCCCACTCTCGCTTGTGTCAAGAAGGATTTTTTTTACCCTCTTCACCCTCGTCCCCTAAGCACACAGCAATATAATTATTTGAGACTTCGCTATAATTTTCATACAAAATTTACCAAACTTCCTAAATCTGTGAACTTATTCAATTTTTTCTGTCAATCAGTGTCGAAACGTAGGGGGGGGGGGGGGTACGGTCTAAATTTTGCACGTTTTTGACCATAACTCAAAAACTGTGCACCCCAAAATTCTAAAAAAAATTGCAATGATTTCTGTATTAGGTGCTATTGCAAATGACACCCCACTCGCTTGGAAAAAAAGGTTTTTTTACCCTCTCTACCCCCGTCTGCTAACCATACAGAAATATAATTATTTGGGACTTCGCTATAATTTTCATTCAAAATTTACCAAACTCTGTGAATTTTTACAAATTTTTCTGTCAATCAGTGTCGAAACAAAGATGGGGAGGGGGAACGGTCTGAAAGTCGCCCTTTTTTGACAATAACTCAAAAACTGTGCACGCAAAATTCTAAAAAAAATTGCAATGCTTTGTAAATTAGGTGCTCTTTCATATGACCACGTTTTAAATAGTGTTTTTACCCCTCCTCATATTCACCCCCTTAGTAAATATAATTAAGAGTATGTGATACTTTCATATATTTTTTCATAAAAAACTTTGCTAATTTTTCTATCATTCCCACTACATTTGAAGATTTTCGATCAGTTAGGTTCGGAGATACTCGAGATAAGAAAACACGAAAAAAACGTCCTTATTCAAAATTATACAAAAGATGGTGTGGTGTAAAATTCCAAAATAAATTTTTAAGGAACACTGAAATGAAGCCCTTTCATATGATACCCTACTTGAATCTTTAAAAAATGTATTTTCTCAAAGGTCTCACATTGTAACCCTGTAAATCAAACGAAAACAGCTTTATTTTAATTGTATCTTTCATCTTATGTGAACAGATTAGTTTTATACGCACCTCAAATTTCAGGTCCATAGCATTTAAAGTTTACGAAATAATCGATATAATGTGAAACACTCGTTTTACTCTCACCAATAGTGTTCCGCATAAAAAAACAGAACCTTAAAAACGAAAGACAGAGATTTTCACAAAAATAAAATAACACAATTGGTCAAGTTTCATGGAGGTCTTTGACAAAATAAAGGAGCATCTTTAATTTTATTTTTAATTAAAAGTAAGAAAACCGATGGTACTGAATATTGCAGTTTGAAATGTTGAGCTGGATAAGAAAAACATGTACAATGCATTATTATAAAGTGTGCCGCCCTGTCAAGGAATAATTATATTGTAATAAACTTCGTCCAGAATGGGTTAATTTAATTTAATCATAAATAACCAATACGTTCCGCCTAAATGTTTTCTATGGCAAAGATGAATCAAAAGTTAACTCCCTTTAACAAATACATTTTGCATAAATTAAATTTGAGTTCGCTAATACAAATGCAAGTATGAATGAAAACAGGTGTGGCCTATTCAAGATGTACGGACTACGTAGTATTGATTTCTAGTGGATTATAGAAGTTTCGATTTATTTATTTTTCGATATAAATAAGCGAACAAAAATATCAGATAGTCAGTTTTAATTTTGCAATTAAAAGTGTTTTACAAATATTCGAAAGTATAAGGAATAATCGGTGGTACTTGAGCCTGGGTACTAATAGTGAAAGAATTTGAACTTAGTGGAATAGTAAATACAGATTTTACGATTCCGAGTATTTTGATTCAAATTGTGGAAAAGCGGTGAAGTTTATCGTACATAAATTGGAGACCCTGGAATTTATTGTAAGGAAAAACGGAAGCTGCTGTAATTTGTTGACAAATAAAGTTTGAGATTCTGTTAACCAAAGATCCGTCTTTTTACTGTCGTATTTGCTCAATAATCGAAAAGAACCAACGAAGAGTCGTTACAGTGGTGTCAGAAGTGGGATTATTGAAACAATGGTCAGGACAGTTAATATTAGTGATCTCAGCCAGACCCAGCTGAAGGACGAGTTGAGGAAGAGGAATGCTCCAATCCATGTAACGAAGGCAGAACTTGCAGTCCGGCTGCGTAAAGTTTTAGAAGAAGCAGGTGAAAACACAGACGTCATAGAAATAGAGCAGGAAGAAGTTCCGGCTCAGAATGCCCCAGCAATTGATCCGATGATGGCGTTGATGAAAGAAATGATGGCACAGCAGCAACAACAACTTGCTGATATGATCGCCAAACAAGGAAACAATCTGATGGCTCGACAAGAGAAACAGGCAGCAGAACAAAAAGTTCTGGCAGCAGAACAAAAAGTAGAGCAACAACAACAACTTGCTGATATGATGGCCCGACAAGAAAAACAGGCAGCAGAACAAAAAGTAGAGCAACGACAACAATTTGCTGATATGATGGCGAAGCAAGAAAGTCTACGTGAAGTAATCGAGTCACGTATATCCAGTGCAGAGGTGAAAATAAACAACGTGGAAAGGGAGCTGCGGAAAGTTACCGAAGAACATGAAGAGAAATTACGCAAACTTTCAAGTGAATTACGCCAAGAAATAGCACAAGGGAAGTCAGGTAACATGGTCAATCCATCAACTACTTCAGCCCCAGCTAGAGTGAAAATACCTGCATTTGATGGATCTACATCGTATCAGATATTTAAGATGCAATTTGAGATAGCAACAACTGGGGTTGAGCACCAGCAAAAAGCAAACGCGCTTATATTGGCATTGAAGGGACCTGCTGCTGAAATTTTGCAAACACTATCAGCGACAGAGCGTGATTACAGCAAGATAATGGAGGCCTTAGAAGTAAGATATGGGGAAAGTCATATGCAAGCTCTCCATCGCATGCAGCTCAAAACACGGAAACAAGGAGTCAGCGAAACTTTGCAAGAATTAGAGGCTGACATTGTGAGACTGGTAAATCTGTCATATCCGAACTATAACGCTGAACACCGAGACGAATTGGCAGCTGATACATTTATCAATGCTCTTCGAGATGTACAAATGAGGAATCAGCTGTATCTAAGCGGAAAGAAGCTACCTGCAGAAGTCTTAGCATTGGCCCTGCAAATGGAAGCTGGAAAAAAAGCGTACGGTTCAGATAGAGTACGTCAGATGGAAGTTACTGAAGAACCTCTAAAAGCAGCGCTTGACGAAGTGATCATGCGTGTCAAAAGTCTGGGAGATAAGCCTGAGCGAAATCAACGAAGTAGGTCTAGCAGAGTAAGATGCTGGAACTGTGGAAAGTTGGGGCACATCCGAAGAGAAAGTAAATGGGAGCCGCACCCGCAAGACAGATGCAGCATTCCGGATTCGGGAAACTAGATCGTGCCAGTTTGGAAGGGCGAAAGCTGGCTCAATTACAATGCCCTACATTGGTGGTATCACAAGTCAAAAGAGAAAATAGTAGTTTAGTCCTAGAGGCAACCGTTGGAAACAAATCGTGCATGTTGACTTTGGACACAGGTGCTTCAAGATCGATAGTGCGTCCAGATGTGGTTCATTATAGTCAGATCGATACAGCAAGACGGTTCACCTTAAAAACAGCTACAGGTGAAACAGTTCTAGTTCATGGAGAAAGCGACCAAGAAGTTCACCTTGGAGGAAATTCATTTAGGCACCGATTTATTGTAGCAGATATAGAAGATGAGTGCATAATTGGGCTTGACTTCATGAAAGAATACAATTTTATATTAGATCTGGGGAGCCACGTACTGAGATATGGGAACACAGAAATAGTGCTACACGCCGCCAACGACAATGCTGAGGTCCGTGTTATTAGTGACGGACCAACTGAGATCCCGGCAAAATCTGAGAAAATCATATGGACTAAGTTACTAGATAAAAGTGACCAAAATTCACCCGTGATGATTGAGCCAGCTAAAAACGACTTTGGGGGAAACATTATGATTGGCCGAACGCTAGTAGCAGCAAAAGAGGGGGTAGTTCCAGTGCAACTAATTAACTTCTCAAATAAACAAGTGACTATCAATCATGGAGAAGAAATCGCCAGATGCAGCACCATAAAAGAGATAATCAGCTGTCAAGAAGAGCAAAAGGTTTTCATGCAGAGAAACAACCCCGCATTAGTGGCAATACTTCAAGATCTTAGTAAAAGAATGAATCCAGCCGAATTCAAAGAAATCAAGAGAGTATTAACGAAGTTGAGCAGCGTTTTCTCTACTGGAGATGAAGATGTTGGAAGAACAAACATCGTGCGACATAGGATCAACACTGGAAACGCTCATCCTATCAGACAGCCTCCTAGAAGACTACCACTAGCTAAACACGAGGAAGTGCAAGGAATGCTGGACAAAATGAAAAGTGATGGAGTCATCAGGCCATCTAAGAGTCCATGGAGCTCACCAGTGGTGCTAGTTAGAAAAAAGACGGGTCAGCTCGTTTTTGTGTAGACTATCGAAAGCTGAATGAGGTAACCATTAAGGACAGCTATCCACTGCCACGAATTGATGACACACTGGATACACTATCAGGGGCCAAATGGTACAGCACATTAGATCTGAAGAGTGGCTACTGGCAAGTTGAAATGCATCCAGAAGATCGACGAAAGACAGCATTTTCTACTGGCAATGGGTTGTGGGAGTTCAATGTGATGCCGTTTGGTTTATGCAATGCCCCAGCAACATTTGAACGTCTAATGGAATGCGTGTTGCATGGTTTAACCTGGAAGGCCTGCCTAGTTTATCTTGATGACATCATTATAATGGGTCGCAACTTCGAAGAGCATCTAATGAACCTCGAAGAAGTACTCAGAAGAATAAGTAATGCCAACATGAAGTTGAATCCGGTAAAGTGCAATCTCTTCCACAAAGAAGTGAAGTACCTTGGACACATCATTACAGAACATGGAGTCAGAACCGATCCCGAGAAGATTGATGCTGTGAAAAATTGGCCAGTACCGAAGAATGTTCATGAGCTACGCAGTTTCCTTGGCTTATGCACCTATTATCGAAGATTCGTGGAGAATTTTGCAAATATCGCCAAGAGTCTACATAAATTGACAGAGGCAAATACCAAGTTTCTGTGGACAACCGAATGTAATGAGGCCTTCTGCAGTTTAAAAGAAAAACTATGCAACACCCCTATACTAGCCTATCCAGAATCCGGAAAGATGTTCATTCTGGACACAGACGCAAGCAATGTAGGAACTGGAGCTGTTTTGTCACAGAAAATTGGAGACGATGAGAAAGTGGTGGCATACTTCAGTAAAGTTCTGTCAAAGCCGGAGCGGAATTACTGTGTCACGAGGAAGGAGCTGTTAGCTATCATCAAGGCTGTGAAACATTTCCACAAGTATTTGTGTGGACAACCATTCCTGATTCGCACGGACCATGCTGCTCTAAAATGGTTATTACAATTCAAATTTCCTGAAGGACAAGCAGCAAGATGGATAGAGATCCTGCAGAACTACGACTTCAAAGTTGAACACCGCAAGGGAAGGATCCATGGTAACGCTGATGCCTTGTCTAGAAGACCCTGTATAGAGGAGTGCAAGTCATGTAGCAGAACTGAGGGAAATGAGGCAATGAAAGTGAACCAAATCAAGTTCCAAGCTCCTGAAGATTGGTGTACCGAGGCAATTAAAAGAGAGCAGCTAGAAGATCCAGCTATGGCTCCAATATTGAAATGGAAAACTGAGGAAAGGCGACCGGAGTGGAAAGAGGTAGCACCTTTAAGTACGGAGGTGAAATGCTACTGGGCGCAATGGGACTCACTATTGATGGATAACGGGATACTAAAAAGAAAATGGGAGTCCGCTGATGGAATGAAAGTGTTAGAGCAACTGGTGTTGCCATCAAGTCGAGTAGAAGAGGTACTGGGAAAGCTGCATGGAAGTATTTCTGGAGGACACCTGGGAGTCAATAAAACCCTGGCTAAAGTGAGGGAGAGGTTTTATTGGGTAAGGTATCGAGCCGACGTAGAGCAATGGTGTCGGCGATGTGATACTTGTGCGGCGAGCAAAGGACCAAAAACTAGAACTCGAGGAGAGATGAATCAGTACAATGTGGGAGCCCCAATGGAGAGAATTGCTATAGACATCGCGGGGCCATTTCCGGAAACTACAAAAGGTAACAAATACATCATGGTGGTCATTGATTATTTTACAAAATGGCCGGAAGCCTATGCAATACCGAACCAGGAAGCAGTTACGGTCGCTGAAACATTAGTCAATGAATGGGTTTGCAGATATGGAACACCGCTCGAGTTGCATACCGACCAGGGAAGGAATTTCGAATCTCAACTGATGGAAGAGCTGTGCAGAACACTCGGCATTAGAAAAACACGAACTACACCTATGAACCCACAATCGGATGGCATGGTAAAACGATTCAACCGAACCATGGAAGAACATCTGTCGAAGGTAGTGGAAGCCAACCAAAGGAATTGGGATAAGGATCTTCCGTTATTCTTGATGGCCTATCGTAGCGCAGTGCACGATACGACATGTGAAACGCCAGCGAATATCATGTTCGGGAGAGAACTACATCTTCCTAGTGACATCGAGTTCGGCATCCCTGGAGGTCTGGTATCCACGAAAACAGATTATGTGGGACAACTAAGGGAGAAGATGAATAAAATCCATCAGCAGGTTCGAGACCACATTAAGATTGCCAGTGACAAAATGAAAACCAGGTACGACATAAATGCGAATAGTGGCGGTTTTCAAGAAGGAGAATTGGTATGGCTATACAACCCCAGAAGAACTAAGGAAAGATCACCCAAGCTGCAGCCAGATTGGGAAGGCCCATATAAAATAATCAAACGAATTAATGATGTTATCTACCGCATACAAAAGGGACCCCGTACCAAGATGAAAGTGATACATCTGCAAAGCTTGGCACCGTACCAAGGTAACAGTACCATTGCAATAGCTGATATTGTTCGGGACGAACAAAACTAAATGGAGGGCAGTGTAATAAACTTCGTCCAGAATGGGTTAATTTAATTTAATCATAAATAACCAATACGTTCCGCCTAAATGTTTTCTATGGCAAAGATGAATCAAAAGTTAACTCCCTTTAACAAATACATTTTGCATAAATTAAATTTGAGTTCGCTAATACAAATGCAAGTATGAATGAAAACAGGTGTGGCCTATTCAAGATGTACGGACTACGTAGTATTGATTTCTAGTGGATTATAGAAGTTTCGATTTATTTATTTTTCGATATAAATAAGCGAACAAAAATATCAGATAGTCAGTTTTAATTTTGCAATTAAAAGTGTTTTACAAATATTCGAAAGTATAAGGAATAATCGGTGGTACTTGAGCCTGGGTACTAATAGTGAAAGAATTTGAACTTAGTGGAATAGTAAATACAGATTTTACGATTCCGAGTATTTTGATTCAAATTGTGGAAAAGCGGTGAAGTTTATCGTACATAAATTGGAGACCCTGGAATTTATTGTAAGGAAAAACGGAAGCTGCTGTAATTTGTTGACAAATAAAGTTTGAGATTCTGTTAACCAAAGATCCGTCTTTTTACTGTCGTATTTGCTCAATAATCGAAAAGAACCAACGAAGAGTCGTTACAATATAATCACTAAACTCATGTTGAGCGATCAACAAAATGATCCAGATTTTACACCACTAATGAAAATAAAAAAAAATTGCACACCAATATAGGAAGAAATAGCAGTTATTTTCTATTTTTAAAGAATTTCTGGCTGCAATAGAACAGTATGCGCTTAGAAAATGGATGTTTGTAAGGAATGATGGTGAATCCATATGCTCAAATGTTAAATTCTTAGAGTCAATTTACTAAAATTTATATATATAAGTATCTGCAGACATGTGAATATTAATCGCTTCAATTCATCAAATCTTGATTAGAACATAGCAATTTATTTTGTAATCTATTATTATATATATATATATATATATATATATATATATATCAAAACTTTGTCAAGATGTATACATACTGATAAATCTTTAACATTTATGTTTTGCTACCATTTTAATATCCATATATTCTAATCTGAATCTACGCCCTTACCAGTTTGCCTTTTCTTTTCGTTAACCATCAACATAGATTTAAAATTGTCAACCCGAAATGGAAATTTTTTTTTATCGAAAATTGTTAATTTAAACAAAAACTCAAGTCAGTCAACAAAATTCAATGAATCGAATAATTTAAATAAAACAAAAAGATCGTTGGTCTCTTAAGGAGAGAAAAGAAAACTTTTCGTAAATAAAATAAATGAAGAACAAAACAGAACTGTTAAGTGAAAATACTTTTAATTTAAAATTTTTCAATTTGTTTCCATTACTTTCTTATAAATGTTTGCCCACTTATAGTATTACACACTTTTATTTAACTTAGATGTTGAGTAGTTGGAAGATAGAATCTAATCATCGATTATTCAATAATTTTCCATGAAGCGATTACAATTACTCTCAAATTTTAAGGACGAGGTTATTTTCTCTATCGCTCATATTTTTTAATAGTTACAGAAGAACAAACTTAATAAAATTAGTTTTATCAATTTTTGAGTAGATTTTGAACATTTTATAAAAACATCAACAAATATAACAAGTCATATTCGAGTTAAGAGAATAAAACACCGCAAAAAGTTTTTAAAGGAGATAGAATAATCTACTGATGCTAAGATATTCAATGTTTAAAATAATAAAAGAAGACTGATAGACATGAACGAAAAACTATAAAAAAAACGGATAAAAACTGTTTCCTCAAATTAAATTCCCATATCGGATTACTGTTTGACTGTATTGGATTGATTTGATTCAATTAAAGAAAACTTTTTTCTTATTAACCAAATAAATAGTTAGTTTTTGTTTGTTTTGTTCCAAGCAAAGCTTTCTATCTTTATAGTAAACAGTAGTACATTAAGATGCAAGGACGTACAGCTAAGGTTTTAGGACGTATGTGCAGTTTTCCCTATATTAAGTCCAAAATGACTTACGTCCGTGCATCATATACTATTTTTTATTCACCGCAATCAAAATATTAAAAAACAATTGTTTAATCTAAATTAAAATTAAAAATTTGCATAAATTTCGAAATAAAAATATGTTGAACAATATATGTAAATATGTTGACTAAAATATTTGTTATTTTTTCAAACAAATTGTATAACTATGACAACAAAATATAACAAATATTTTGATTGAATTATGAAATTTTGAATTGAAAGTTGGAAAAAAATTTTATTTTTTTTATATTTTATACAAATTTAAATGTTTTTTACTTTTATGGACGTAACTATGACAACAAAATATTCAATTGTCAAAATATTTAATAATTTTTTGATGCAACTTACACATTCATTAATAGACCCCCTAAAAATACTAATTAATTTTTTATGTTTTATTCGAATGTTCATGAAAGATTTATTAAAATTGTAAAATTTTTTAAAAGCAATTTGTTTCTTTCAACTGCAATAAGTCTGTATAAATCCCCTACCTGAATTAAGTTTCAGAAAATTATAAAAAAGTTATTAACTTTTCATCATTTTTTATTAATTTTTTATTTTCTTTCTTTTGAAAGTCACGTTTTCCGAACATAACTTATAAATCTCTTTTCTTGTTTGTTCAAGTAAGATCAAATTAATCTTTCGTTGCTAGGAATTTCGTAGCAAAAGATAGTAAATGAATGTGTGTGGCAAGTGTAACGAGAATAATGAAGAGGATTGGAACGAAATATCAAAAGTCTGATTAATGGAATTGGTGCCTTTGAATATTGTTACGAAAACCTTAAAAATCAGAGGGAATTTTTTGAATATTTTTGCATGTAAAAAATAGGATACGATACTGAACTATATTGATGTTTTTTGATCAAATCTTTGGTTTAACTACTACAAAAACTTAACTAAACTACAAAAACTTTATTCATTAAGTTGCATCAAAAACGTTTATCAATATTTAGTGAATTTGGGAATTGTGACCCAGTAGCCATATATAAATGCGTTTTGGCAACCCACATATATGTGGGTATCTCTATTTAATGTTACATTTTACTTCAACCATGCCAAGGTCCTATTTATACCGGACACATCGGTTCTATGTACACTGAGGCGGTCTGGAAGACGAAAAGAGTGGTTAATATTTCACTGTTTTGAAAACACTCCTTCTTCCACTGGAAGGCATGATAGTTTGTATATTTCTCCTATGGTCTACCTAGTCTGAAGGAAATGTGATTATACTCCACATTCTGCTTTCATGGAGGGTATAAAAGTTCTGAAACCCTTTTCAAATCATAGTCTAAGAGACTTGATCGTGGGTTTCTTGAGTTCTGGGGTGTCCAATACGACCACCGAACCACTGTGACGTAGCCCCGATTTGCAGGCTGAACCGGATGCTATATGTTCATCTAACACTTTAAGGGGTGAAAAATTCAGTATGACCTTCATTGTACCTAGGTATTTTTGCAGGTTCTGCAAGTACCAGATCACTCCACAAAAACTTGAAAATATAACCAAAACTTATTCGCGGCAATGTAAGTCCAAACAGAATAAATCCGTTCCGTTCCGTTCGTGTTTTACCCGCTTCATTCCGTTCGTTTTATAAAACAAAATATAAAATCTCCGTGTTTAGCTATCCAAATTTTATATTTTTAAAATTTATATATATATATATATATATATATATATATATATATATATATATATATATATATATATATATATATATATATATATATATATATATATATATATATATATATATATATATATATATATATATATATATATATATATATATATATATATATATATATATATATATATATATATATATATATATATATATATATATATATATATATATATATATATATATATATATGTGGGATCAATGTTTAAATAAAACCACAACTGCTTTGTACTAAATATTTATTTATATTTTCTCCAAAATGAAATATTGTCTTCGAATATGTTGATATATTATTGTTAAACAATTATCGCCTTTCTGTCCAATTAGGTTTATCGCCTTTGATTGTAGAATCCAATTTAAGTAACGCCTTTGATTGTTGATCTTGAATATCGCCTTTGATTGTTGATTCCAAATATCGCCTTTGACTGCTTGTAGGATAAAGAGACTGATTGTAGAATTGTCGTTGGATTTATACTTCTTTTGCTATAATATTTCCCCTTTTGTTGACCATGTGATTACTTGTTTCACAGGGTAATACTACCAACTCGTGTGATTACCTTTTGCACAGGGTAATCCTACAAACTCGGCCATCCTGCATTTAGCCGCTCCTGCGCGCTGATCTTCATCATTTTCATCCCCTGCGCACTGCTGTTCATCATTTTCATCTTCGTCGTCGGAGTCTTCGTCATGATGACTGGTTCGCCATTCCTTTAAATTTTCAGCACTAACGCTTGTGTTAACTGGACCCTCATGCTCGCCTAGCTTCTCCACCTTGTATCGATCATTAGGACATACCTCTAATACTTTATATGGTCCTAGAAATTTCGGCATTAACTTTAGCCCTGATCCAAATTGAGTCCTTTTAATTGCCACAATATCTCCTTTTTTATAAATGACTGCTTCTTTTCGTTTTTTGTTATATACTCGCTGGTTTTCCTCTTGTACCTTTAATATTTGTGTTCTCGCCATTTCTCTAATTGTGTCTTTCTCTATCATTAGTTCTCCTAATAGCTCTTCTTCCACTACCTCTGCAATTCTTTGATCTTCAGGGTTCCTCATCCTTACTCCAAACAATACCTCGAATGGTGTTGTTCCGATGCTTCTTTGCCAAGTCGAATTTATGTATCTTTGTAGCTTGTCTGTATATTTGTACCATAAATCTGGAGAATCGATTGCCAATTTTGCCAACGCTGGTATAATTATTCGGTTTATGCGTTCGATCTGTCCATTTCCTCTAGGGACGCCTGATGTTATATGTGTTAATTCAATGTTATTTTCGCTGCAGTAATCAAAAAATTTATTTGATCTGAACGATGGCCCTCTATCCGCAATGATTCTCTTTGGATTACCGAAATTGGTTTTTTGAACTTCCAGCTTTTGAATCACTTCCTCGGTTGTTGTTGATTTCATCGGGTATATCCAAACAAACTTGGCAAAGGCATCTATAATAGTAAAAATATACTTATATTGCTTGGTAGTAGAGTGCATTGGCCCTAAGTGGTCAATGTGGTACGTCGTAAGAGGATACTTATCTTTGTCTATCGGGTGCAGGAATCCTTCTTGTTTGCCCGATTTACGTTCAGACAGGATACAAGAAATATAATTTTGTCGGCAGCTATCACACTTTTGTTTTAGTTTTGGTATGAAGTATTCTCTGGAGATTATTTCTGTCATTTTCTTTGTTCCAAAATGACCAACTTCATGTGTATTTTTAATTAACTCATTTTCCATCTTTTTTGGAACACATAATAAGTTTCTCCCTTCGTTGTCTACTTTGTATAAAACTCCCCTTTGAAGTATATAGTCTTCGTAAGGTTGATGCTCCAGGACTTTAATAATTACTTGAAGTCGACTATCTTCATGTTGTCCCTTTTTGATTCTTTCTAAAAATTCGTTTTGAATCATACAAACTACCGGGCTTCGACTAAGAGCGTCTACATGTTTCATCTTTGTTCCAGCTCTATGCTCCAATACATAGTCAAAGTCTTCTAATTGTAACGCCCATCCTGCTATTCGTGGTAAAATATCTTTTTTCGTCATGGTAGACTTGAAAGCAGCACAATCGGTGACAATCTTGAACCTCATACCTAACAGGTAAACTCGTAACTTTTTCAGCGATTGTACGATTGCTAGGACTTCCAGTTCGTACGAATTGTATTTTTCTTGGCATGGCGTAGTCTTTTTACTAAAGTAGTAAACTGGATGAAACAAACCATCTTTCTCTCCTTTTTGTAGTAGAATAGCTCCAAATCCATGCTTGGACGCATCTGTATGAAGCTCTGTTTCTACATATGGTCTAAAAATAGAAAGAACTGGTTGTGTTATCAATATATTTTTTAACTCCTCAAAAGCCATTTTCTGTGGTACTTCAAATTTGAATTTAATATATTTTCTCAGTAAGTTCGTTAACGGTTTTGCGATAACTGAGTAATTTTCTACAAATTTTCTGAAGTAGCCCGTTAGTCCAAGAAATCTCTTCAGCTCTTCAAATTTTCCAACAGCCTTCGTTTTAATTTTAGATGGTTGTACTAAGCCTTCTGATATTTCATACCCCAAGTATTCTATGTTACTACACAAAAATCTGCATTTTTTCCATTTGAATTTTAAGCCATATTCACTGGCTACTTGTAGTACCTCGGTTAATTTTTGTAACCCTTCTTCTGCGTTCTTTGATGGAATTATGATGTCATCCATGTATACCAAAATATGTCCTCTAGACATTAATTCTTTAAAAACAAAATGCACATACCTCTGAAAGACAGCTGGTGATGTACATAACCCAAATGGAACTTTTAAAAATTCATAGTGTCCAGTTGGTGTAACAAAAGCCGTGTACTTTCTACTACTTTCTTCAACTGGAACGTGGGAAAACCCGTTCTCTAAATCAAGAGTTGTAAATAATTTAGCATCATGCAGCTGATCTATTTGATCTTCAATTAGAGGCAAAGGATACCTATCCATCACAATTTCTCGGTTTAATTTTCTGTAGTCAATACATAAACGCTTTGTATTGTCCTTCTTTTTTACAAGCACAATTGGTGATGCATAATCCGAAATACTTGGTTGTATTATTTTCTGTTCTATCCACTGCATAATTTGTTCATCCACTTCTTTTTTCTCCGTGCTTGATAATCTTCGAGGTGGTTGCCATATTGGGTAATCATTTCTTAAAATTATTTTCATATTAACAGGGGACTCCTTGGGATTGCTCGTTTTGTAGCCATCAATAATACTCTCAACTTTTGATCGATAGGCTTCAACACCACATACAACTTCTTCTTGGAAAATAGGTAGAGAAAACAGAGGATTTAAAATTTTTTCAATTGTTATGTTATTTTCATTTATTTCTATCTTCATTCCTTGTAAAACATCATTCCCGATAATACATCTCAAGCTTATTTTATCAACTGGCACGATGTGTATGGTTGCTGTGACTTCGAGGTTCTCTTGAAGTATTAATTTTGCAGTAAAACATCCTATTGTAGTAATATTTCCTCCACCAATCCCTAATAGTTTGGATGTTTTTTCTTCTAGATGCGGTGATCCCATTTTGATATATTCATCTGCCCTAAGAATTGTCAAGTCACTTCCTGTATCTATAAGAGCAAATAATGTGTAATCATTAATTCTTACTTGTTTGTGGTTGCTTTGCTTCATATGTTCTCCTTGGGCCACATTTGTAAGTTTTTCTCCCTGTGATTGTTTCATTATCCCGATATCCCTCCTTGATTTGCTTGGATTTGGACAATTACTGGTTATATGTCCATATTCGTAGCATCTATAGCATCTGGGTCCATCATTTCTCCTTCTGCACATTTTACCTATGTGTCCAGCTTTTCCGCAGTTGTAACACGTAGCTGCACCCTTTGACCATGGTTGTTTATTCGTCTCTGGACCAATATCCCTTTTAAAACCCTCATAGGTCCTTAACTTTACTCTAAATTCACTGAAATTTAACGCACCATATAGCATTGCCTTATTAGATGAACTGTCTTTAATTCCTATGATTGTATAGGATATAACTCCTTGTTCATCTACATCTCCTAAAGCTCCAATTTCTCGCATTGCAAAAAAATAATCACTAATAGACTCGTTATAACCTTGTTGACGTGCCAATAATCTCGCATGCACTTCCGCACTGTTAAGCGCAACTGAAAATTCTTCTATTAAAAACTTTTTTAAATTTTCGTAGCTCGTCAGATCTTTCCGTGATCTAAGTGCAAGTTTTGCCGACCCGGTTAATGCTCGCTTTGCGTATATGTGTTTTTTTAAACTGTTCCAGGACATTAATGATGCGGTGGCCTCGAAGTCATCCAGCCAGCATTCCACACGGTAGTTAGCTTGTCCATCAAACTCTGGAATCGAATCTTTGACGTCGTTGTAGTGCCATTTTGATGAACTTGCTTTGGGTTCTGCATTTTCCTCTAAAACAACGTTTGAAACAGCGTTGGTGTCCGGTTGCGTGCTTAAACTTACGACCCGCTCTTCTTTCAGTTTTGCATTTTCTCGTCTCAACTGCTCTATCTGTAACTGGAGATTATTATTGCTGGATCCTGATGTACCTGGTTGATGCTGTCCTATGTTAGCAAAGCTGGATTGAAGTCTTGAGAAAAATTCTTCGGTGGAGAAACTTTCTCCACCTTGGTTTTGCTTTTTATTTTTCCCCATTAATAAAATTTAAAGATATTATAAATAAATAAAACAATTCAGTTCAACAATTCAAAATTTTCACAGAAAAAAATCAAAATAATTATAATATCGATTACGCAATAGAAATTCAAAAGTTCAAAAAATCAAAAAAAAATCAATAATTTCAATCAATCACCAGTTTCATTCACAAAAATAAATGTTTTTCTATCACAAAAAAAATGTTTTTATCTTTCACACAAAAAAAAATTCACCAATTAAAATCCTCAAAATATTATTAAATATTTCATCAAAAAAAATATTATGTCCACAATTTATAAAATAATTTCTTTAAAATTATATTTCATAAGAAAATCACAAAAAGTTCACAAAATAAATTCGCCTAAAGTTATTCTATTGTTAAATGTTTTTATATTCACCTTATTTTTATGTTTTTATATTCACCTGGTTTGGTTGAGCCCCCAAATGTTGTGGGATCAATGTTTAAATAAAACCACAACTGCTTTGTACTAAATATTTATTTATATTTTCTCCAAAATGAAATATTGTCTTCGAATATGTTGATATATTATTGTCAAACAATTATCGCCTTTCTGTCCAATTAGGTTTATCGCCTTTGATTGTAGAATCCAATTTAAGTAACGAATTTGATTGTTGATCTTGAATATCGCCTTTGATTGTTGATTCCAAATATCGCCTTTGACTGCTTGTAGGATAAAGAGACTGATTGTAGAATTGTCGTTGGATTTATACTTCTTTTGCTATAATATTTCCCCTTTTGTTGACCATGTGATTACTTGTTTCACAGGGTAATACTACCAACTCGTGTGATTACCTTTTGCACAGGGTAATCCTACATATATATATACATATATATATATATATATATATATATATATATATATATATATATATATATATATATATATATATATATATATATATATATATATATATATATATATATATATATACATATATATATATATATATATATATATATATATATATATATATATATATATA
Organism: Diogma glabrata; assembly: GCA_963693315.1. Lineage (NCBI taxonomy): Eukaryota > Metazoa > Arthropoda > Insecta > Diptera > Cylindrotomidae > Diogma > Diogma glabrata. The sequence goes on from OY856186.1 coordinate 169,960,616, forward strand.
TATATATATATATATATATATATATATATATATATATCTTATCTTATCTTATCTTTCTTATATATATATAAAAATCACGTGTCACGATGTTTGTCCGCGATAAACTCCGCAACAACCTAACCAATCTTAATAAAATTGTGTTCAGTGTGTGTATAATGGTCCAACTTGAGAGATAGGATAGTTTTTATTTTGATTAAACGCCTAAATATTTTTTAATTACGAATTAAATGTTAAATATGGATAGTTAGTTCATAAGCAAACTTTCAGATGGCAGCGTAAATTAATTAATTTACTGTCAAAACTGCTTTATCGACTTTTAAATCATCCATGTAGGGGCCATATAGACTATCATATGTTATTGAACGATTATTTTGTTCCGGTATTTGCTGCAATGGCACTGTAAAAGGGGGAAAAGAAACGAAATTCAATAAAATTTATATGGGATTTCATACAAAACACAACTTGAATAATTTTAAAAATTATCATATATAATATAACGAGTCGTCAAATAATAGTCGATTATTTTTCATAATCATTATTACGAATGTCATTTGAGGTTTTTTGACCTCAAATGGCATGAGTGGTAATGTTGAAAAATAATCGACTAATAATTTGATGACGAGTTGTTTTTAGCAGACAATTTAACGAACAGAAATAGTAACATTATTTCATACAACATATTCCTTTGTTGTCAAACAAAATTAAATATTATTTCATCTTAGTAGGCGCATAAATGTTATAAATTTGTAATTTATTTTTGAAAAATAAACATAAACATTCAATCATTTATGAATGAAAACGGACATTTTTACTATTTGCAAATTGCATTTTCACATAATTTTGTATGTGCATTTTGGTTTTAAATTAATACATTAAGTAGGCGGAAAATATTCGAAAATATTCGCTGTTCCTTCCTACCAGAAAAAAATAATCGAAACAAATCGTTTTGATTTGCTAAAAAATAGTAAATGAAGCGTTTTGATTGGACCTTATTGAAACTTTTTTTAGAGAGTTGAATTGTCTATGAAATTTCTCATTTTGCTACAATTAAATAATTTAAATTTCTTTTGGCGCTGCAAAAGGGGGAAAAAGAATAAATTCAATAAAATTTATATGGGATTTCATTCAAAACACAACTTGAATAATTTTAAAAATTATCATATATAATATAACGAGTCGTCAAATAATAGTCGATTATTTTTCAAAATCATTATTACGAATGTCATTTGAGGTCCCGAGTGCGCGTAGCGCACGAGGGAATTTTTTGACCTCAAATGGCATGAGTGGTAATGTTGAAAAATAATCGACTAATAATTTGATGACGAGTTGTATTTAGCAGACAATTTAACGAACAGAAATAGTAACATTATTTCATACAATATATTCCTTTGTTGTCAAACAAAATTAAATATTATTTCATCTTAGTAGGCGCATAAATGTTATAAATTTGTAATTTTTTTTTAACAAATAAACAAACATTCAATCATTTATGAATGAAAACGGACATTTTTACTATTTGCAAATTGCATTTTCACATAATTTTGTATGTGCATTTTGGTTTTAAATTAATATATTAAGTAGGCGGAAAATATTCGAAAATATTCGCTGTTCCTTCCTACCAGAAAAAAATAATCGAAACAAATCGTTTTGATTTGCTAAAAAATAGTAAATGAAGCGTTTTGATTGGACCTTATTGAAACTTTTTTTAGAGAGTTGAATTGTCTATGAAATTTCTTATTTTACTACAATTAATTAATTTAAGTTTCTTTATGTACTATTACTGACAATTACTGACAATATTGAGCATCTTATATATATAAAAATCACGTGTCACGATGTTTGTCCGCGATAAACTCCGCAACAACCTAACCAATCTTAATAAAATTGTGTTCAGTGTGTGTATAATGGTCCAACTTGAGAGATAGGATAGTTTTTATTTTGATTAAATTCCTAAATATTTTTTAATTGCGAATTAAATATTCAATACGGATGGTTCATAAGCCTACTTTCAGATGGCAGCGTAAATCAATTTATTCAATTCATAGTAAACTTCAACATCTGTATAAAGCCGTGCATTCACATACAACAGAAACAGAAACCGAAACTGAAACTGAAAATTTTCAGTTTCTGTTTCTGTTTCTAATTTGGTTGACGGTGGTGAATAATATCAGAAACGGAAACCGAATTTTGTTTGAGTTTGTGAATTTGTTATCCATTATGAATAATAAAATTGAAGAATAACAAAAACAAATAATTTGTATTTATTAAACCTATTTATTAAATTCAAAATTCAAAGCTTTTGTTATCACAATTCAACATAATAATTAATATTATGTGACAGTTTCTGGTCATGTGACAGTTTCGGTACTGGAACAATTCAATTTTAATTGTTTCCGTTTCAGTCAAAACAGACGAATTTTCCGTTTCTGTTTCTGTTTCTAAATTCGGTTTCTGTTTCAGTTGCTGTCAAATTTGTATGAAATTCGGTTTCTGTTTCTGTTTCCGTTGTATGTGAATGCCCGGTTTAAGGCCATTATTAGACTATCAAATATGTTTTAGTAAAGAAAGTTTTGTTTTATTTGATAATAAACGAAAAGCATATTATGCTAAGTCAAAACCTTTCTTTATTAATCATAGAAGTGTTAGAATGTATCGAAACCTGTAAAAAAATTAATGTATTGGTTCTTATAAAGTTTGAATAAAAATAATGTGGTTTTCTTTCTTTTCACTTTTCTAAATCAATTTATAAATTAGGATCTGAAAAGAACAAAAAACAAAAATTGATGTGAAATATGGTTTTATTAGTGATATTAAATGGCGGTTGTCTACTTATAAATTTGAAAAATTCCTGCAATATTCTGCAATTGCGTATTGAAATATTTATAAAAGATTCAATTAATTTGTAAATAAAATAATTTTGTTTTATTCATTCATATTTGTTTTCAATTTAAATTACTTCATTTTAGAGAAAAGCGTCTTCGTTTTTTTCTATGATGCATCTTTTTTCATCCGCCCAATGACATATAGTATTTTACTTTAAATAAATCCATTTTGGAGTTTTTTTTATTTATTAGGAGTTCTTTTATTAAATGTTAGTTACATTATTGTATATATATATATATATATATATATATATATATATATATATATATATATATATATATATATATATATATATATATATATATATATATATATATATATATATATATATATATATATATATATATATATATATATATATATATATATATTATATATATTATATATATTATATATATTATAAAACACAATAATTAATTCTTCAAAATTAAACAATTCAAAGTTATATAAAAATTTGTCGTTAACAAAACGATTATTTTTTAAATTTTCTTTGTTGATATTAGTAATGTCAAAAAAATTTACGAAAAAATGCACATTTTTCTTTTTGATGTAAATCGAAAAAAAAATTGATTTTTTTGCATCAATAGAACAAAATTTTTGACTTACATCAATTTTTTTTTATGGATTTGGGTGAAAAGAATTCGACATAAGAGTGAAAATCAAAGAAAACAATAATTTAAATTTATTTATTTTTTTAAATTTATCATTGATCTTCAATGTTAATTTACAAAAATCAATATCAAATTGAAAAATACTCTTATTTGTATTGCTAATTAAAATAGAACGATTCCCGCTAGAAGTAAAAAAAATTGTCATCAAACCGGATGAAAAAGTTTCAAAGTTTATTTTACAACTCTCCAATTTCATATCAAATTTTTTTTATTGACCAATATATTTGATAGTGTGATATTCGCCTTATTAATTTGAGTTAGCCAATAGATGGAGCCGTATTTGTATTTAAAACGTTTTTAATGTCAAAATTTTGAAAATCCACTACGATTTGCTTTTTCCAATTGTCGTGTATTGTATGAAAAAATTTCATTTTATCCAAATTATGCTGTATATAGTTTTGTATTTTATTATTATTAACTACAAAATAATAATTTTTTAAAATATGTAGTAGTTGCCATGAAGTTATATTAAATTATTTTTCTGTCCTTCTTTCACTAATCCTCTATCTACAATAATATTAAGAACTTATATATTTATACATTTCAAAATTTCAAATGATCGTTTTTCGTTTAGACAGCATAAAACTACTCCAAATAATAAATTAAAAATGAGTAAGTATTACTTAATTTGTTTAAAGATAGTAATTTTTATTTAAAATAATAATAATACGGCACAGATCTACTTTATCAGACGCCCTTCTTCGATTTTTTTTAAACCTGGGTATTTCAATGATATAAAACCTTAGATTACGAAAAAACAGGATAAGTAATATTTTCTAAGTTGAAGTTTCTTTTATTAACATAAAGTAGTGTGCGAATTTAACGTGATAGTATTTGCATTGGAAAAACACAGTAGCCTAGAAATTTAAATATCATCGAGATTTTTCATTGCTTGACCAAATATGCTTACAAAATAACAGACTTATGTAGATATTTTGTATTTAGCATTTTTATCGATCGGAAAATGACCAACCTTATTCAATTTTATCTTATTTTTGTCAAAAGTATTTCGATTAAAATAAAACTGATAATATTAAAACTGAAAATTTGATCCTAACTAAAACTGTATCATGTACGCCTTAGTTTTGTTTTCAATTAGAATAACTTTAGAGTGAAATGGATATTATTTGATTGAATGTTTTTGGTTTTGTTTTTATTAAGAATGAAATTAAAATAAAATATATATTGTTTGGCAGTTATTTCTATCTGGCAATAAAAGAATAAAATTATATTTTTTTCTCTAAATGGAAAGAGATAACAATGCTGCATGGGACCCTGTATTTTTGTGTTTATTTTGACAGGAACCCTGTTCTTTTGTGGAAATTTTTTTCAATACGACATTTGAACTCAAAAAACAGCTTCAATTTTTTTTATAGTTTTACTA
>OY856186.1:169965753-170009166 GCA_963693315.1 Diogma glabrata
ATTAAATAAATATATATATATATATATATATATATATATATATATATATATATATATATATATATATATATATATATATATATATATATATATATATATATATATATATATATATATATATATATATATAAATATATATATATATATATATATATATATATATATATTATATATATATATATATATATATATATATATATATATATATATATATATATATATATATATATATATATATATATATATATATATATATATATATATATATATATATATATATATATATATATATATATATATATATATATATATATATATATATATATATATATATATATATATATATATATATATATATATATATATATATATATATATATATATATATAAAAATATATATATATATATATATATATATATATATATATATATATATATATATATATATATATATATATATATATATATATATATATATATATATATATGTATATATATATATATATATATATATATATATATATATATATATATATATATATATAAATATATATATATATATATATATATATATATATATATATATATATATATATATATATATATATATATATATATATATATATGTATATATATATATTTCACCACCTTATAGTCACCGATTTTTATTTTTTAAATTTTTGGTATTCCTTATTTAATATAAGCAGACCCGTATTTTTTGTTCAGGTGTTAGCATTTTTTTGTTCAGCTGCATGACCTTTAGTCATACGGCTTTGAAATTCTGCAGTTTTTTATTTTTTAACCAACTTAAAAAAAGAAGGAGGTTCTGTGTTTCATTGTGGGTTTTTTTTATGTATGTACACCAATTTCTCAAAAACGGCTCGTTCGATTTGAATGATTTAAATTGTATTCTATTTGGGTTTATTCCAAAAGGGTCCCATAATTTTTTTTATGATGTGAAAAATACCATTATTCAGGAAATTGGAAAAAAACATATTTTTTATGCATTTTCGTTGATTTCGTCAAAACATATTATTCTGTTTGGGTGTTGTGGGCAGTATTATATTGCTATACTTGTCGAGGTTATCGTAAATAATTTTCTATGACGCGAAATATGGATGCCGTTTGTGCAAAAAATCGCAAAACCATAATTAATAGATTTTCACTGATGAAATTTTTTCCAGTATTTGAAGTTATTACTTTTAAAACGTTTTCCATCCGACATTTGCTCTATGACTACACTAAAAATAAAAAAATAAAAAAATTAAAAAAAAAAAAAAATAGAACCGACTTCAGAAAAAACAAAAGGGGCACAAAAAAGTGAAAAATAACTCAATTGTTGCTTTTAGAGACAAAAATACGTTACATTTTGATTAATTTAATTTAATCATATCTTACTTTAGACAAGACAATTACCCTATTAAACAAAGTTACTATATTAAAATAGTTACTTTTTATTATAATTATAATAGTTATTATAGTTGTTATAATAGTTATTATATTTTAAAAGTTATTTGTAGTACAAAACTGTTCGAAGTCGGTGCCACATTGACGAAAAATCGAATAATATGTCTCAGGCTTGGCACCGATTTCCATCAGTTATGTACTACAAATAAGTTTTAAAATATAATAACTATTATAACAACTATAATAACTATAATAATTATAATAAAAAGTAACTATTTTAATATAGTAACTTTGTTTAATAGCGTAATTTTTTTGTCTATAGTAAGATATAATTAAATTAAATTAATCAAAATGTAACGTATTTTTGTCTCTGAAAGCAACAATTGAGTTATTTTTCACTTTTTTGTGCCCCTTTTTTTTTATGAAGTCGGTTCTAATTTTTTTTTTTAAAAGTTTTTTTGCGATTATTTTTAGTAGTGCTCACCGAATCTGTTTTTTGTTGTTCATTATGCACTTATTCGAATAGTACCAATATTGAAAGACTTAGGAACATTAAAAAGTAATTGATAATTAATTTTACAAAAGCATCTTTACGGGCGCAGTTTGCTGAAATTGATATTGCCAAGATGTTCACCTATTAAGCTAGATTTACTTGGAGATTCATTGCAGCCACCAGTCCATAAAAAAGTTGGATATACCATCGGATCGGATAAAATTCAAACTTTTACTTCTACGGCTTTTGATGGCCCAACTAGAAAATGGTCATACATCAAATCAGACTTTCAAACAGAAGATTCAATCTTTTCAAAAAGTTTAAATGCATGTTTAGATTAGTTAACTCCTGGTTTGGCCACTAGAGGGCTTAGCATTTGGAAAAATGAAATGATATTTCTTTTACAAAGACCGGTATACCTAGTTTGGTCACTAAAGGCTTTGAAGTCGAAAATTAAATTCCTTTGCTATTTTTTTATACACAAGCCCTTTGGTGGCATCTAGGTTTTGGTCATACGTAAATTTAGGTGCTTTGTAAAGGTTGAATTTTATCTTTTCCCATGGTATATTCAACTTTTTTATGGAGTTGTTGCTGCGTCCTCTAGAGGTGCAAAACTTGGTAACATTTATTTCAGCATAACTGCGCTGCTAACGGTAATTTTGTAAAATTAATTAATAAGTATTAATTACTTTGGAATAATCTAAGGTCTTTCAATATTGATTCCATTCGTATAAGTGCATAAATAAGAACAAGAAAAAGACCAATTTTCGGTGAACACTACCAAAAAATAATCGCGAAAATAAAAAATTGCTGAGTTTCAAAACCATATAACGTGCTAACTAAAGGTCATACAGCTGAACAAAAAATACGAGTTCGTCATTTTAAATAAGGAATTCGAAAAAAATTGAAAAAAATCAATCGGTGACTACAAGGTTGAAATTTCAAAGATGCTTGTTCTAAAAATGTGTTTCGTTAGTGCGGAATGCCGAAAGATGGATTAGGTATAGTGTAATTTAACAAATCTAAAAACTGTTTTAAGTTCACAGAACTCTCAACTGGTTCTTTCTGCAACAGCAGGCCTATTCCCGAACACATATTTGTCAATCGACAATATTGTCAATTTCACCAAAATGCTTAACAACTTTGTATAAAAATGGTATTTTGTAACTCATATTTGTGTATATTAGACACAAACCAATTATAACAAATTTTTACAAAATTATAACAGATTTTTGGTACTAGAATCGTACTTTTGACAACTAACTTTCTTAATCTTAAAAAATGCAAAATAAAATAAAAATATATTTAAAAAATAAATATGTTTTAATGATATTTATATAAAAATATGATTATTTAATATTATTAAAGACTTAATTTTGCGTTATAAATTAATTTTTACGCCAATCGATGAAATTTGTAGAAAAAATTCAACACACAAAACATAAAGCAAAATTGTGATTTTGACAGCAACTATATTGTTCTTGTCAGATTCACAATATTGTGTTGAATTTTCACCAAATTGGCGTTACATAATACGAAATTCACAATACTGTTCGAATTTACAATATTGTGATGACATATATGTGTTCGGGAATAGGGCCCCAGAATAAAAAATCTCAGTTTAAGCCTCTAGTAAGTTTCATCGGAACTGGTATTAAATTGTCACAGACATTGAACAAAAGTAAATCTCTACAATCAGCGAATATCTTGTGATTACAATTAAATTTTAAATCAAATTTGGGTTAAGCATAATTACATGAACTCTCTAAGAAATATTAATACAGACCCTCGAGGAGTCTTCGCAAATAGTTTTAACAATTGCTAATGATCTAACAATAAAATATATTACACTTAAATGAAAAAAAGGTGACCATCGTTACATTTTTTACAACCAAATTGTAAAACGAATAAAACTTATTAGGTCAAACATTTCATCACTTTTGATTCTTATAATAAATGAACGACATAAATATTATTTATAGTTAAAAAAATAACAGCACAGTAAACTACTCCAAGATCTCTGATTTCCTAACATCCTTAAACACGATGTCCTCATAAATCTTAATTTTTTTTTGGTATATTATGAAATTTATTCGCTGGTACTAAATGACATAAATAAGATTAATATAAGTCCTACCAACAACCAAAACAAATACTATAGTCTTTCTGTTAAATTTAATTTGTTGCGTGGTATCATTTCATTGGTGTGGATGAAAAAAAAATTGGAGCAGATTTATGGATTACTGATATTATATACTTGTAGTTGATTGATTCTCGTGGCAAGCTATGATTAATGATTAATTCTATTTCTTTAAATTTTTTTTCGTTTTAGGTAAGAAAAGTGGTTTATCGATCTTTCCATACATCAAAAGGTTTAAAATTAATTTAATTATTATGAAACGTGTGTATGAGTTGAAGGTTAAAATGGTAAGTTGATAAATTAGATTACATTGATTAGAAAAATTAACGTATATTTTATTCACGTTTATTCATTTTAAGACTATAAATTTTAAATTTGCTTAAACTCAACACCAATGAGGGTTACTCTTTCCTATTAATTTTTTAATGAAACTCATTATATATTTAGAATATTAGAGAAAATTAAACAAGTGAAAAAGTTATTATTTTATCGTTTCATATGTCGCAAGTATGAGGAAACCGAATCATGTAATGGATAGTCTGGCATAATGTCAGAACGCAGTGTATTACAGTCGCAGTTTCCTTAGCTGTTGTTTCTTATATTAATCTGTACCACTTGTAATAGATTCTCATCCCTTCGTCATCCATAGTCATATTTCATGTAGTTTCCTTCACCCATAGTTTCCTTATGTTTCTCAGAATCTACTAAATCTGCAATGGCCGGACAAACGTATGGGAGAAAGAAAATCACACTAATTACCCTGATTTATTTATTCATTGATATAATATAATGTTGGTTAATTTGAATTAATTGATGGTTTTTTTTGATCATCATCCGTATGACCGCTAAACTTTAATCAGAATTTAATCTTACCACACACTAAAAGCGACGCGCGCTGTGTTTCTATTCGTTTATTTTCAATATACTGCTAAAGTTTGAATTCTCTAGACATCAACCGTAATTAAACAATTTTTTTTAAACCCTAAATATTTTCCATTCATCCACATTCAACGATTTAATATCTCGTTTTTGTTAAACATTCTATTGTCTTAATTTCTTTCAAAATAATTTTTCCGTTTCAGTATATTACTACTTTGGATTGTAGTTTTGTAATATCTAAACAACATAACATCGAACGAACTTGATTTTGGTTCATTTTGGATTCAATGGTAAATGTTATTGATGTGTCGGAAATATTTTGTACCTCAACCTTATCTTTGGGCAATAGTATCAAATAACGAACGATTTTTTTTTAGCTATGAAAAATTCCCATCAATTGAAAACTCAATGGAAATTATATCACATCCAAAACACCGCATTCGAGTTTTTTCGAGCAAAATTTTTGCTATATAATACGGCCCTGCACATCATTAAACGCTCTTAGTTTAATCGCGATTCACACGAATACGCTCATTCTATTACTTTTGATTTTTGATGGTTGACGTCGATTAATATTATTACAATTATCCTATTGGATTTTGCTTTGACAGCTGGCAACAGGTGTTCAGATTTTTTTATTAGAAAAGTATTCATTTTTACGGTTGCCAAGGAAAATGTTTATTAACGTAATTATAGAAAACAAAAAGATAATAAAAAAACGAAAAGAAATTAAATGTAAAGTAAACTCCATAAAAAAGGAATTATCCGTGTATCAAAAAAAAAATATATTTATTTGTTGTTTGTGATGTGTCTGTGTTATGTGTAACAGTATACAAAATCCGTGATATATTTCTCGGTGCGCATATGGTGAAATTTTGTTTGAAGATTCGCAAATCTAAGGTAACTTTATTTAATATCTAGTTAATTGCCCTTGGCATTATAGTTTGCTTGAGAACGTTTTTTTTTATAAAGCAAACTTGCTCCAGTGAATTCGTGAAACTTTACGGTACATTTATTGAAGAAAAACTCCGGTTTTCGTGTCTAGTCATTTTTTTTTTTAACGGTATATACCAAAAGTTTACATTATCATTATTGTTAAGAGATGTACAGTTTTCGTTTTTCTTAAGTGTCGGCTGATTTTTCGAATGTATCGAACTAGATTAATTATCAATTTTGTTTGCTGTTTTGTTTTTTTTGTTTATTGCTGTAAATCATAGTGTAAGAATCTATTAACATTAGATAGCTATTAGTAAAATGATTTGTTGATATACATACTTCATGATTAATTTTGTTCCTGTGAATAATTAATGAATACCTTTAATACTTACGATAGTCGATTGAACTGACCTTGATTCTAGGTTAATAAAAGTTTACGTAGGCATTTAATTAAGTTAAACTTTACCTATATGTGATTTAAATAATATAGTGTTATTATATGCGTCACTGTGACGATCTTGTAATTAAATAAATTATTGTATCAATCAACCGTGGTGTATCGACATTTTTTTTCTATGCTGGTTTTTATATCATCTTTGCCAAAGTCCATAACGGGATTTCATGCGATATTGACATTAGCACATCAAAGTTTATGACCAGTATGTTCTTCCGACTTGGATCATCATTGGCAACGTGTACAACCAAGTTTTTATAAATCATCTATACCGTCATCGCCAAGCTGTGATACCATGTTTTCATCTATCTCATATCAACTCGGCCAACTTTGACAACATAGTTTCGTACAATTAATATTACCAGTTTATTTAATGATTTTGCTACCAAATAAATTCATCGATTTTGTTAACCAATATATTCAACGATTTGGTTAACAAATATATTCAACGGTTTTGGTAACGAATCTACTCAACCATTTGGATAACAAATTTCTTCGACATTTTTGATTAATTTATTCAACGAATTTGTTAAGAAATATATTCAACGAATGGATTTACAAATTTGTTCGACGATTTATAAATAAAATTCAACGATTACGTTTACCAATTTATTTTAACATTTTTGATAACAATTTATGCAACGATTTTGTCTGCCAAGTTATTCAACCTTTTTGATAACCAATTAATTCAACGGCTTTGTTTGCCAACTTATTCATATACCAAATTTAATCAACGTTTATAATTACCAATTTCTTCGATGTTTATGATTATAAATTTCTTCAACTATTTTGGATTCCAAATTTGTTCAACGATTTGGATTATAAAATTATACAACGATTTCGATTTCAAGTTTATTCAACGATTGTGATTCCAAATTTATTCGACAATTTTGAATACAATTCTGCTCAACAATTTGGATTCCAAACTATTCAACGATTTTGATTACAATTTTATATAACAATTTTGTTTGCAAATTTAATCAACATTTATAATTACCAAGTTCTTCGATGGTTATGATTACAAATTTCTTCAACTATTTTGGATTCCAAATTTGTTCAACGATTTGGATTGTAAAATTATACCACGATTTCGATTTCAAATTTATTCACCGATTGTGATTCCAAATTTATTCAACTTTTTGATTCCAAATTTACTCAACGATTTGGATTATAAAATTATACAACGATTTCGATTTCAAATTTATTCAACGAATGTGACTCCACATCTATTCAACGATTTTGATTTCCATCCTGTTCAACAATTTTGGTTTACAAATTTATTCGAAAATTTTGATTCCAAGTTTATCCAGCGATTTTGGATTACCATTTTTCAACAATTTTGATTATAACATTATTCAACGATTACGATTTCAAGTTTATTCAACGATTGTGATTCCAAATTTATTCGACCATTTTGAATACAATTCTACTCAACAATTTGGATTACAAACTATTCAACGATTTTGATTACAATTTTATATACCAATTTTGGTTACAAATTTATTCGACAATTTTGATTATAAAATTCAACGCTTATGGTGACCAATTTAATCAACGTTTATAATTACCAATTTCTTCGATGTGTATGATTACACATTTACTCAACGATTTTGAATTCTATTTTATTCAACAATTTGGATTACAAATTATTCAACGATTTTGGATCCTCAACTCATTCAACGCATGTGATGACCACTTTAATCAACGTTTATAATTCCGTGCTGATGGAGTGCTGATTTAAGCAGGATTGGAGGCCAGGCGGATATAACCACGGGTGAGTCTATTTTGATTGATTTTCCTTACTATTCATGGGATTTAGGGGTGTGAATGTGTGTGTGTGTGTGTGTGTGTGGGCGTATGTGAGTGAATGAGGGGGTTGAACGTGCCGACCGTGGTTCTTTCGTAGAAGGGGGTCGCCAGAGTCTCATTTTCACACTTGTATTTGTTTCCATTTCTGATTTACTTTGAAAAATGCGTACATTTCCGTATTTGTGCTGAAGCAGCAGGTTATTAATATCTCTTATCCACGATGATTGAGACTAAGTCGAACGGCAATACAACATTTCTAGGTACGCTTCCTGCTAAGCCACTCCCATTATCATCATGAGAGGCACTTCATTACAAATTGGCGCCCAACGTGGGGCTTCTCTAAGGGTCCCTACAGCAATGTAGGACTCTGGAGGAGTCCCTCCATATTGTCAAAAACTTTGAAAATTTTTTTCTTGGAAAATTTTTTTCTTCAAATTAATTTTATTCTCCACCAGCAATAGCTAAAAGACTCTGGCGGCGTAGAAGCAATTCCCTGCTTCATACGCGCAGGAGCAAAGGAAGTCTGAGATTCCTCAGACTTTACTTTGATGGGGAGTTGCGTCCCTACGCCTCCAGCAAATATTCTCCTTTTTTGTAATTTTTTTTAAAAACGCATGGGTGAGAATAATTTTTCGGAATTATTCTCAATGGGCATTACAACCCCACGGACCCTAGTTACGGGTTGGGTTTCTGGAGACGTCTCAAATGCCGAAGGTGTCTCAGGTGCCAGACCTAGAACGACGTGGTTTGGTGTATACGCCAAACCTCGTCCGAGTCTGGTCACCTGGTCAGGCTTCGGGTTCGCGGGGTCCTCAGAGCCCAACCTGCGCTACTATTGCCTAACGTTAGCGACCCCTCCCGGCAATACTAGCTTCCTGTGGTTGAGGTGTGCTGGTTCTCATCGGGTGATACCGAGGAAGTTCTTCCAAGACAGCATTGGCCCGCTGTCGAGGGAAGATTTCGCTCGGCTGTCATGCTGATGTGTAACTGGTCCACCTTTGCCACAGCACCTTACCGTATGTGTTGGTGGCGTGGATCACAGCTGCCGAGTGTTGTTGATAGAATGGTGGTGCAGAGGATATTATCTTCTGACCATCCCATCAGCACTCGTCAGCTGGGTGAAACACTACTCGCACATACCCCACCTTATTCCTGTCACACCTTACCATCTCCTTTCCTTATTCATCCCGTCTTGCCCCCTTTCCTTTTCCATTTCCGATCCTTTTAACGTAGTTTTTTTTTTTCTTTTTCTTTAATCCCAAAAATTGTTTTTATTTTTCTTTCTTATTTAAACCCATAAACATCCAACAAAAAAAAAAGGAATTGAAAGAACGGCGGTCACCACCTTCAACCCCGTAGTGATGGGCACCCCGTGGTTGAATCTGACTTTCCTCCATTCGCCAAAATAAATAAAAAAAAAAAGAATTAGTAACTATATATTTATAAATACATATTTATAAATAGATAAATGTATATATAAATAGTTGATTATAAATAAATAAATATAATTATGAATAAGTACATCTAAATAAATAAATGTATATATGAATAATTATATATAAATAAATTAATAAATAAAAACAGCTGATAATATCAGACTCTAATATTCGTTTATCTATAAATTTTAGGTCCAACCAATAATATATAAATTATCAAGAAATTATAAAGAAAATAACGTATCAAGAAATTACAACGTAAATAACTTATCAAGAAGTAATATAATATATAAATTATCAAGAAATTATAAAGAAAATAACGTATCAAGAAATTACAACGTAAATAACTTATCAAGAAGTAATATAATATATAAATTATCAAGAAATTATAAAGAGAATAAAGTATCAAGAAATTACATAGAAACCAAATTATTAACAAATCATAAGAAATAACACTAATACTCCGGAAACATCTTGCGGAGTCTGGAGAAAAAGTACCGAATGTGTGATTTTGTAAATTGTTAGTTTTTTTGTATTAGGGCATAACTAAAATCTATGTTTTAGGTTAATTGAAGACACATTCGGTTACTTCGAACTGTAAGTTAAGAATAATTATTAAATAAGAAAGGAAAAAGGAATAGAGACTAGGAAAAGGAAGTTTTTGATTGTTAATCTACTTCAAGTAACGAAAATTGTCGGATTCGGGAGGCCTAAGTTTACCCGTTTAGTGTCCTAAAATAATTCAACGTCTAAGATTGGTTGGGAAAACTTCCTAGTCCTGCTCTTATAATCCTATTAAATTCACTTAAATTAATCTTTGCATGTTAGATTTAATTTTTTTTATATATAACTTTTGCATGATAGAACTAGTTAATTCTCCTTGTCTAACCGGTAGGCTTGCCGCACTTATATAATTTTTTTTTGTCTGTCACTCAGTTTTGAGTATCGGGAGCCGTCAGACCTGCCCGAAATTGGGTCTGGAATTTCATTTTTCTTAACTCCATTTTTTTTTTGCAATCGCGTAGTATACCTGCTTCATCTCCCATCTCATTTGTTTTGTCTTGCTAGTTCAGGTGGAAAGGAAGAGGAAGGATTCTGTATTGCCGCTGATACCACCTTGCCATTCACTATCATCTTCGGCTCCATTTATAGATGATTCAGCTTTATCTGTACTACTGGTAAAATTGGTATTGTGCATAGGCACTCCCTGTGAACTGAAATCATCATCCCATTCATCAGCCATCCTGTGAATTTGTTGTTTAGATAGCGCTGCGTTATTGGTGGTTTGGACAAGTGTCCTGGCCCTTTTGGCCACTTGTCGAGGTCTCTTTGGGGGTAATTTGTAATTAAATACCATCGTCAACAATAGTAAGTCTAACGATTTTTTTCTTTCTGTTTCTTTTTGGTACATCCTACCACCAGCAATAGTCAGTGTGTCGATTTTCTCTGCACCCTCCACCTTCTCGTTTTGATTGGTCAAGTATTGTGCAGCTGTTTGTGCGTTTGAGTATTCATAATGTCTGCCACTGATAAGATGGACGTTCTGGATAGGTCCAGCTCTTGTGCTGTTTGTCAACACGAAATAGTGCCGGCCGACGTGCGACTCCTCACTCGGTGTAACCACCTCTTTCATGACATCTGCCTCAACGACTGGTTGTTGCAGAATAGCACATGCCCAATTTGTCGAGCCGCGTGTGAGCGTGCAGACTTACAGAGGTTACCCCGAGGGATGGATAAAACTAATGATACAGTGGTACCACCACCACCGCGACCGGTGACACGCTCTATTACCGCAGGTTGGCAACGTCGTCCTAGTCTCGGAAATCAACACTCTTCTACTCCCTTGGCAAACCGCCTTCCACGATCTAGACTCGCCGATGAAGTGCGAGTGAACATAGCTCATCGATCTCCCATATATGGTGCCGCTGCAGCGGAAGATCACGGTTTCCAGGAAGCGGTAAATGCACACATCGATCAGGAAATTTCGAGAATTAACCACTCAATGATGCAATCCCGTGCTCCAGCACCTGAAGTGTTGTTTCCTCTAGCACCAATTGCAGTATCACCCACCACCCCGCGTCATCCATCGGTTCATTCAAATTACACGCCAGTAAATGCGTTTGTGCAAAATAATGTACCAGTACCACCAATGTTTGCTGAACCTCATCCTGCTCTTGCTCCAGCTAGAATACGAACACATCTCGATCAGCACTCTACCACAGTTAGAAATTGGAACGTAACGTTCTCAGGCAGACCCGATGGTCTGGATGTTGAAGCGTTCATCTTCAGAATAGAGCGGCTGACAGAGATGTGTTTAAATAACGATTTTACTATTATCACCCGCTGTCTGTACCTGTTGTTCACAGATCGTGCCGCTGATTGGTTCTGGAGATATTTTCGCCAGAACCGACAGCTTATTTGGACTGACTTATGTCATGCTCTTCGAATAGAATTTCAGGACAGGCAGACGGACGAAGAGGTAAAGGAGCGGATGAGGGCCAGGAAACAGCGGCCCACCGAATTGTTTGATGAATTCTTACAATCAATTTATCGACTAGGCGATAAACTACGAGTACCGATGCCGGATGTGGAGTTGTTCTCCTTGATTCGCAACAACCTACGATTGGAAATTAGAAGGGAGCTACTTTATGTCACCATCTATGGACTGGAACATCTGCGCCAGCTCTGCCGTGACCGCGAAAAATTATGGGCCGAGTCAACAACCAGACCGCGCGATTATAACATTAGACCATCGAGACCGGTGTCTGAGGTGGATTTAGATCGTGAATTTTCACAACTACAAATTAACGAATTGCCAACTGAATCGTTACCAATTACATCCAACGAACTTGCGGCAATACAGCCTGCCCCTAATATGAGACGAATAACCAGTTCAACTATTTGTTGGAACTGCAAACGACCTGGTCATCGGTGGCACGATTGTCGTGAATCACAGCGATTGTTTTGTTGGGGATGTGGGAAGGACGATGTGTTGTGTCCTAATTGTGAAAATTGTCAGGGAAACCGAAGGGGGGGCCAGAATCCCAACACCTTTTCTCGCTCCCAAGACCTGTCTTAGATTCATCTAAGACCAAATTTAATTTGTCTCCTGATCCTTCAAATACTTCATCAACTAGTCCCAATAACCTATTAGTACACAATACACTGTTGAACCGAGCTTCAACATCCAATTTGATAGAACACTCTTGGAATACTCTACCTGTAAGTATTTCAAACAGAGACGAAGCAGATAATAATTCCATTATCGTCACCCCTGAAACACCGATTACAAATGCGACTTTTAATGATTTGGTACCCACTCATGATACTGATATGAAATTATTGAAACGAACACCCGTTCATACTGAACCACCTCCATTATGGACCAAAATCAAATCGTTCCAACAACGATTGAACGAATACCTGAAGGTGCGCTCAAACATATTTGTCGATTCATTATCATCTTTGAAAATTCCATCGCGCTCTGCGCTCCGTTCTCGTATTTATTGGCAACAACGTCATTTGTTTAAAACTAAAACCATTTCCTCTATTGTGAAATTGGACAACGATGTGAGATCTTATGCCACAGTGTTAATATTGGGTAAACAACATACTGGACTGTTGGATAGTGGAGCGTCCTTGACTGTAATTGGTGGTGATTTTGCTAAAGAAATCGTACAGACTCCAGACCTTCTGACTTATTCGTCTGCCGTAGTTCGTACTGCCGATGGCCAAAGACAGAAGATCTTGGGGTTTGTAAAAACAAAGGTTTCATTTATGAACCAAGTCAGAACCCTGGACGTCTTCATTATCCCGTCCTTGACTCAAAATCTATATCTAGGTATAGATTTCTTTAACGCTTTTGGTTTGTTTAACCCGATATTTAACCTACCTACATTTTTGACGACGGAGTCAGGAATTTCAGAATTGTCTATGGACAATCAAACACGTCTACAAAACACTATTCAGCTTCTACCATCATTTTCAAAAATGGGTCTGGGTCGAACACATTTGTTGGAACACGTTATTGATGTGGGGACTGCAGCTCCCATCAAGCAACGACACTATCCAATATCGCCCGCCATTGAGAAACTGATGGGAGAAGAACTGGATAGGATGTTGTCTCTGGGTATTATAGAGGTTTCAAACAGCCCATGGTCAAGTCCGGTGGTCTTAATTCGCAAACCTGGGAAGAATCGTCTTTGTTTGGATAGTAGAAAGGTCAATACCGTTACTAAGAAGGATGCTTACCCCCTTCCACAGATAGATGGGATCTTGAGTCGTCTGCCACAAAGTAATTTCATTTCCAGTTTGGATCTGAAAGACGCTTTCTGGCAGATACCGTTAGAAAAACACTCCCGAGAGAAAACTGCTTTTACGGTCCCAGGGCGGCCATTGTATCAGTTCGTAAGAATGCCTTTCGGACTGTGCAATGCGCCGCAAACAATGACCAAATTGATGGACCAAGTAATTCCTCCACATCTCAAGTCGTGCGTCTTCGTATACTTGGATGATCTTCTAATAGTTACAGATACCTTTGAGGCCCATCTGAAACTGTTAGAGGATATCTCCCAGTGTCTTAGACGTGCGAACTTGACGATAAACGTGGAAAAAAGTAAGTTTCTCTTGCCGGAGGTAAAATATTTGGGATATGTTGTGGGAGGTGGTACGTTGAAAATTGATCCTGATAAAACTCTAGCTATTTCTGAATTTCCTACACCGCGTACGTCCAAACAGATTCGACGTTTCCTGGGTATGGCGGGTTATTATCGCCGTTTTATATCTGATTTCTCTGCTATGTCCTCTCCAATATCAGATTTGTTGAAGAAAAATTCTAATAAATTCGTATGGACACCCGAAGCTGAAATAGCATTTGTAAACCTCAAAAATGCTCTCATCTCAGCACCAGTCCTCATAAACCCCGACTATACTAAACCCTTTACTCTCCAGTGCGACGCTAGCAACGACGGTATAGGTTGTGTATTACTGCAGTGTGACATGGACGGTATGGAACATCCCATAGCGTACATGTCCAAGAAACTAAATTCTGCGCAGCGCAATTACTCCACTAGTGAGAAAGAGTGTCTAGCCGCCGTACTGGGAGTAAAGAAATTTAGAGCGTATGTCGAGGGTCAGGCCTTTAAGATCATAACTGACCATGCTTCATTAAAATGGTTAATGCAACAAAAAGACCTTTCTGGTCGATTGGCTCGTTGGAGCTTGAAATTGCAGGGTTACGTCTTTGATATTGAGTACCGAAAAGGAAAATTAAATACTGTTCCTGACACTCTATCAAGACGTGACTCTGTCGACATCATTTCTGAACTATGTCCAGTGCCTGAATTAGATCTTAATTCCCCTTTCTTCAACACTTCTCGATATTTGGAGTTGGTAAATCTGGTTACCGAAGCAGACGGTACATTGCCTGATCTGAAAGTAATTTCTGGTCGGGTTTATAAACGATTGGCTTGTCTAGATCTTGATATTCCTTCAGAGGGTGAGGTTTGGAAATTGTGGTTACCTGAGGAATACACTGACGAGTGTATTGCAAGGGCCCACAATCCTCCTACCTCATCTCATGGAGGTCTAGCAAAAACCTTGTTTAATATTCGTAAATTTTACTATTGGCCTCGTATGTATACCCAGGTTAAATCGTACATCGGAAATTGTAAGACCTGTAAAGAAATCAAAGCGACTAATGTTCCACTTCGTGCTCCCATGGTTTCTCAGATGAAAACAGAACGAATTGGTCAGCGATTGTATATCGATATTCTTGGCCCTTATCCTCGATCAAAGGCCGGGAATATCGCTATTCTGGTAGTATTAGATCATGTTACTAAATATCCATTTTTATTTCCTTTACGGAAACTAACTGCTGAACCAATTTGTCATCTATTGGCTACCAATGTCTTTCACGTATTTGGTTGTCCCGAAGTTATTGTGTCCGATAATGGGACGCAGTTTAAGTCTAAACTATTTGAAGATTTCTTGGCGAAGCACGGAGTGAAACATACACTACTAGCGTTATACTCACCTCAAGCTAACGCTTCGGAACGGGTAAATAGAAGTGTTTTATCTGGTATTAGAGCCTATTTAAAGGAGGAGCATTCTAAATGGGATCTGCACTTGAGCGAGATCGCTTGTGCACTACGTTGTTCCCTGCATCAAACACTTCAATGTTCCCCGTATTACGCAATGTTTGGAATACCTATGGTGACTCATGGTTCGTCATATGAACTGCTGAGACGACTGAATAGTCTTCTTGAGCCAGGTGAAACGATTCTGCGACCGGATTATCTTAATAAGATTCGAAGTCGAATTCTTGATTTAACTGCCGAAGCATTTGTCAAACGTGCTGAAAGATACAATTTACGAGCTCGGTTAACTTTGTTTAAACCAGGTGATACGGTGTTCCGAAGGAACTTTATTTTGAGTGACGCCGGTAAGAAATTATCGGCTAAACTTGCACAGAAGTTTATTGAAGCCAGAGTAATAAGGTTGGTAGGTAGCGCTGCTTACGAACTGGAGGACCTGGCTTCTAAACGTAGAGGTGTTTATCACTCCAAGGACATTCGTGCCTAACATCGGCAATAATTTTTTTCTGTCAGTATGATAGTAACTTTCGTGCGTGTTTCACCGCCATGGTAAGTCAAGATTATCGACGACCATAAAGTATGAGGGTAGTTTCATCTTGAATTCACAGTTCAGTGAGTGTGTATCAACTTTGGTGTTCGGGTCTTGTTTCAAATTTTTTTTGTGTAGTCTATTTGCCAGCGAAAATACCGAGATCGAATGTATTGAATGTGGTTCAATTAGTTGCTTTGAACCTATGTGAACAGTTTTTTTCTCATCCTTCAGAGTCACTGGGACGGAAGCGTACAACAGTGTGGCCCGGCTAGCTCAGTCGGAGAAGTATGAGACTCGTGTTAGTTCAGGTGTGGGTTGCGAGCCTGCATAACGTAAAAACGAAATTGTGTCGGACGTTTCATTAAAGGAGTCGGTCCAATGGTGTTTTTTTTTTTTTTTTTGCATATTCTTAGATACTTTGTTACTTTGTTTCTGCTAAGACTGAGTTTGTAATACTGATCGCATTGATTGCTAATCTGTGGTACGTCGGGGTGCTTCACCAAGCTAATATGTATATACCAGGTCTATTGGCGACCAGCCTATGCCTTTGTCAACTTCTTTTGGTCGTAGGTGCTCGTCCCAAAAGCACTTGTTCTGTAATGGATAGTCTGGCATAATGTCAGAACGCAGTGTATTACAGTCGCAGTTTCCTTAGCTGTTGTTTCTTATATTAATCTGTACCACTTGTAATAGATTCTCATCCCTTCGTCATCCATAGTCATATTTCATGTAGTTTCCTTCACCCATAGTTTCCTTATGTTTCTCAGAATCTACTAAATCTGCAATGGCCGGACAAACGTATGGGAGAAAGAAAATCACACTAATTACCCTGATTTATTTATTCATTGATATAATATAATGTTGGTTAATTTGAATTAATTGATGGTTTTTTTTGATCATCATCCGTATGACCGCTAAACTTTAATCAGAATTTAATCTTACCACACACTAAAAGCGACGCGCGCTGTGTTTCTATTCGTTTATTTTCAATATACTGCTAAAGTTTGAATTCTCTAGACATCAACCGTAATTAAACAATTTTTTTTAAACCCTAAATATTTTCCATTCATCCACATTCAACGATTTAATATCTCGTTTTTGTTAAACATTCTATTGTCTTAATTTCTTTCAAAATAATTTTTCCGTTTCAGTATATTACTACTTTGGATTGTAGTTTTGTAATATCTAAACAACATAACATCGAACGAACTTGATTTTGGTTCATTTTGGATTCAATGGTAAATGTTATTGATGTGTCGGAAATATTTTGTACCTCAACCTTATCTTTGGGCAATAGTATCAAATAACGAACGATTTTTTTTTAGCTATGAAAAATTCCCATCAATTGAAAACTCAATGGAAATTATATCACATCCAAAACACCGCATTCGAGTTTTTTCGAGCAAAATTTTTGCTATATAATACGGCCCTGCACATCATTAAACGCTCTTAGTTTAATCGCGATTCACACGAATACGCTCATTCTATTACTTTTGATTTTTGATGGTTGACGTCGATTAATATTATTACAATTATCCTATTGGATTTTGCTTTGACAGCTGGCAACAGGTGTTCAGATTTTTTTATTAGAAAAGTATTCATTTTTACGGTTGCCAAGGAAAATGTTTATTAACGTAATTATAGAAAACAAAAAGATAATAAAAAAACGAAAAGAAATTAAATGTAAAGTAAACTCCATAAAAAAGGAATTATCCGTGTATCAAAAAAAAAATATATTTATTTGTTGTTTGTGATGTGTCTGTGTTATGTGTAACAGTATACAAAATCCGTGATATATTTCTCGGTGCGCATATGGTGAAATTTTGTTTGAAGATTCGCAAATCTAAGGTAACTTTATTTAATATCTAGTTAATTGCCCTTGGCATTATAGTTTGCTTGAGAACGTTTTTTTTTATAAAGCAAACTTGCTCCAGTGAATTCGTGAAACTTTACGGTACATTTATTGAAGAAAAACTCCGGTTTTCGTGTCTAGTCATTTTTTTTTTTAACGGTATATACCAAAAGTTTACATTATCATTATTGTTAAGAGATGTACAGTTTTCGTTTTTCTTAAGTGTCGGCTGATTTTTCGAATGTATCGAACTAGATTAATTATCAATTTTGTTTGCTGTTTTGTTTTTTTTGTTTATTGCTGTAAATCATAGTGTAAGAATCTATTAACATTAGATAGCTATTAGTAAAATGATTTGTTGATATACATACTTCATGATTAATTTTGTTCCTGTGAATAATTAATGAATACCTTTAATACTTACGATAGTCGATTGAACTGACCTTGATTCTAGGTTAATAAAAGTTTACGTAGGCATTTAATTAAGTTAAACTTTACCTATATGTGATTTAAATAATATAGTGTTATTATATGCGTCACTGTGACGATCTTGTAATTAAATAAATTATTGTATCAATCAACCGTGGTGTATCGACATTTTTTTTCTATGCTGGTTTTTATATCATCTTTGCCAAAGTCCATAACGGGATTTCATGCGATATTGACATTAGCACATCAAAGTTTATGACCAGTATGTTCTTCCGACTTGGATCATCATTGGCAACGTGTACAACCAAGTTTTTATAAATCATCTATACCGTCATCGCCAAGCTGTGATACCATGTTTTCATCTATCTCATATCAACTCGGCCAACTTTGACAACATAGTTTCGTACAATTAATATTACCAGTTTATTTAATGATTTTGCTACCAAATAAATTCATCGATTTTGTTAACCAATATATTCAACGATTTGGTTAACAAATATATTCAACGGTTTTGGTAACGAATCTACTCAACCATTTGGATAACAAATTTCTTCGACATTTTTGATTAATTTATTCAACGAATTTGTTAAGAAATATATTCAACGAATGGATTTACAAATTTGTTCGACGATTTATAAATAAAATTCAACGATTACGTTTACCAATTTATTTTAACATTTTTGATAACAATTTATGCAACGATTTTGTCTGCCAAGTTATTCAACCTTTTTGATAACCAATTAATTCAACGGCTTTGTTTGCCAACTTATTCATATACCAAATTTAATCAACGTTTATAATTACCAATTTCTTCGATGTTTATGATTATAAATTTCTTCAACTATTTTGGATTCCAAATTTGTTCAACGATTTGGATTATAAAATTATACAACGATTTCGATTTCAAGTTTATTCAACGATTGTGATTCCAAATTTATTCGACAATTTTGAATACAATTCTGCTCAACAATTTGGATTCCAAACTATTCAACGATTTTGATTACAATTTTATATAACAATTTTGTTTGCAAATTTAATCAACATTTATAATTACCAAGTTCTTCGATGGTTATGATTACAAATTTCTTCAACTATTTTGGATTCCAAATTTGTTCAACGATTTGGATTGTAAAATTATACCACGATTTCGATTTCAAATTTATTCACCGATTGTGATTCCAAATTTATTCAACTTTTTGATTCC
Source organism: Diogma glabrata (assembly GCA_963693315.1). Lineage (NCBI taxonomy): Eukaryota > Metazoa > Arthropoda > Insecta > Diptera > Cylindrotomidae > Diogma > Diogma glabrata. The sequence goes on from OY856186.1 coordinate 169,985,420, forward strand.
AAATTTACTCAACGATTTGGATTATAAAATTATACAACGATTTCGATTTCAAATTTATTCAACGAATGTGACTCCACATCTATTCAACGATTTTGATTTCCATCCTGTTCAACAATTTTGGTTTACAAATTTATTCGAAAATTTTGATTCCAAGTTTATCCAGCGATTTTGGATTACCATTTTTCAACAATTTTGATTATAACATTATTCAACGATTACGATTTCAAGTTTATTCAACGATTGTGATTCCAAATTTATTCGACCATTTTGAATACAATTCTACTCAACAATTTGGATTACAAACTATTCAACGATTTTGATTACAATTTTATATACCAATTTTGGTTACAAATTTATTCGACAATTTTGATTATAAAATTCAACGCTTATGGTGACCAATTTAATCAACGTTTATAATTACCAATTTCTTCGATGTGTATGATTACACATTTACTCAACGATTTTGAATTCTATTTTATTCAACAATTTGGATTACAAATTATTCAACGATTTTGGATCCTCAACTCATTCAACGCATGTGATGACCACTTTAATCAACGTTTATAATTCCGTGCTGATGGAGTGCTGATTTAAGCAGGATTGGAGGCCAGGCGGATATAACCACGGGTGAGTCTATTTTGATTGATTTTCCTTACTATTCATGGGATTTAGGGGTGTGAATGTGTGTGTGTGTGTGTGTGTGTGGGCGTATGTGAGTGAATGAGGGGGTTGAACGTGCCGACCGTGGTTCTTTCGTAGAAGGGGGTCGCCAGAGTCTCATTTTCACACTTGTATTTGTTTCCATTTCTGATTTACTTTGAAAAATGCGTACATTTCCGTATTTGTGCTGAAGCAGCAGGTTATTAATATCTCTTATCCACGATGATTGAGACTAAGTCGAACGGCAATACAACATTTCTAGGTACGCTTCCTGCTAAGCCACTCCCATTATCATCATGAGAGGCACTTCATTACAATCATTAGAAATAATTAAAAAGAAAATTGGGAAAAAAACTATCTTCCAAATTATTTACCCACCTTTAAATGTTAATGAACGTATAATAGGATTAATTTTCGTTGACAATCGGTCGGTGTGGTTATAATTATGCTGAACAGTCTATTATTACAGGTTTTACTTCACAGGTATGCGATTAATAGTATGGGCTTGATATAATCTCAGTTAATACGAGGTGTTAGATTAAAGATCTAAAATGTTCTGTTTACGATACAAGTGGTTCTTCTTTTTGGAAAACCAGATAACCAGTGAACAATAATCACGCTGACTCAAATAAAAATAGTTATTCTATTGTACTGTAGTTATTAAACGCAAAACTTCAATAAATAACAATTTTTGTCAAATTCTTCAATTAGTTACGTCATTCGTCAAATAGTTACGTCGTATTCATGAATATTTACAATGATTGTTGTGCAAACATTGTGAATATACGATGTAATGAGCCAACGGAATTTCGAGTCATTAATAGAACACAAAACAGAACTAGTTTTCGTGCCGGGATTTAATAGTACAAAAAATATATAGTTCAGGTAAACCTTATCCCAACCGTAGTGATAAATGTTCTATTTGATCTGATCCAGCTTTTATAGGACTGTCCAGTACAGCCTTGTTATTCTGTGAAATTAAATTGCTGATCAGGCTACCTGATCCGATCGCTATACTTGAGAAAATAATTCAGATCCCCCGTAATGTGATGGCTGATCATAATGTTAGTCGGCTTGTGATTTGTGCAGCGTTTATCTACACATGATGTTAGCCGAATTTCGGTCTGCGCCACTCCTGTTTCGCAGATGTTGATGCTATGCCGTTAATCGTTATTGATGGATGCGTTAGTTTCAGCCGATGTATGATTCTATCACAAACATCATTTACCAGCCCGAATCAATGTTCTTTCTAGCTGGATTTTTAATGTAAAAGATGGCACATGAAACCTGGCGCTAATTATATCACTGATAAAGTATTAAACGAGTCAGAAGAGAAGCGGAATAGATCGGTTGGTAAGCGGTTGAAAATTAGTTATGACCTCTCTAACCTAGGTTAAACAACATTTTTGCAACGATGCAATTCATAAAATATAAAGGGACTGAAATCTCAAGGCTCTGAGATATCAAGACTTCGGTCTGGGTTAAGGATTTTGATATAGTTTTCGGCAAAAAACTTTTATGAGGACATGGTTTTTAGTTTAGAGCAGCGATGTATATCAAACATAACTCTTTGTTAAAGTACAAGTATTTTTTTATCTCTGTTTAGAAATTTATTACAAAACTTACACGAAACACCAATACGATGCCGGAAAATTATAACAGATCATAAATTAACATAATTTAGTGAAAAGATGATACACTCAGCAAACTACACAAAATCCTCTCCATTTAGCGTTTCGAGAAAATATTACAAAATCACATATTCATATTTCTTTCAAAATTCTAAAATTATTTTAAAAATTAAATAAAATCAAACTTTTTTTAAAATTCCAAAAATATTCCAAAAATTAGAATAAAATCAAATATTTAAACTTTTTCTAAATTCCAATAACATTCCAAAAATTCTTAAAAATTCAAAATTTTCCAAAATTCTAAAAATATTGGTAAAATCATTACAAAATCAAAAATTGAAACTTTTTTCAAAATTCCGAAAGTTATAATAAAATCAAAAATTTTAAATTTTTCAAAATTCTAAAATTATTCCAAAAATTCTCACAAAATCAAAAATTAAAACTATTTCCAAAATTCTAAAAATATTGCAAAAATTATTACAAAATCAAAAATACAAACTTTTTTCCAAAAATATTTCAAAAACTATAACAAATTCAAAAATTTCTATGTCCAATTTCATTTTCAATTACATTTACGTCAAAAAAACAGCTACATTTTTTTTCCAAAAAATTGGCTACAAAAATAAATGAAATCGTTTTTTGACACACTTGACATTATTTTTTTGAAAAACTTATAATGCCATAATTCTCTATAATAATAATAAAATTTCATGTCATACAAATTATTAATTTTATTTTTTTCCAAAAAATTGGGTAAAAAAGTAAATAAAAATCTTTCTTTTGACACACTTGACAACATTTTTTTGACAAACTTATAATGCCATAATTCTCAATAATAATAATAAAAATTCATTTCAAACAAATAATTAATTTTATTTTTTTTTTCAAAAAATTGGGTAAACAAATAAATAAAAATCTTTCTTTTGACACACTTGACAACATTTTTTGACAAACTTATAATGCAATAATCTAGTTTTTGATCTCACATACCAATCCCTACCATCAAGATTTCTCCAAATTCAATGTTCCTACCCGCAATCACTTAAAATGAACGATTTTTAAGCAAAAATATGAAAATTCGCTATTTTTATCACACATATTGATTTTTTTGACACTATTCCGGTACAGTTATTGAACACATCGTCCTTTTGGACCTGTCCCTTGAGTATACCTATTTTTAGAAAAAAAAAATTTGAAATCCGTCCAGCAGTTTTCTAGATTTCGTAGGTAATGAAGGACGGACGGCTGGACGGCTGACAGACAGACATACATTTTTTTTTCTTTTTTAGAATCAGTAGGTCTTAAAACGTCGAGAAATGCCAAAAAAAGTGGGGGTAAGAATTTCACTTTTGGCTTATGAATGTAATACTTAGTTCTTTCAGACCGAAGTAATGCATAAAAATGAACAGGACAAACTCGTGGACCATTGATCTGAAAATCAAAACTAAAGTCAATAGGATAAAAGTAGATACCAACAATAAAGAAACCCTGATCTCAAGCATATAAGAAATCCTGATTTATCAGCATATAATAACCTTCATAACGTAAACACAAACAGAGCTAAGCAACTAAAAATGAAAATTCCAGGAAATTAGTTACGGAAGCAGACAAAAAAGATCCATGGACCTTCATATATAAACAACAGATAAGGGCATTTACTAAACATGCGTATAGTATATATGGTACCGAACTATAACAAACTGTAGCCAAATGCACTCCTGGAGTACCCTAATTCAGAAATTGCTGAATACCTTTCTCAACTCCTTTATTCCTGAAATTTAGAGTCAGTTTAATAGAGGCGTCTGAGATAAGTTTGAAACGTGATAGGACACCTGGTTCTGATAAAATCGAAACCACATTGTGTGTACTTCTAAATTGTGGTAAGTATGAGCACCTACGTAAACACTCAACCGAAACGGAGAAGCAGACACTCTGACAGCAGATACAAACAGTATCCTGATTCTTGATGTCACCAGCTTACAAATTTAAATATTCTGTAATAATGCTGCAGAGCTTATGAATATAAAAATCAAATCTACCCCTTAAGACAGGGTATTTTTGGAAATTTTATTTCTATAGTAACTAAACAAAACACACTTCCCCGACCTAGGTTGGGGTAGTGTCGTTTTTGTTAAAAGTTTTCTGATGCGTCTACGTCTGATGCGGTTGTTAGCATTATATGTTTTTCTTATAGCTTTGTGTCTTGAATTGTGTTAATGATATGATCTTTTGATCTTTTAGGTGACATTTATGTCGTTGTTTAGTTTTGTGGGTGGTATTTGGTGTTCAACTTCCAGACTGTAGGTCGTGTTTATTAAGTTTCGTATTTGTCTTGGCTGTGATGGTGTGTTGACCAGTTTTTTGCATTGTCGGTGGTCTTCTAATGATAGTTATAATATATACCAATGTGAAAACAGACCGTTATACGGTTTCGCTGGCCGATTTTTGTTCGCTATGAATAGATTCTCCAATGAGGTATACCATTAAATTACAGCTGGCATTTTGGAAGTATTTTGTGATGTTTACTACTTATCCAATAAAGACACTCTGTGTCAACCGTGCATATCAATTCCACGTCCTCCCCATTTATCCAATGAAGACAATCTATGTGTCAACCGTATATTTCAATTCCCCGTCCTCTCTTCATATATTGATATATTAAAGTGTAGTAGACTTAATGGTAATCTGATTAACTTCCAAAAACAATAAGACAGAAGTGCCATCAAATCTACAAAAGATTTATCCATCTGACAAGTTCACTGATCGCTCGATTTGCCGATTAAGCATCAGGGTGTTATGGCGTGGGATTTTAGTGAACCCGAGGATCTAGATAGAGGGATTTAAAATAACGAAAGAAAAGAGATATTAGTTGTTCACACCTACATACATCATTTTCGGAAGCTATCCTCTATCTCACTTTAATAAAATTAAGACATACATAAGTACTAATTTTTAAGATAAAGACAAACCAAAACGAAAACAAAACAAAAGAAACAGTTCAATTATAAAAAAAAACTTAATAATTATGATTAAAAAAATAACTTACTTGTATTGAATATTTTTTCCCAACATCTATTATTATAATAACCTAATTAAACTAATATATTCTATTATTATAATAATAAAACAAAGTGTTTGTCTGTCTGCGTGCGCTCTCCAGCGAAATCTGTAGCACACAGAAACACATTAACAGGTACTTATGCACCTCGGAGTCGAAATTTTAAAATTTAATTTAGTTTTTTTAATTAATAATTTTAATTTTCTTAATGGTTTGCCTAAATGTATATTATATTTTATACTTGGCTTTTTATTCAACTGTCTCTCAGTTATCGTTGATCGATTTTTTTTCCGCAAAACAGAATTACCATTCAAATGGAAAATTAAAGTTTAACAAACAAATTCATTTAGATGAAAATTATATATCTACATTTATATATTTATTATATACATAAAATGATACAATTATATGCATCCACACATTACGTTGCAACAAATATTTCTAATTTACAACAAACATGTTCTTGGTTTGGTGTATATACATGTGTAATACACATTTCATTTGGTTTATATATATGTTATACATGTTCAAAATATAGAAAATGGGCGTTTCTTTTCCTCTTTTTAGAAACATTGATACAGCAAGTTTTTGTAATGGAACCGTTGTATTGAAGAAAAGGTTTTGCAGAGGAACCGTTGTATTGTATGAACAATAATATCAAAGCTACAGGCTGAAAGTGTTTTACTTATTAAGAAAAATACGCGTCGATTAATTTCAAAAACAAACAAACAATGTAGGTTAGTTGAAGAAATCGGTAAAATATATGCAAATATGTCAACAAATGAAGTGATTTGACTGGTTTTAGATTAGTATCTAAGTCTGGATTTATAAATGATATTATTCTTATTATTATTTTTATATTATACTACAAATTAGTCTTATTATTATGTTTGTCCATTTTTTTTTTAAACTCTGGCAGAAATGTCGAAATGAGATGATGGCCATAAATCGACAAAACCCAAAAAACGAAAACCTTCACTAAAAATGCTGTCATTCTTAGACCGGCTTTTGACATGCTCCATTACTAATAAAAACACACAGAGCGCATGCTCTACGCATTGGAAATAATTGGTAAAATATATTTGAAAATCCAAATTGACTTTATTTAAGATCAGCAAATAATCTGGATAGATTGATAAATGAAATTAGTCAACATGACATGGTACGATAAAACAGCAAACTTTGGTGCGGTGTGCTTATTTTATATCGCAAGTATGACGGATCCAGAGTAAGTCATTGACAACCGTTACACCTAATAAACGAATGTTTTGACGTTCACCTTATTTTTCGCGACACATATTAAGCCGATTAACGCGAAAATTTGCAAGTGTTTAATTTAAACTCTCCGAAACTCTTTACCAATCACTTTCAATTGTTGACCTTCCGTTCAATTTTCAAACTATCTGGATTGATCAGCTAGAATGCTAATGATCTCTGTTATTCATATTTCCCCAATGGAAAAGTTAAAATAGGCTCCTTCTATTCTCATTACGACTCTTTGAAATTATTCTTACTAATTAAACAAAATGTACGCACACAAACGTTTTTATAAGCGTAGCAACGTAAGCCGGGTCCTGCTAGTATTAAATAAAAATAAATATACTAAACCTAACTTAAGTTACTTAATTATCTTTGTTTAATATCATAAAAGTTTATAGAATGTTTTAATTTTTGCACTGCACCGCTGTTATTATTTTGGTGTTTTTTTATTATCTTTCTTTTTATTTCACCACAATTTTCAATTGTGTGACGTAATGCAATCTATCGAAAAAAAAAAATCTTACATACCCCAAATTTTGTTTTTTCTTTTGTTTTGGACCATCCTCTATCTATATAGTCAATAAAAATGTTTGTGTACGTCTGTGTGTGGGTGGGTGTGTGGGTTCTGTATAGGATCTTGATGAAACTTTGGCAAATGATACAGGTTCACTTGAAAATGGTAGATCTGGATTCATTCCAAATTTGGACAAAATGGCGGGGGGTCTTCCGAACACCTCTAAGTTTAAATCTTGAATAACTTCTAATCCCAGCCCATAATCTTATGGAAACTTGGTATATAGGCTTTAGTACTGTTTCCAATATTTCTGCATACCAACTTCCGGTTTTTCATTCCGGTTAAATTATAATTACCGATCGATTGTCCACCAATGTTTTATGGTAAAAACTTTCAAGTAGCATGAAAAAGATTTTGTCAGCTTTTAGAGTACATTGGATATAGGGTTGGGGGTTCACCATACAACAGGTGGTTTTTTCCACAATGTTTTTTATGTTTGTTGGGAGCATACAACATTCGTTCGTGAATGAATTTTGATGAAACTTTGGAAAAAGATGCAAATACGTATGGCAAGGAACTGATTGATTTTTGAGCGACAGTGAATAAAGTGGTCGGGAGTCCCCCGAGCACCTGCTTTTTTGAAAGCTCAATAACATCTGTACCTGATAATCGAATTGGATGAAACTTGGTACATAAGCATTTAGGACGGTTTACAACAGTTCTGCATCCCAACTTCCGGTATTTTCACGTCCGGTAAATGTAAGTACTGGAATGTTGTTGGATATTGTTTTTATGTAATTTTTGAAGTTTTTTCAGTGTCTTTATGCACACTACAGCCTACAATAATGAAGTGATTATGATGAAACTTATGGAAAAGGTTTCAATTAGTGTGAGAAGATAATTATCATCTTTTGGAACACATTGATTAAATTGGCGAGTGGTCTACCATACAAATGCTGACTTTTCACATTTTTCTTTTAAAGTTTGTTGGGAGCATACAGACTTCATTCATTAATCAATTTTAATGACACATTGAAAAAAGATGGAGACTTAATTGACAAAGAACTGTTTAGTTTTTTGACAATATTGGGATAAGTGGTGGGGGCCTCCCCAACACCTGTTTATTGTTTCAATGTTTTTTGGGAGCATACGACATTCGTTCGTGAATGAATTTTGATGACACTTTGGATAAAGATGCAAATATGTATGGAAAGGAACTGATTAGTTTTTTAGCGACAGCGAACAAAGTGGTAGGGTCCGCCGAGCTCCAGTTTTTTGGAAGCTCAATAACATCTGTACCTGATAATCGAATTGGATGAAATTTGGTACATAAGCATTTAGTACGGTTTACAACAGTTCTGCATTCCAACTTCCGGTTTGACACTTCCGGTTAAATTTGTTTTTTTTTTACTTTTTCTCGTACAACAGAATTTATTTTTGTTGGGATACTACTGCTCTCTTTAATATTTTTATAATTAGAACTACGTATTTGATGGATATTAGCTCATTATATTCTCGATAGTCTCGAGTGCCTTTAATCCACAAAGATTAAAAAAAAGCGTCCACCAACACTTCAAGACGCTTGTTGTTGTGGGACATAGGTCTTAAAAGATATCTATGTGTTGTTGTGATACATTTTGTAATTCCTACTACACAACACTTTTTATTAAAAAAAAAATATATCCAGAACACCATGTTTCCCGAGCTGTGGTGAAGTCAGCCTATGTATGCATCAGCGTCGCAATAATTTTTTGGTATTTCTTATTTTGGACAAACAAACAAATATATATATTTTTTTTTGTAAATAATAATGCTTTGGGTTTTTGATGCATTTATTTAAGCTAACGATTCTAAATATATGATTTTTTTTCTGTAGTTATACTAACACCAAAATTCTTGATTTTAATTTATGGATCAATCAAAGCACACAAATTTTCTTGATACTCCACCACAATTTTAATTGTGTGAAGTAATGCAATCTATCGAGAAAAAAAATCTTGCATATCCCAAATTTTGTTTTTTCTTTTGTTTTGGACCATCCTTTATCTAAATAGCCAAAAAAAATTTTGGTGTACGTCTGTGTGTGGGTGTGTAGGTGAGTGTCCTTTCAGCATAGGATCTTGATGAAACTTTGGCAAATGATACAGGTTCACTTGAAAATGGTAGATCTGGATTCATTTCAAATTTTGACAAAATGTTGGGGGTCTACCCAACACCTCTAAGTTTAAATCTTGAATAACTTCTAATCCCGGCCCATAATCTTATAAAAACTTGGTATGGAAGGTTTTAGTACTGTTTCCAATATTTCTGCGTACCAACTTCCGGTTTGTCACTTCCATTTAAAAAGTGTTTTTCAGGTGTTTATCCCTTCTGTAGCCTACAATTACCGATCCATTGTCATGAAACGTTGGTAAAAGCTTTCAAGTAACATGAAAAAGATTTTATCAGCTTTTAAAGCAAATTCGATAAAAGGTTAGGGGGGGGGGGGGGGGTCCACAATACAACAGGTGGTTTTTTCCACTATGTTTTTTATGTTTGTTGGGAGCATACAACATTCGTTCGTGAATGAATTTTGATGAAACTTTGGAAAAAGATGCAAATACGTATGGCAAGGAACTGATTGATTTTTGAGCTTGAGCGATAGTAAACAAAGTGGTTGGGGGTCCCCCGAGCACCTGCTTTTTTGAAAGCTCAATAACATCTGTTCCTCATAATCGAATTGGATGAAACATGGTACATGAGCATTTAGCACGGTTCACAACAGTTCTGCATCCCAACTTCCGGGTTGTCACTTTCGGTAAAAAAATTTTTTTGTACTTTTATTTAAGTTTTTTCAGTGTCTTTATGCACACTGCAGCCTACAATAACGAAGTGATTATGATAAAACTTATGAAAATGGTTCTAATTAGTGTGAGAAGATAGTTATCATCTTTTGGAACACATTGACCAAAGTGGCGTGTGGTCTACCATACAAATGCTGACTTTTTACACTTTGTTTTTAAAGTTTGTTGGGAGCATACAGACTTCATTCATTAATCAATTTTAAAGACATTTTGAAAAAAGATGGAGACTTAAATAACAAAGGACTGATTAGTTTTTGGACAATATTGGGATAAGTGGTGGGGGGTCTCCCGAACACCTGTTTATTGTGTCACCATTTTTTCAATGTTTGTTGGGAGCATACAGCATTCGTTCGTGAATGAATTTTTATGACACTTTGCAAGAAGATGCCAATATGTATGGCAAGGAACTGATTAGTTTTTGAGCGATAGTGAACAAAGTGGTGGGGTGTCCCATACACCTGTTTTTTTGAAAGCTCAATAACATCTGTACCTGATAATCGAATTGGATGAAATTTGTTACACAAGCATTTAGTACGGTTCACAACAGTTCTGCATCACAACTTCCGATTTTTTACTTCCGGCTTTTTTATGTAATTTTTTGAAGTTTTTTCGGTGCGTCTTTCTGCAGCCTACAGCATACAATAATGAAGTGATTATTATGAAACTTATGCAAATGGTTTCAATTAGTTTGAGAAGATAATTGTCATCTTTTGCAATACATTGATCAAAGTGGCGGGGGGTCTACCATACAACTGCTGACTTTTCACACTTTGTTTTTAAAGATTGTTGGGAGCATACAGACTTTATTCATTAATCAATTTTAATGACACTTTGAAAAAATATGAAGACTTGAAACACAAGGATTTGATTAGTTTTTGAACAATATTGGGATAAATGGCAAAACATATGCTGACAACCGATATATGACCGATTTTAGTCTTACTACTGGTTTAGAAGAATTAGTATTTATTGTATATAATTTAAAATGCATATTTAATATGATTAAATTAAAATGAAAAGAATTAATAGTAAACATATTTTTTATTATAAATTAATATTAATTCATTACCAACTCCATTTATAAGAAAAAGGATCAAAGAAAGTTCACATGGAATATGAATAATACATATAACGAGATTGACTACATCATGATAAGAAACGATCAGACATCAATAATTCAAAATGTCGAAGTTCAAATTTGAATACTCATCAGATCATCGTATGGTTAGATCACCTATAAATTTGAACTGGAAACCAAACCTTTCAAAGAAATTTAAATTCAAATCTAGAATAATTATACCTGATGATTTAAATGAGATCCAAAACTATCAGACAGAACTTTTAAGGAAGCTTCAATAAAAACCCGCTATTGAAGAAATCAAGGGATGTAATGACCCGATAGATGTACTACAAAAATACAAAGAAATGGTTGATTGTTTAATATTTGCAGCCGATATTCTTCGCAAAAGAAAATCACAACAAAAAATTATCAGCGAGCAAACGAAACAGATGATAAATGAACGGAAAAGCTTTTAAGAATGAAACACAACGATCTATCTTATGAAATTGAATTTAAACAAAATAGGAAAAATGTCAATAAGATGATTCAAAAAGACATAAGAAAACATAAACTAAACAAACTACAATATGCGATTGACAATAACAAGTCATGGAGAAAAATCAGGAATGGAATATATAAATCAACAAACTGGATTCCTAAACTAAAAGACAATAACGGTAAGATGAAAATTGGAAGAGAGGAGATTCTCGAAATTGCAACCAAATTTTACAAAGAACTATACTCAAGTCAAATACTAAATGAAGAAAAAGAAAAGCTTATGCCTATCCTCGATAAGTCTGTCTCATCAATGCTAAAAAATGGAAGAGCGATAGGTGACGATGAAATCTCAGCAGAACTTCTAAAAATAAGCAAAGATGCAATCTATGAAATACAAGTAATCATCAATTATGTACATACTGGAAAACGAGGAAATATCATCTGAATGGTTCAAATCAACAATATCTCTAATCTTCAAGAAAGGGGATAAATCAGATATAATAAATTACCGACCACTAACCAAGACTTCATAAATGCATAAACTATTCGCCAAAATAATACTCAACTGTAGATCGTCCACCTAAGAAAAACATCAAACGATCAGCCAAACAGGATTTAGAAATGGTTTTTCTACAATAGATTACAAATTCACACTTCAACAAATAACAGAGAAATGCTACGAATAAAATGTTCCAATTTTTCTTGGCTTTATTGATTTCAACAAAGCATTTGACACAGTTGAACATACATTTTTGTGGCAAGCGCTTAAGGAACAAGAAATAAATGACAAATATATCAGTATAATCAAGAAGATTTACGAATATTCAACAGCATGTATAAAATTGGATAAAGAAGGAAGACAATTTAAGATCAATCGCGGTATTAAACAAGGATGTTGTATTTCTCCAAATGAATTTAACAGCGTAATTAAAAAAATATCTAACAACATAAAATTGAATTATTCAGGTTTAAAAATCAACAATGAGTTGTTGAGTGAATTGAGGGTTGCAGATGACGTATAGCAATAATATCACAAACAAAGAAAAAACTTGAAGAATAAATGTTACAACTGCTAGAAGAATAAAACAAAAATCCCAGCGGCAGGTATATCCGCTAGAAATAGGTAGATTTCGGGGTCAGACGGTTTTGTGTCCAAATAACATTAGATAAGTCAGATTAGTTTAAATAAAAAATTTAAGTAGAAAGAGAATAATTCAAAAAAATTATCTAACCAAATTAAATACATTATCCGAACTAACTTCATCAATACAATTTCGGAACAGTTTTATTTAAGTTGGTTTAAACTACTTTTAATAACATATTAAATCCCCCAAATATCAAATGAACTACGTCACAACTACAATTATACCATCACACATAATTTATAATCAAACATTATCAAACAATTTTATTTCAAAATCATCTTTGTTGTTGTATTTTTTTGTTTTTATTTAATCTTTTTTCAAACGGTATATCCGCTAGAAATAGGTAGATTTCGGGACCAGACAGCTTTGGGTACAAATAGAATTGGATATGTCAGAAAACAGATTAGTTTAAATAAAAAATTTAACTAGAAACAGAATAATCCAAAAAATTTATCAAACAACCAAACTAAATACATAAACGGAGTTTACTTTGTCAATGAGCAAGATCACGTCAAGTGGACCCCCCATTTTCCACATGATTATCAAATTCAGATATAAGTATTTTTTCATAAAGTATTCACTATAAACAATTAATCCCCAAAACAGTTTTTAAAAATTTTTATTTTAACAACAATTTTTTTTTTAATGAAAATTTTTATGACTTTTAGTTAAAAAATCGATAAATAAAAAGTTATTAAAGATATTCCAATGAAACTTTCAGGATTTATAGTTCAATACTTGTATTTTAATAAAATATATAAAAGTTTAAATTATTTCTTTATTTTTATATTGTTAATTAACTTTTAAGTTAACAAATGAAAATTTCAATGACTTCTCCCTCAAAAAACGAAATTTTTTTTTCTCGGTATTATGCATTAAACATCAAAGTAACAGAATCCGCAAAAAAATTTGAGTGCTCGCGATTAGATTAAACAAAAAAAATTTATTTATGACGGGCGGTGAGCGCTGTCGGTACGGCTCGCTGCCGCGCGTCATTGACTTACCTTTTGATCTACTCAGTAATTATAAATAAGAAACAATACTTTATTTTTTAAATAAAAATAATGTTATTTAATGAACAAAAACGAAGATATAAAAAATTTAGCAGTATTCTTATTGTCTTCGTTTCGTTTCGTTTAATAAAAAAATAAATTCGTGTCTAACAGTTTTTATTGATCTAAATTTAATTAGTTTGTTTCAAATTTGTGTTAAATTGTATTGGCGTTCATTACTTTGTTTTTGATTTATCATGGGTCGGGTGAATAAATGCTGTAATCCGTTCAATAAAAAAAATCATAAAAAAATTATTAAGAATTTAGTTTTAATTACAATAAACCGTGCTCATGAATTAAAAGATTTTATTGGGAATTATATGTGTAATTCATGTGTACGGGCTATTTATTTGGGTCGAAAACCTGAAATTCCTGGTGAGTTATTTCGGACGGAGCTGCTTTTCAGTGCAAAAATAAGTATAATTTCGCAAATTTGATTAACCACAAAATAGTATATTAAGAAACTAGTTTCGTAATCGACGATTTTATCGCACGCAATCTGTTTAGAAAACGACCCGCGCAGCGGGGAGTTTTCTAAAGGATAAGTGCGATAAAACGTCTTATTAAACGAGTTTTTTATACTATTTTTTCTATTTTGCATTTTTTGTCTTGAAATTTTAAAAAATGTGTATTTTATTAAAAAATAGTCGATTTGAAATTTTGTTATTATTACTAATTATTTTAATTAATTAAAATATTTAACACTAATTTAGATATTCTTATTAATTTTATTTACATAATTATTCGTTTTAATGTTCACTGACGTTTGAATGACCAATGTGACCAACCTTGAAAGACAAAACTTTGCGTATCGTAATGAAGGCCATTTCGATACGCAATTGGGTATCGAACTGACTTTATTTTAGACGCAAAATAGAAAATTGATTTTAACGTTGACGCGGAATGGAACTTCTATGCTACATCTCACGGGAAAGGAGCACGTGATGGTTTGGCAGGAAGTGTGAAAAGACAAGCTTATCGTGCAAGTCTTCAGCGGGATAATGATAGGCATATTACTAATGGGTTTTCATTTTTTGAATGGGTTGAAAATTCATTTAAAAGAGTTAATTTTGGTTTCTGCTCTCAAAAAGACCATGACTCTCATGAAAAAAAATTTAAATCATGGTATGAGCAATCTGTAACGATTAAAAATACACGTCAGTATCATTATTACAAAGCTTTAGATAATACATCACTCGAGTGCAAGCTTTTTTCTAAAGATATTAAAATTATTACAAATAATGTGTTTAAATAAAATTGTTAATTAAATAACATTATTTTTATTTAAAAAATAAAGTATTGTTTCTTATTTATAATTACTGAGTAGATCAAAAAGTAAGTCAATGACGCGCGGCAGCGAGCCGTACCTAAATACTAAATGAAGAAAAAGAAAAGCTTATGCCTATCCTCGATAAGTCTGTCTCATCAATGCTAAAAAATGGAAGAGCGATAGGTGACGATGAAATCTCAGCAGAACTTCTAAAAATAAGCAAAGATGCAATCTATGAAATACAAGTAATCATCAATTATGTACATACTGGAAAACGAGGAAATATCATCTGAATGGTTCAAATCAACAATATCTCTAATCTTCAAGAAAGGGGATAAATCAGATATAATAAATTACCGACCACTAACCAAGACTTCATAAATGCATAAACTATTCGCCAAAATAATACTCAACTGTAGATCGTCCACCTAAGAAAAACATCAAACGATCAGCCAAACAGGATTTAGAAATGGTTTTTCTACAATAGATTACAAATTCACACTTCAACAAATAACAGAGAAATGCTACGAATAAAATGTTCCAATTTTTCTTGGCTTTATTGATTTCAACAAAGCATTTGACACAGTTGAACATACATTTTTGTGGCAAGCGCTTAAGGAACAAGAAATAAATGACAAATATATCAGTATAATCAAGAAGATTTACGAATATTCAACAGCATGTATAAAATTGGATAAAGAAGGAAGACAATTTAAGATCAATCGCGGTATTAAACAAGGATGTTGTATTTCTCCAAATGAATTTAACAGCGTAATTAAAAAAATATCTAACAACATAAAATTGAATTATTCAGGTTTAAAAATCAACAATGAGTTGTTGAGTGAATTGAGGGTTGCAGATGACGTATAGCAATAATATCACAAACAAAGAAAAAACTTGAAGAATAAATGTTACAACTGCTAGAAGAATAAAACAAAAATCCCAGCGGCAGGTATATCCGCTAGAAATAGGTAGATTTCGGGGTCAGACGGTTTTGTGTCCAAATAACATTAGATAAGTCAGATTAGTTTAAATAAAAAATTTAAGTAGAAAGAGAATAATTCAAAAAAATTATCTAACCAAATTAAATACATTATCCGAACTAACTTCATCAATACAATTTCGGAACAGTTTTATTTAAGTTGGTTTAAACTACTTTTAATAACATATTAAATCCCCCAAATATCAAATGAACTACGTCACAACTACAATTATACCATCACACATAATTTATAATCAAACATTATCAAACAATTTTATTTCAAAATCATCTTTGTTGTTGTATTTTTTTGTTTTTATTTAATCTTTTTTCAAACGGTATATCCGCTAGAAATAGGTAGATTTCGGGACCAGACAGCTTTGGGTACAAATAGAATTGGATATGTCAGAAAACAGATTAGTTTAAATAAAAAATTTAACTAGAAACAGAATAATCCAAAAAATTTATCAAACAACCAAACTAAATACATAAACGGAGTTTACTTTGTCAATGAGCAAGATCACGTCAAGTGGACCCCCCATTTTCCACATGATTATCAAATTCAGATATAAGTATTTTTTCATAAAGTATTCACTATAAACAATTAATCCCCAAAACAGTTTTTAAAAATTTTTATTTTAACAACAATTTTTTTTTTAATGAAAATTTTTATGACTTTTAGTTAAAAAATCGATAAATAAAAAGTTATTAAAGATATTCCAATGAAACTTTCAGGATTTATAGTTCAATACTTGTATTTTAATAAAATATATAAAAGTTTAAATTATTTCTTTATTTTTATATTGTTAATTAACTTTTAAGTTAACAAATGAAAATTTCAATGACTTCTCCCTCAAAAAACGAAATTTTTTTTTCTCGGTATTATGCATTAAACATCAAAGTAACAGAATCCGCAAAAAAATTTGAGTGCTCGCGATTAGATTAAACAAAAAAAATTTATTTATGACGGGCGGTGAGCGCTGTCGGTACGGCTCGCTGCCGCGCGTCATTGACTTACCTTTTGATCTACTCAGTAATTATAAATAAGAAACAATACTTTATTTTTTAAATAAAAATAATGTTATTTAATGAACAAAAACGAAGATATAAAAAATTTAGCAGTATTCTTATTGTCTTCGTTTCGTTTCGTTTAATAAAAAAATAAATTCGTGTCTAACAGTTTTTATTGATCTAAATTTAATTAGTTTGTTTCAAATTTGTGTTAAATTGTATTGGCGTTCATTACTTTGTTTTTGATTTATCATGGGTCGGGTGAATAAATGCTGTAATCCGTTCAATAAAAAAAATCATAAAAAAATTATTAAGAATTTAGTTTTAATTACAATAAACCGTGCTCATGAATTAAAAGATTTTATTGGGAATTATATGTGTAATTCATGTGTACGGGCTATTTATTTGGGTCGAAAACCTGAAATTCCTGGTGAGTTATTTCGGACGGAGCTGCTTTTCAGTGCAAAAATAAGTATAATTTCGCAAATTTGATTAACCACAAAATAGTATATTAAGAAACTAGTTTCGTAATCGACGATTTTATCGCACGCAATCTGTTTAGAAAACGACCCGCGCAGCGGGGAGTTTTCTAAAGGATAAGTGCGATAAAACGTCTTATTAAACGAGTTTTTTATACTATTTTTTCTATTTTGCATTTTTTGTCTTGAAATTTTAAAAAATGTGTATTTTATTAAAAAATAGTCGATTTGAAATTTTGTTATTATTACTAATTATTTTAATTAATTAAAATATTTAACACTAATTTAGATATTCTTATTAATTTTATTTACATAATTATTCGTTTTAATGTTCACTGACGTTTGAATGACCAATGTGACCAACCTTGAAAGACAAAACTTTGCGTATCGTAATGAAGGCCATTTCGATACGCAATTGGGTATCGAACTGACTTTATTTTAGACGCAAAATAGAAAATTGATTTTAACGTTGACGCGGAATGGAACTTCTATGCTACATCTCACGGGAAAGGAGCACGTGATGGTTTGGCAGGAAGTGTGAAAAGACAAGCTTATCGTGCAAGTCTTCAGCGGGATAATGATAGGCATATTACTAATGGGTTTTCATTTTTTGAATGGGTTGAAAATTCATTTAAAAGAGTTAATTTTGGTTTCTGCTCTCAAAAAGACCATGACTCTCATGAAAAAAAATTTAAATCATGGTATGAGCAATCTGTAACGATTAAAAATACACGTCAGTATCATTATTACAAAGCTTTAGATAATACATCACTCGAGTGCAAGCTTTTTTCTAAAGATATTAAAATTATTACAAATAATGTGTTTAAATAAAATTGTTAATTAAATAACATTATTTTTATTTAAAAAATAAAGTATTGTTTCTTATTTATAATTACTGAGTAGATCAAAAAGTAAGTCAATGACGCGCGGCAGCGAGCCGTACCGACAGCGCTCACCGCCCGTCATAAATAAATTTTTTTTTGTTTAATCTAATCGCGAGCACTCAAATTTTTTTGCGGATTCTGTTACTTTGATGTTTACTGCATAATACCGAGAAAAAAAAATTTCGTTTTTTGAGGGAGAAGTCATTGAAATTTTCATTTGTTAACTTAAAAGTTAATTAACAATATGAAAATAAATAAATAATTTAAACTTTTATATATTTTATTAAAATACAAGTATTGAACTATAAATCCTGAAAGTTTCATTGGAATATCTTTAATAACTTTTTATTTATCGATTTTTTAACTAAAAGTCATAAAAATTTTCATTAAAAAAAAAATTGTTGTTAAAATAAAAATTTTTAAAAACTGTTTTGGGGATTAATTGTTTATAGTGAATACTTTATGAAAAAATACTTATATCTGAATTTGATAATCATGTGGAAAATGGGGGGTCCACTTGACGTGATCTTGCTCCAATGCAATTTCGAATAGTTTTATTTAATTTGGTTAAAACTCCTTAATAACAAATTAAATCCTTTGGTGGATTAACGTTCTAACTACATCACAACTGCCATACTATAATTTATAATCAACAACAACATCAAACAACTTTTACACCTCAAATATAATACAAATATCTATCAATTGTAAATATGTAATCAATATACATATATTTATTTCAACTAAACCACTTTCAAATATTCCAAAGAAACTATTCCCTAATTCAAAACAATAATAAATCTTCAAAACAACAACAACAAACATTCAAAACAAATTTTTTAACTTTTTGCAAAAAAAAAAAATGAAAACAAAAAAAATTATATGAAATCTACCTAAAACAAAAGAAAATTTATTTAATTGGGATATTTTTGGGATTTGTTTGTAATTATATAGCGTTTTAGTGGCTTGCATTATGGTTAGTATAATGTTAATTGCATTTGAACTTCTAGGGTTAGAAAGCTGAAAATTTCTGATGCTATAGTTGAATTAAAAGCTAGTATTAGTTTAATCGAAATAGACTCGAAAATGATGAAAGCAAGGCCGTTTGCGTTTGTTTTCGTTTTAACAGCCCCAGGTTCTCAACTTCTGAACTTAAACATTTTATTTTTTAAGTTTTGGATAGATATAAGTTGGTATCTACGTGTGCAAAGTTTTTATTTTTGAGCTTGGCCATTTTCATGTAGATCAAGGACAACAAGTTTAGTAAATTTTTAAACAGCTGATTTTTTAGGAGCCCTAAGTGCCAAGGTTGTCATCTGACAAAAAATGATAAAAAAAGGTTCAAATATTCAATATTTATCAATTTTATTTAAAATTTATGTTTCAAACGGAAGTTATAACGCCTTAGATTATTCAATTTTTAAGACTCTAGCCGATTAAACGGTACCCCGATATGGCCAGTTCGTAAGCTTGTCCAAGAGATTGTTTGCCGCAACATACACAGAAAATATTTTTGGTGTAGGTCGAAAATTGCGACCGTGAGAGTGCCGGATAATTCCGTCATACCTCATAACGTTATATATATATATATATATATATATATATATATATATATATATATATATATATATATATATATATATATATATATATATATATATATATGTATATATATATATATATATATATATATATATATATATATATATATATATATATATATATATATATATATATATATATATATATATATATATATATATATATATATATATATATATATATATATATATATATATATATATATATATATATATATATATATATATATATATATATATATATATATATATATATATATATATATATATATATATATATATATAAATTTTTTTTGATTTTGATTTTCCGTCTCCGCTTATCATTTATAGTCGATTAGCACCATAATTTTTCCGAAATTCCGAGATGAAGCACGTTGCAATAGATAGATTTTTATATGAAATCTACCTAAAAAAAAAATAAAACAAGAGATTTTGATAATTTTTCTATGGCATTAAATGGCTTGATATTTTTCTTGCAAGAGGTGCATTATAATGCTTATAAAAATGGAACCTTTTGGGTTAGAAACCTGAAATTTTTTGAAGCTATAGTTTAAAAGTGTGCTTAAAAGTTAAGATAAATTTAAATAACATAAACTGAAACATGATGAAAGCATTGCCTTTTGCGTTTGTTTTCATTTCAACAGCCCTAGGATCTCAACCTTTAAACTTGAACTATTTATTTTGAAAATTTTGTAAATATTTATATTGTATATACGTGAACAAAAGTTTTCAAATATGAGCTTGGCCATTTTCAACTAGATCAAGGACAGCAAAGTTTAGTAAATTTTTAAAACAGCTGATTTTGGAGGAACCTGAAACGCCAAGGTTGTCATCTGGATAAAAATGATAAAAAAGATTCAAATATTTAATATTTTTAAATTTTATCAAAATATTATGATTCAAACGGAAGTTATAGCGCCCTAAATTATTCGACTTTTTAAGCTTTAGCCGCATAACCGGTACCCGGATATGGCCAGTTCACGAACTTGTCCAAGACATTATTTGCCGAAACATATACAGAAAATTATTTTGGTGTAGGTCGAAAAATGCGACCATGAGAGTGCCGTTAAATTCGGTATAACGGAATTCGTTATATATATATATATATATATATATATATATATATATATATATATATATATATATATATATATATATATATATATATATATATATATATGTATATATATATATATATATATATATATATATATATATATATATATATATATATATATATATATATATATATATATATATATATATAAATATATATATATATATATATATATATATATATATATATATATATATATATATATATATATATATATATATATATATATATATATATATATATATATGTATATATATATATATATATATATATTATATATATATATATATATATATTATATATATATATATATATATATATATATATATATATATATATATAATTTTTTTTGTTTTTCCGTCTCCGCTTATCATATATAGTCTTTTGGCACCAAAATTTTTCCGAAATTCCGAGATGAAGCCCATTGCAAAAGGTAGATTTTTATATTAAATCTACCGAAAAAGCGGGGCGGGACGATCAATGTTATAAAAACCAAGATAATGACAAATACACCAGAGACTGACTTCATAGTAAACAACGAAATTATTGAAACAGTAGAAGAATACAAATACCTTGGTAGATTAATATCACTCAA
Source organism: Diogma glabrata (assembly GCA_963693315.1). Classification (NCBI taxonomy): domain Eukaryota; kingdom Metazoa; phylum Arthropoda; class Insecta; order Diptera; family Cylindrotomidae; genus Diogma; species Diogma glabrata. Next base: position 170,007,077 of record OY856186.1, read on the forward strand.
TGAGAGCAGCGTTGAAGGAATTGACACCAGTGTTATGAAATGAAATCATAGACTAGTGTATTAATTAAAATGAAACTATTAATTTGTTGAAAGTTTAGTTGTGTTTCCTTAAAAGTGATTGAAGTTATTGCGAATCCCCCTTCTGCACAACACCAGAATAACTAACGCATGGAAGTCCTTCTGGTCACTAAAAAGATTCTTTAAGGAAGTGACGAAATAAGCAACATTAAGCTAAGAAAAATAACAAAGATAATCGATGTGATAAAATTCGCAAAATAACAAAAGTGGAACTACACTGGACATATGTTGAGAGAAACAGATGGAAGATGGACAAAAAAAATTGAAAAATGGGTACCAAACAAGCAAAGACCAAAAGGTCGACCAATAATAAAGTGGATCGATGAAATTTTTGAATTCGACAACAATTTTAGAAGAAATGCTAAGTTCAGACATAGATGGAAGAAAATGGGAGAATCTTTTGTTCTTTGAGAACTGTTTATAGATTAACTTAACTTAACTTAATAATAATAACAATCAATTATAATTGTTATTATTATTTCATTAAACGGTCGATTAATTTATTTATTATTTGTCAATACTAGACCAGCATGTTTTCGACCAGATTTTCCCGTAGTTATCATCCAAAGTTAATATTTTAAAAGCTTAGTACTCACATTATTCACCTATTGCCGCGAAAAGGCACCCAGTAAAGGTCTGTATTTAACTGTTTGTAAAACCCAGCTCGGGTACGGAGACGTTTTCCTTAAAAGGTTTCCAGATTAATACGAGCAGATAGATTGAAAAATATCAGATAAATTCAAATTAAAAGTTGTTTTTTACCAAAGTTGTAATTATGTATTAAAAAGAAAAATTTTCGCTAAATAAGATTTGGTTGTATAGACTCATAATAAATTTATTATGTTACTGATATCATAAATGATTTAATTATAATAACAAAATATGGAGGGGCTGAAATCTCACAGCTCAGAGATATCAAGACTTCGGTCTGGGTAAAGGATTTTGATATAGTTTTCGGCAAAAAACTTTTAGGAGGACATGGTTTTTAGTTTTGGGCATCGATGTATCTTAAACATAACTCTTTGTTAAAGAACTAGTATTTTTTATATCTGCTTAAAAGCTTATTACAAAACTAATACGAAACATCAATACGTTGCCGGAGAATTATAATCAAAATTCCAAAAATATTCTTAAATTAAATAAAATCAAACTTTTTCAAAATTCCAAAAATATTCCAAAAATTAGAATAAAATCAAATATTTAAATTTTTTCTAAATTCCAATAATATTTCAAAAATTCTTAAAAATTCAAACTTTTTCCAAAATTTTAAAATTATTGCAAAAATTATTACAAAATCAAAATTGAAAATTTTTTCAAAATTCCAAAAATTATAATAAAATCAAAAATTAAAAATTTTTCAAAATTCTAAAAATAATCCAAAAATTCTTACAAAATCAAAAATTTAAACTTTTTCCGAAATTCTAAAAATATTGCAAAAATTATTACAAAATCAAAAATACAAACTTTTTCAAAATTCCAAAAAATATTTCAAAAACTATAACAAATTCAAAAATTTCCATGTCCAATTTCATTTATAAAATATGGAGGGGCTGAAATCTCACAGCTCTGAGATATCAAGACTTCGGTCTGGGTAAAGGATTTTGATATAGTTTTCGGCAAAATACTTTCACGAGGACATGGTTTTTAGTTTTGGGCAGCGATGTATATCAAGCATAACTCTTTGTTAAAGTACAAGTATTTTTTATATCTGTTTAAAAATTTATTACAAAACTAACACGAAACATCAATACGTTGCCGGAAAATTATAATCAAAATTCCAAAAATATTGTTAAATTAAATAAAATCAAACTTTTTCAAAATTTCAAAAATATTCTAAAAATTAGAATGAAATCAAATATTTAAACTTTTCTAAATTCCGATAATATGCCAAAAATTCTTAAAAATTCGAACTTTTCCAAAATTCTAAAAATATTGCAAAAATTATTACAGAATCAAAATTAAAACTTTTTTCAAAATTCCAAAAATTATAATAAAATCAAAAATTAAAAATT